>JARJCP010000166.1:0-171241 GCA_029281795.1 Mycena crocata | reverse complement strand
ATCTCTTGAAGGTTGTAGTCCCGCCGGTCGAGCGCCATGGCCTGGCCCTCCATGGAATCGGGGTCGGGCTCCTCGCCGTCGGACACTGGCGCAGCAAGTCAGAGTGTGCAGGATTTTGACGGCGGCAACGACTTACCCAACGACGCATCGTCCTCAGCGATGTCGATGAAGGTGTTGGTGCGTTGGTGGGCGCGGCGAGGGTCCATGGGGCCGTGGAGCTGTATACAGCGTCAGCGTCGGCTTCGGCGCGCTCGGTACGGGATTTATGAATAAATTCTTTCTTCTTTTTTCAAGGCGGCGCTAGGCGCGCGCGCTTTCGTGGGACTCGCTTAGGGCATCGCCGCCGTGTATGGCGGCCCACACATTTATTCTGTATGTACTGGCTACGTGGTACGCTACGGCTACACTACGGGAGGCGGGACTTGGGAACTTACCGATTAGGAAGGTATTGGTCGTGGATTGAGAGCGAAAAGGTGGCTGTGCTGAAAGCTTTGGTAAGATGATTTGTTGACTTCGGCGAGCTCATGCCGGTATCAGCGGCGGAGCCCTGCCGAAAGTCCGCAAATCATGATTGATGGATGGCGGACTTTGAAGATCTTTGGCACCTGCCTCAGACCACCATGTCGGATGGTGCGTCTTGAGGCGGGGGGCCACGGCGGCGCCGAGGGCGGGGTGGGGTGAGCGTAATACCTGTAGGAACTAGTTAGCACCCACAGACATAAAAAAAAACACAATACGCACCATCTTACACAGAGGCGAAAAGAACCAGAAACGCGCACGATAACGCCAACGTCGCGACGTAAGTGCCTTAGGGATGAGGTGTGCCACTGGAAATAAATCGGGCCACAGATGGACTACAGGAGAGCCCTTGTGGATGATCAGAAGGGATAGAGAGGCCGAAATAAAGTGCGTACATACCAATGGCAGAGATGTGCACGAGACTGACATCAGGGAGAATGCTCCAGGGACGTGCAAACTTGAAGCGCCATAGCAAGGAAGGTTGATAATGGACCTGGGACACAGGGAAACGTGGAGTAGCGCGCTATTTGAACGCGATGGAGACTGACGACCGACCAAATTATGCACGTAGGTAATGAGGGCGGGGTTTTGGAGCTGCGGTGCAGGCGGGCAGCGCAGCAGAGCGCGGGCAGGCCAGGTACGATGAACGCTGCGTGAGGGAACCAGAATTAACGGTGTAAAGGTTACGGGCTGGATTTAGGAAAGGACGGACGCACAGCAATAACACCGACGTGCTTCGGTGCAGGCGTGCTGCAGGATAGTGGAAGGGGGAGGGTAAGTGTGTGCCACCACGAGAGCACGCCTTGGGCTTATGTACAGAATAGCGCTCGGGTGGCCCAGACTGGCGCATTGTGTGATTGCCAAATGGGGCGGCGGTCCAAGCGTACTATCTCATTGTTCAACGCAGGACACACTTCTGATGCGCCAACAGATTTCTCCACCAAACTACACCCACTGCTGAGCTCAGCTCCCCATCTGTTCATAGAAAACTATCGCAAAAATCCTTCTACGCTGTGAATCCCGCCGTTGCACCAACATGGATGCCCCCGAGAAGCCGGGAAGGGTCACCCGCAGTCGAGCAGCAAAGGGCAAGGGCGCAGTTGTCGAGCCCGCGCGGGTCTCGCCACCAAAGCGAACCAGAAAAAAGAAACAGGTATCTCGAATCTCTGGACTCTCTGCCACCAGCGACAGAGTATATTTATAATTGCTTTCTCCAGGCACCTGCAACAGACGATGACGAGAAGGCGGTGGTAACGAACCGCAAAACTAAGGCGTCCCCCGTACGTTTATTTCTTGCGTTTCGCAGAATGATACTTATTCGCTCCCCATGCACAGGACATGCAGACAGACATACAGACACCAGAAGAGAAGATGCAACTACTCGACGCACCAGAAGATAAGATGCAACTCGATGCAACAGCAGTCGCGGAAGATAAGATGCAGCTCGACGAAAGGCGTGAGGAAGAGCAAGAACAAGAACGTGTAGTCCGTATTATTTCTCGAGAAGTCGAATCGAGTACTAACACACAGTGGCGGATCCAGGAACAACCTACGGACGATCGTCCGGCGCAGCTAGAGGAGCACGAACTCAACCCGGTTGCGGTGAGTGTCGTGGTGTTACTGCTGCAGGTCCTGAGCGTCTGTGCTGACGATTTTATTATTATAAATAGCCAGTGGCAGTGGCGCAGGCCGACTTGGAGAGTGTTTCGAGAGAGCGTGAGGTATGTCCTCCATGCCACACAAAATACCCACTTCTGACACCACCCCAACCTCAGTCTGGCACCTCGGCTCTCCGCGCTGAAGGCTTGCTACATGCCTCCCCGGCCGAGGCGGAACTCCATGCGCAATATTACCCCGTTTCGCCCGCTCCGATGGCCGCGCAGCAAGCTTCATCCGCGCCTACGTGGGAGACCATCCCTTTGGCCGGCCCTGGCCTTTCCAGCGCTGTTCCAGTGCCCGTCGGTGTTGCACAGGGAGTCCCTGGACCAGCATATGGGGGCCGTGGTGTCCCTGAATTGGAGCGTCTCCCTCGAGTCGACTTCAAAACGCTGCTCCCTCGCATGGATTTCAGAAGATTCCCAGCCCGCAGTACCCACGCCGGGATGATACGGCCAGTGGCAGAGACCACTGAGCGCACTCCATCCCCATCGCCGACTCGGAGGCGGGAACGCACCGTCAGTTGGTGGCCCTCCCGCTGCGTCCTCACCCCTTCCTCAGTCTTCCCCACCCCACCGTGCCGCTTCGTCACCTGTGAGGGATGACGAGGAAGATGAGCAAGACCACCAGCAGGATGACGACGAGGACGAACACGACGATGAACAGGGGCAGGAACAGGAGCAGGAAGTCGACGAGCAGGAACAACACGAAACCCAAGATGTGGATATGGAGGATTTGGTCGACAGTGGCTCCGAAGACGACTACGCAGCCACTCGCGAGGCGGAAGACCGTCAATTGAAGAAGGCGCGGCAACTCCTTCATGGCTGCCTATTGAGACAACTCAAGAGGAGGATGACGAGGAAGAAAATCGCGAATTCGAAGCCGAAGTCGATGGGCAGAGAGTGGTGAACCGCAAGGGACCTCCCAAACGCAAGGCGGGCCGACAGCGTGGAGGACGACGACGGAGAACAGGGCGGAACGTCTAAGCCCTCACGACGGCTCAAGAAAGTTAAGAGGAACGCGGCGGGCGCAGGGGAGGAGGAGGAGGAGGAGGAGGAGGAATACAAGGCGGGTCCCATTGACAAAGGGTCCGTCAACCTGCTCTTTCGGTGGAAGGAAGAGTTAGAGGAGAAGGTGGAAGAGCTAGCGAGAGACATCCGCAAGCCCCCGAGCAGTCTGTGGGCAGTGTAATAACCGTACCAATAATGCATTATACACAGACATGGCTGTAGACGATAATGCATTATTTGCGGGCCAGGCCAGCCAGCCAAATGGTCAATAATGCATTCCCCGGGGACTTTGCCCTACTTCCTAGGAGGTATAGCTAAGGCCATTTTTCTATTATATTTATTTAATAAAGCTCTTTTTCAACCCCCAATGGGGGAATTTATCACTGATTCCTGATCCCATTCCCTATTTTGATCCCAGATAAAAAATACGCCTGGACCTGGCCATTTCCCACGCTCCGCGTAAATTCCCACGCCTCGAAAAACCATTCGGTTGCTTGCGAATGTTTTTACCTGAGGGCTATAAACCACGCCTGGACCGGCCCATTTCCCACCCGGAGGCAAATCAATCCGCCGGCCCGCCGGACCTCTCGCTCGCCACGCATTCCAAAAAATACACAATATTGATGATTACCACTGTTTGTATCACAGGCCATCGGTTTGCGTCTTCCTCTCCTCCTCCAGGAATACCCGCCTCGCCGCTTCCCTTGCACCGTACGCCCAGCTCACAGCCGTAACCTATCGTCTCTCAACCCCTCAGAGCCCCAACCACGCGACCCGCCCGCATGGCCGCCCCTGCGCCCGCCCCCGCGCCCTCGCCCGCCGCCCTCCATTCCGCGGGTCCAGCTGTTTCCCTTCCTCATTCTCCCACGCGAGCGGACCTGCAAGCCGCCTTCAACGTCGCCAGTGATCATTACCGCGTGCTCATCGCGCAGCGCAGCATGCAGGACAACTTCGACGTCGCAGCGGTGTGGGCCACACTCAACCCTTACCCTCCCTCCACCCATCAGATGCGACCTGGGTCCCGACACGACCCTGCGGACGAAATCCTCGCCCTCAACTGGCAGCTTCGATGCCGTCGCGTCCCCACCAACCGTGCGCGCGACCCCCGACGATCCCGCCGCCCACTCCCACACAATCAAAAAAAGGTCGGTCTCACCTTTGAAACACAATCTTTTTGACTCCTACCAATTTTTTACCCAGGTGCGACGCTGAAACCTCCCCACTCACTCGTTTAAACACCATCCATTAGCTTAAGTTTGTTAAGTTAGTTACCATGTAGCTTCAATTCACACCAATTTGCTGCCCTCAACATTCCTTTTTGTTCCGCTTTGAACTCTGCATGACCAACGCCAACTTTGCCTTAAAGCACAGAAACCCTCCAAAGTCCGCACAAAGTCCGCCGCGATCACGTGACATTTCCCTCGTTCGCACAAGTCCACATTTCTCCCACAACAATCCTACGCTACGCAAATAAAGAAACTATGCCCTGCTTTTCCCTTTGCCGCCTGCATGCAACGGCTTTGGCTTTGGGCGCAGCCTGCTGACACTTTAAACGTCAGCGATTGGCGCCCAGAAACTCAAGAGACAGACCTTTCAATAGGCGCAGAAGCGCGTGTCTGCCTCCGCTCGGGTTCCGCTGGCTTTGCATGGCTGGAACGTTTCTTCTTCGCCGGCGGCTGCTCGGTCTCATCCTCTTCCTCATTCTCCTCGTCATCATCATCCTTCTCCGCCACAACCGATTTATTCCCACCTCTTGCGCGCTTCTTACCAGCTTTTCGCACCCTGTCGCTCTCTCATCAATCTGTGGGTCCATGTTATGTAAAACATGACTTACTTCACCTCTCCTGACGCCAGCATCTGTCCTACAGCGAAGTCCACGTCGGCCACTGCGTTCGTCCAGTCGGATTCCTCCTCCGTACCCGCCACCGCGGTTCCCCACCACAGCAAGGCTAGCATGACCTGCATGTAGCCATTCGGGCCACATAGCGTCGCCATCCTCCCCCATTTCATCCCTGAGGGGCAAGACAAACCTTCGCCCGTCCACTTCCGCTCTGCTGGCTGCAGCGAACGCCACCAAGTCCACCATCTCTCTACGAAACTTCCCTCCTCCCCAATCTTCCCCACGCTGGCCTTATCCAGCGCCGTCAGCTCAAACCATTTCCTCCCCCCCTTCACCCACGCCTTCACCTCCTCCGGCCTGTCACCCCCCCCAATTCGCGGCCCTGTCTCGGAATACCCACAGGCTTTCTCGAAATCGAGAAACCTATTCACGCAGTCGGCCCACTCCGCCCCCCATCTCTCTCCCATCCGGAATGCGGTGTGCGCGTTGCGCAGCTCCGCCGACCACATCCGCATATCCTTCCGGAGCCAGGCCTCGTGCTGCACCACCACCGCAGGCGGCGCTGCCTGCCTCTGCACCACGCGTGACGGAGCCGGAGTTGGCTGGGAGCCTGCACCTCCGTCGGGCCCGGAGCCACTCCCTGCTCCCCCAGCGCCTTCACCCTCTCGCTGCGAGCCCCCGGCGCCTTCACCCTCCCGATGGGAGCCCCCGACGCCTTCGCCGTTCCGCACAGCGCCGTCACCGTTCCCATTCGCACTACCCCCACCACTGACGGGGTTGCTCTCTAACCCGGCTGGGGCACCTGACAGAACTATCCCTGCTGACTCCACGCGTTCCTCCCCTTCACTCGGCATGCCTAAAGCTCGGGCACGACACTCCTCCTCGGCTTGCATCCTCCGGTAAGTCTTTTTCGGCGACTTCTCAGGTCGGAAAACTCACAGAAGCACTTGGTAGCGAATCGAATCATGCACTTTTCGACCTCGCGGTAGCCCGCGGGGTCGTACTGGTGCCACTTTTTCGGGTTCACGCCCCGCGTCGTGCCCGAATTCACGCTGCATTTCCACTCAGTTCACCGCCGCAATCAAAACACGTCATTCTTACCTACGCGCGCCAATCGCGCCCCCGCGGTCCGCAATTGGGCCAGACAATATTATTGAGCAGTTGAGACCGAACTTGTCGCGCAGCTTGTCGGCAATGGGCTGGAGATAGTAACCTGCATTGTTCAAAGCCCTGCACTCTTCGTTTAGTGTTGCGCTTCAAGTCTTTTATTTTCCACTTACGCGCCCAGCTCCTCTGCCTTCCTTGACGGACCCTCCAATCGGCCCAATTGCCACACTTCCACCGCGTGTGCGTACTGTTTTTCCAGCGTCGCTACAAGCTCGGCCTTGAACTCCGCTGGCTCTTGCTCCCACATCTCCTTTGTGACGTCTCCACGCACTTTCACCGGGGCAGGTGGCTTCAGGCCAAGATCTTTCGCGCGCTGGACCTCTATCTCCCAAACCACTTTATATCGCTCAACCACGCGTTCGTCGTAGAACATTTTGGAGTAGAACTGCCAGGGCTGCAGTTTTGAGGGTTTACGCAGCCCTCCTCCGCTTACTCTGCTGTCGGCGAGATCGCGAAAGATGTCCACGTCGGTCTGCTTGACGCCACCGGCGTGCTCGCGGCGGTACCACTGCCCGACTCTCTGGTGGCGACCCATATCTCCAAATCAGGGGCAACATTGCCAGCAGTGAAAGTACCACTCACGCTCCGAACAAAGTCGAACAACTGGCTCTGTTCTTCGGCCTCTTCCTTCGACGTTGTGTTCGGCAGTGGTATGTTTGGGTCAACAGGATCAGGACCATCCTCCTCCAAGTCCTCGTCGTCCTCCATGTCGGAGGGATACTTCTGGAAATACAGGTTCGTCACGTCTGTATAAAATTTTGTGACATGCTTGACACCCAATGCTTTTGCAGACTTGAATTCTGCCGCGTGCGACGTGAAGAATCTCAGCTTGGTGCCGTGAACCCACGACTCCTTGCCGGGTCTCTTCCCCGCCGTTTTGCGGACGCGCTTCCGGATGGGTTTTGCGGCAGTGGATGCTACGGGGGCCATTTTGGGAGAGTCGGAAGTTATTGTCCAGTCTGCAGTCTTTAACCAAATAAACAAACACATTGAATTCGTGAGTTGCCCCTCCTCCTCACGTGCAGCCCATCCTAACACTCTACGTCAAGCTTGGTGTCTTTGAAGTTGACAGGCTCAGCCATTCCATTAAAAAGAATTGTCAGTTTTTTGTCCCACGAATAAGCTCTAGCGCAATCCGCAAAACCAGTCTGCCCCAAACACTTCCCGCAATTCGACCTCATCCTCCAGTTCATCCGTGTTTCGAGTTGAATCCCCACTCTCCCCCTCCGACGTTGAATGTATGGCATCCTCTGCCCGGAGAAATTTCAGCTCGCGCAGCAATCCCGCCCGACGTGTGGTCATCTTGTTTCTTCTCAGTCCCCTCTGCAAAAAATCCACAAGGCGCTTCCCTCTCAACCTGTATTCCCTCTGAGAGGCTGCGCTCCTCACTCTCCCCATCCGCTTCAGATTTCGCTGCCGCTCCTCCTTCCACATCTCGCGACATAAAAACCGGGACAACGGCCGCTCAGTCGCAATTTCCCCGGCATTGGGTGTTGGCAGCATCACAGGAAGGTGGTACGGGTGTATATTCGCCGCCATGTCGTATGGCCCCGGGACAGTTTTGTTTTGTTTTGCGGGCGTTTCGCGTAGACAAGGTGGACGTCAAGATTGAAGGGGTTGTTTGCCACCACCATCTTCTCGCAGGTCACTGCCAAACAGCCTGCCTCGAAGCTCACTTCTGCAAGGCAATTATTTCGACGTCGATGTACCAACCACAAAAACAAAAAACATGGGAATTTGGAATGAAAATAAAGAAAATAGCAATCCCCGGCAATGAATATACAATAATGTTACAAGTCGACATCCATCGCCAGCTCAGCTTCCCCTGCTGCTTCGGCGCGTTTCCTCACCAGCTTTTCGCCCAGACGCGTTGCTGCATGCCACCCCAACACGACTTGCACCGGCCCGTCGCTCACATCCGCAAAAGCCTCCTCACTTGAGTGATGGATCTTGCCCGCGGCGCCGACATAGTAGATGTCGGTGAGCAAGGCCATGCCTGACCCCTGCGGAGCTCCCTCCCCCACGGCCGCATGCATGGAGCCTGGAATGCTGCGCGACGGGCCGGCTACAGCCTCTGCACGCTCTTTCCCCTTTCCAGCGAGCATCGGCGCCACCACCGTCCCTGTTGACGTCCCAGTACTCGACGCAGAAAGCGACGACTCTGTGCTGGTGGAGGGAGATACAACCGTCGAGGGAGGCATGGGGGCGACCATTGACGGGGGATTGGACATCACCTCCTCGAAGCACGGTGTCTTCGCGGGCGTACAGCCGGTCGGGCGAGAGCTTGCTGCGCGAGTCACTCCCACACGCTCCCCATCTGCTCCTGAGGCAGCCACAGACGCTGGCCGTGAGTTGTCGTCGTCGGAATCCGAGGCGTATAAGGACCTCGTCCCCGGAGGCATGGGCTCATCGTCCGACTCTGTCTCGGGGGCCGGCGTGTACCCGGGCGGCGGCGCAGGCGTACGGCGGCAGACAGGGTGCTCGACACGACGAACCCGCTGCGCGCGTTGCTCAGTGAACAGCGCTGACACCGAGGCCGGTGAGACAGGCGCCGTTGAGGCACTTCTCCGGCTGGCATTCACCGGGGTCTTGCGGTGGGGAGTCCCTTCCAGCGGCACCTCCAACTTGACCTCGCGTTTCACGTCGGGTTTCCGCTCAACGGGCGTCGAACGGATTATACCAGGACGGCGGACCCTGATCACGTCGGTTTGCCGCCAATTCGTTGGCGGGCGCATGCGAGGGACAACCACTGTCGGCACAGGCGTGGGGGTGGATGTTGCACCTGGGATGGAGCAGAAAGCAGTGCTTTTCCCAAGATGGCCGAACGTCGGGCCACTCCTCGAAACCTGCGACGACGTCGTTCACCGCGTGCTCCTGAGACATGGCGGCGGTGCATTGCGCCCTGACACGCAGTTAAGCTCATCGCGGTCAAACTGGGCAACGAAAAATGCACGCACTTTCTGCTGTACACGCCCTCCGCGCCCGCGTCCGACTCGTCGAGGGCAAAAAGCACCCAGTAAGTTTTGTTTCTTTTGCGGGAAAATTCCTCATGATCGACCCAATTACTACGGCTCAAGTGATCAGGCACCAAACAGGCAACGTATTCGGCGGGAGGCGGCGCGGCGTTGGCGATGTGAGGCGGTAGGTCTGTTTTTGGCATGATAATCGTCCACGGGTGTGTGACATCCATCCCGTCACAGAGCGTGTATTGAATATTCGATAAATGCCCATGACGGTTGTTGGTGCATCACTTTTGTTGTGCTGGTCTCATAATCTAATATTCTTTCAGGAGCACGGTAATTCTATGCATGCCCGCAGTTTAAGTAAATTTCGCTGCGGCAGCCTCGCGCTCTTTGCTCTCCGCCAGCAACTGCGCAGCCTCCGAGCCGTCTTCGAGGATCCGCTCGCGGTTCTCGTCTGGGCTCTCGTCAGCCCACACGATTTTGAACTTGAAAGTTTGGTTGCCGTGCATCCGGTACAGCGGCAGATAAAGCTCCTTAAAGGCTTTCTCACCAAATTTGGCCATATACTTTCTGTGAGCAGTCAGCAGTCACGCCCGTTCTGTTATGCGACAAGTGCTCACTTCTGTCGCTGCCTGCCTCAGACCGTTAAGCAAACCGCCAACCATTTGTTCACACAATTTCACACGCACCGTTCGCGATAATCTGTGTCCGTGTCGCGACGGAGCTCAGCCGCCATCTGGGTCCTTTCCTCACTCGCCTTGACATCTGCACGATGTCTATATAGCAAGCTGTAATAATTAGACTCGCTGCTTTAATCAGATTAACCTACTGCTTCATCTTAAGCCGTGCCTGTTCTCTCAATGCCTCCTTGTTTCTACAATCCGCCCAAGTTAGTTTGTGACACACGACTGAGAGACAACAGACAGACTTTTCACGGTATCTACGCTGTGATTCTTTATGTTTGAGTTTCCGGACCTTGGCTTTGCGCCTCGCCAGCTGAGCTTTAAGCTTTCCACTTTGAGTTTGACTTTTTATTGTCATCGGACGAGGCAAAACCGGTCAGCGTTTGCTTAGTAAATATGAAACTGCCTGTTTTCATTGGACGAGTTAGTGATGAGCCTCCACTTTTTTATTCCTACACCGTTGTTTCATCGCAGAATAATCTCTTTTTCTTGATAATCTAATAGACATTCTCATTGGTTACAGGCCCCCACAAAAAAGGAATATTCGGAGTTGACAGAGGCGCGCAGTGAATATTTTGAATGGGAGCGAGTTAGTGATTTCGGCGTTATCGGACTCTTCGGGTCTCGTTTTATTGGCTGGTTGGAGACGAGTTAGTGACTGGACGAGTTAGTGATCGAATATCTCAAGCGTCTCCGCCCACTGTTTGTCTTTCCCTGTCTTTAATTGTTTTGTTTTTTTTCTTTCTGGTTTTTTCACTTTTTTGTGGGAAGAAACAACACGACTATTTTTTGAGACTATCATTTTTTGAGACTATCGACTGTGCTATACATGGATACACCCGTGCCCCAACGATTATTTGCATCCTCTGTTCTGGCTGCCTTCTGCTCGACTGTAGCAGATCGCTCGAAAGCATCGTCGGTCTGGAAACCATTCCGAATCCATCTAAACAAACCGCCAGCCGTATACTGTGTGAAGGAATAGCGTCGCTCGGCGGCCCCGACTGGCACATTTGAATGGCGTATAAGGGCGGAAGGGATCAGGATCGTGGAACCGGGCGGAAACCGAACGACGAGTTTCAGATCCCACAAAATCAGATGCCCCCCCAAATCCGCATCAAAGAAGCCCAAGGCGGTGATGGCGCACCAGCCCCATGCCAAATTGGCGAAGTCGAGATGCGGGACTGTTATAGCATAGGGGCCGAAGTTGAAGGTGCAAGCTGCGAAAACAGAGCGTGCGAAGTTCCAGCGCAGAGCGGGGCGCCAGGCGGCGATCAGTGCCATCTGGGCCTGATAGAAGGCGAAGAGGAGCGGTGCGAACGCCATGAAGAGGCCTGCGCCCCCAAAATTAAAATCAAAATTCGGTGACAGCTCTGTTATGAGAGACATACAATTGGCGAAACCTGCAATTCGTTGGAAGCATTCCTGCTTGAGTAGATATTCCGTGAGTGTTGTGTTCGCAACGTTATTGCGCAGCTCGCCGGGCTCCTGAAGCCTCAATGAGATGTAATGAAAACGACGCCACAGAAAGACGCGTACCGTCTGTCCGCCCCCATGAGAAATACCACACGAAACGGAGGGATACGGCTCCTGGGCGCGGCGATGGTAGAGCTGCTCAGCTGAGAAGACGCCATCTTGCACACGGGTTTCGAGGAGCTTGGCGGCGGCATCCGCGACAAGCTTCCAGTCTTCAATGTCGGCGGGCATGCCCCCGAGAACCGCTATTATGCGGCCCTTGGAATCGACGATTGGCATTGAAACGCTGAAAACTGTGGTCAGTGTCCTCCGGCACCGCCCACAGCAGGAAAGTGCTCACCGCCCCATCCAGTTGATGTACCGGAGGTCTGCCGCCCCGGTGAGTCCCTCGACTTCCTCCCGAGTGTATGCCCTGCCACCCATTCCCGTTTCGTGCTCGTCCTCGGCGTGGCGATCCCCGATCCATGCCGGCTTTGAGTGAGCGAGCTGCTCAGTATCGACGTCGACTTGGATGGGGTTCTGCAGCGCGGTGTCGCGGTGTTTGACAGCTGCCGATTTTGGGCCGGGAGGTTCTGCCCGGCGCTTCTCGTCCCGGCGCCTTTTAGACGCGAGCTTTAACGCGCTGCGCTGAGACTGAGCCGGTTTCGAAGGCAGCGAGCGGGAAGGTCCGGGTTTGGTAGGTGGGTTGACGCAGAAAGGCGTAGCGTCGATTACAGCGCCGGGCTGGTCAAGGGTGTCGACGTCGATGGAGTCGGCTGCTGCGAGCCTCGATGCCAGACAGGTCTCCACATCGAAGAATTCTGCGGGCTCAACAACGCCAGCGCCCATTGCGAGATCATAGGAGGAGAACTCCCGGCCCGACCGCAGTGTGCGCCGTGCCAAAACTGCAGCGAATATATATATATATATACATCAGTATTGGTTGACATTTTAGAGCTCGAGTGAGAGAATGCAGTCCGGCAAGGGAGGGAGAGAGTCGCACAGTTCCAAAGTCGAATCTTTTGACTCCCACCCTCCCAAAGTGGCAAAATAACGGCACAGGATGCAAACGACGACGGCACAGTTCCAAAGTCGAATCTTTTCGACGCCGTTTGCATCCCATTCCCGTGGGAGAAACTGAAAAAAAGAAAGGTGTGGACTTACCCGGCATTGAGGTCGGCTCTGGGGTGGAAGAACGGGTGGAAGGAGGGAGCTCTGAGTGGAAGGAGGGAGCTCTGACACTTTGTGTCGATCAACTGATTCCGGCTGCAATAAGAATTGGCCCGAAGGAGAAAACACAGATTTTATTTTGCGACATGATGCGACGGGGTGGAGGGATGACAACTACAACTCTACTCTTGAGCCACAACGGCGACAGTGTAGAGGTTCCAGGCGCGCCGGAACTTGTCTTGGCAGCGACGGATTTTGACCTGCTGCAGCAGGTGTTCCCGAGCCCCCCGCGCTTGTCTCTGACTGTAGCGCTGTAGTAGTGTACGCTGGTGATCCGCGTTCCTCATGTCGTTGAACGCTTCGTTGGTGACGGCGTTGAGAATGGCAAGGACATTGTCATTAGGGACAGCTGCCAAAGGCGTTTTATTCACGACAACTTGAGATAATTGAGCAACATAACGTACCCATGGTGGAAAAAGGAGAAGGCAAGCAATCTTGGTCGTTGTCTCGGAGCTGACACAATTCCGCCGGGTATTCGATGACGCCGGGGCATGTGCACACACATCTGACGAAGCTGTTACTTTAGTGGCATTCTACATCGAAGATGGTGAAACTCACCCGACGTCGTAGTGAATAAACAGTGGCGTAGGAGAAGCTCCGAGAAAAATGTAATCGTGCCAGTGCTCGCCACTGTGGGTCAAGGTTGAGGCCATGTAGGAGGTGGAGGTCGGAATGAACAGGAATAATCAAATGGGGATGGTGCAGACTTGCAGTTGCGATCAAACGCATGAGAGGGGAAGCGAAATATCATTTCATGTGCTAAGTCGAGGGCCCGGCTACGTTCACCCCACGCTCAGCCCATGCGCGCCCCCAGTCATCGGGGGAGTGAGGATCGGCGTCGGGAACATCGTGTTCGCCCCAGCCGCCCTGGCCCCAAACACCCACTACGCCACTGCCCCTCCCCCAGTGGCCGGGGCCCCATCTGTTGTGGTTGTTGGTGGCGGTCTCCCAATCCCGATTGAAGTCCGGGTTAGCCGCCGACCAAGCCGCCCAGTCTTGAGCGCTAGCCTGGTCTGATAGTAACTGATTGTGAGTCATTTTTTTTTTGACATCGATCAATGAGGACATACGGACGATTTCCATCCGCTGCTCCCAGCGTCGCTCGCGTCGGCGGATTTGCATGGAAAGTTCTATAGTAGCAAGCATGGGTGAGCTTTAGTCGTCAATTGAAGATCTGAGTGCACGTACTTTTGCGCGATTGCGGGCGGAAAGTAAACTTGGAGGGTTTGGAGGAGGAGAATTTCGCCATGGTCGTTTGAGAGATGACGCGCAATGTCGAATGAAACACATGTTTCGGGTGAAGTATGGATATGGAGAACGAGACATGAGGAAGATGCCAAGCCGGATGTGTGGATGTGCGGATCTGCAGATGTGCGGCCCTCGGTGGAGCGACGATGCGTAGACGAGTGTGTCGAGCGTGTAAATGTTGAGCCCGCTCGACACCTGAACGACCTTCCCCTCTGCCAGCAGAGAGTAGAGGCAGAGGAGATTGAGGGGAGAGCGGAGGAGATTTCAAGCAGGCTGTCGGAGTTTGATTTCGGAAGTGACGTTCCGGACAATCTTGCTTCTCGTCACCATCTCGACATTCTCGCTTGTCGTTCTCTCACCTCTGTAGGCAGAGGTGACAGCTGGCCATCTCGACAATTGCGCGACGACTGTATTGGCTCGAATGGGCTAAGCGCCCGGTGCTGGCGCGCTCATCTGGAATCTGTCGCGCAAAATGGAGGACAAAAATTCAAAATTCAAAAGTGTAATTATTTTTTAACACCACGAAGACGTGTATCTACTCGGAATCAGAGATCGATGCCTTCTTGGGAATCACCGGAAAGGTGAGTCCTTCGAAGGAGTATAGTACCTGGCTGGTGTTAGCCCAGTTGGGGTAATCCAAGCGGATACTCTCCTCCTCGCCCGCGTGGCGTCGGGGTTGTTGCTGCATGATCTGTCCACACTGCGGGTGGGGGCAGGTCCACTCCGTTTCCAGATGAAGCCGAATGCAGGCATAGCAGTTGCTATGCCTGCAGATGTACCTTTTTTTTCGCGTCAGAGATGGGGTGAACGAGGAGAATAGTGGAGTGCGCACGACACGGGATGGCACTTGACGTGCCCGCACAAGGAGCACTCTTGGTGCGCCCTTGTGGTTTTCTCGACTGGGGGAAGGAGCCCGCCGACATAGAGATTGGCCACCGTGAGCGGTTCGTCGCGCGGGGCACGGTCTCCGGACCGCAGGCGGAGGCGCCGGGCACGTTGCTCCGGCGTCAGTCTGCGGGTTGCGGAGGGCACAGGAGGTGGGAGTCGGGCGAGAAGAGCACGTTCGTGCACGCGCCCGAGGTCGAATTGCTTGGTGTCGCGTTGTTCGCGTTGTTTGCGCTTTGCACGGCGGTCACGCTCATATTTTTCCTGGGCAGGGGTCAGGCGGGAGGGTTCCGCCATGAAGCCGAGGGTGCGGTACAGAGGGACAAAGTACTGCTGCTGGCGAGCAGTCTCTTCGCGGCGGTGGCGGGCGTGTTCGCGCTTTTCTTCGACGCTGCTCTGCCCGATGAGGTGGCGTACACCCGCCGTCACTCCAATGCTGGTGGAGGGGAGGGTGTTGGGGGGCGCCAGGTCGTAGTAGGCTTCTAAAGTGGGTACTGAGTGAGTGTGAGGATACGATACAGGGAGGGCGGGACGGACTGTGCAGATTCGCCCGCTCTTCTGCAGTGAGGCGCATGGAGGTATATGGAGAGAAGGTGCGTACAGCCACATTCACTCACCTAGCTTTTCTTTTTAACTTGTGCGTGTTTACTTTCCAGAGTGATCTTGTTTATATTCTCGCGCTTGTGCTCAGGATGGCCGGGCCGTCGAATTTCAAGGTCAAATTAAAATCGAAGGCGAAGTCGACGAAGAAGAGCACAACCACAGTGGAACTTGTGAGCAGTGAAACTGCGATCGCCACCACCTACGACACTTCCCTCGATGGTCGTCGCATCATCGCGCAGGACAATGTCATCATCACGGCGCCGCCAGTGCCCGAGTTTCACGCAGAGGATCTGGACACGGCACGGGCGCTGGAAAATCCCGACTTCTCCTATGTCGTCGGCGAGACTGGATGGGACGACTGGGAATTGGGACTTTTGCCCGGTCCCGACGACGCGAATGTTGTGGGCGGTGATGGGGACGGCGACGATGATGGGATCGACTTCGTTCTGGGCGCCCTCGGCGAGGACGGAAAGCCGATCCAACTGGAGCGATGGGACGACGCTGTGGGTTTTTTTTTTTTTGGAGGCGAGGCAACAAGATGGGCTGCTTATACGGCAACAGGATAATCCATTTCGAGTTTTTGCTACGCGATTTCGGGAGGAGAGACTGGATGAGATGCTGAGGGGCGAGGGGCGAGGGGCGAGGGAGTTCTATGAGACGTGTGGAGGGTGCAATATGCCTGACCCGCTGTTTCGATGCGCTCGACAGACGTGCATCGGCCCAGCAATGTACTGCGAGACCTGCATCGCCGAGCTACACCGTCAATTGCCGACTCATGGGATCGAGGTAAGGCCTCCCTTCACAGCGCGCACTGCAAATCTAACGGCTCAAGTAACAGAGATGGCAGGGGGATTTCTTCGAGCCACTCACACTTAACGAGCTGGACGTCGACGCGAGGATTCAGCTGGGCCATACCCCAGGAACGTACTGCCGACGCGCTCGCCCTGCCCACAAGGATTTCGTCATTATCGACGTCTTGGGCATCCGCATCGTGAAGCTCAACTTCTGCGGGTGTGACTCCGCACTCGAACACCGATAGCAGCTGATGTGAGCGTGCTTGTGGCCGGCAACTTGCTTGAACCCGCAGACCTGCGCCACTTTCAACGTGATTCGCCTGTTTGAGCTGCAAAACTGCCTCGGGAAAATATCTGCGTACGACTTCATTCGCTCCCTCGAGATGTTGTCCAACAACGATGGGCTGGAGACGGTTTTGAAGCAGAGTGGGAACCCGAAGCCGCCACCAGTGAGTTTCGTACCGACGAGGGGCGACCAACTGCTAATGTATGAATTGCAGGATCGACGCCGCGCGTTCCGCTCCATTGTTCGACAATATCGAATGATGGAGATGTTGAAGCGAGGAGGACGCGGCCACGCAGACTCGGGAATACGTGGGACTCAGCAGGGTGAACTGGCTATGCTGTGTCGCGCCTGCCCACAACCCAAGTGGAATTTGCCGGCGGGGTGGGATACGATAAATTGGGATGAAATGGACGAAGACCAGAGGTATGGGTGACTTACCACTAGCATTTGAGGCGCTAATACCGCGACAGATATAAATATTTCACTGAGCTATCAGAAGACGCCAACTTCAAGCTCATCAACCGACAAGTTTCGACAGAGGAGAAGGATCCCATCGTGGATGATGGATTGGGGTATTTCTGCAACCGTGTCGAGTATGCAGACCATATCCGCAAGAATGTCGACGAGGAAGAAATTTCCAGTTGTTCTGGATTCCAGGCGATGTTCTTGGCCAACGTGAAGCGCGTGAAGGGTTTGCGGGTGACGGGAGTGGGCGGGGGTGACGTGCGCGCGCCACAACATGTGGCTGCCGAACAGCCTGGGGGATTTACAGGCTGGGGAAAGGTAAGCTGGTGCTTCACTCGATACGATGATCTTAAACTGACTGACTGGTGGTGAATAGGCATTGTAATATGGATTTCTTGTTTTTTTCCGCCGTCCTTGGGATGGTGATGACCTTCCTGGTGCTGTCTTATGACGTCGCGTGCCAATTTTCCAAGCACATTTGGACGCGGATGGAGAAATTGCCAGAAAAGTATCACCTGAAGCTGGATAGGGCGAATATACGGTGGATGGTGCCCAATTTCCATCTGCCTGCGCATAAAAAAGGGTGCCACTCACCCTTTTCGTTTCATTGGCTATGGGGCGCAGGGTGTACGCATGGAGAGACCGTTGAACAAAATTGGGAATTTCTGAATGGGATAGCGGGGTCGACGAAACTGATGGGGCTTGGTGCGAGACATACAGCCTTGGAAGGCCTCTTGGGGTTCCACAACTGGCGACGTCTCGTCGCTCATCGTGAGTGAAATGCACATACTTTAGTCAAAAGCTGATCCTGTCCAAGGTCGTATATTGATGCAGCGCATGGCTGACGCGATCAAGGAGGGTAGAAAGCAGAAAGCGTCTTTCGAGGCGTTTACGGCGGGGCTGACAGAGGTGGGCGTGGACGTGTCCGTGTGGCGGGTGTCAGTCGACAAATGGGAGAAGGAGAGACACGTGGAGGGCGACAAGGGCTCGCCGTACGAGTACGAGGAGGAAGGTACGCGGGCGACACGTTCTAGGAGCGTCACTGACGTAAAATCCCAGGGACGACGCTCAAGGACATCCGTCTGTTGCTGGCGAAGGAGGAGTACACGAGTACAGGGGATGGTACAGAGGTGGAGCGTGAAGACACTCCCAGCACCTTCATATCAATGGGGATGGACTTGGAAAACTCACAGTACGTCGCCCTCTTACGATCTGTTACGATTCCTTTGTAACGGTGGACTCACACGACTGTCAGGAGGGAGCTGGCGGTAGCGATCAAGGCTGCGGGACCCACGCCTTCGACCACTCAGCAACTCGAGTTCGTGAAGCGCCGCACCGCGCTGCGGGTACGGATCACGGCCTTCCGCAAGGTGCAAGGGACGTTTATGCCTCAGGCGCGGCGTTACTTGACGGTGGCACAGAGATTGGTTTGGGACGCGGACGATCAGCATCCCGAGGCGACGAGGCTGTTCATGCCGTCAGACTTGTCATCAGCTGAGCGTCGTCGGAAAGCGTGCGCGAGAGGTTTAGATGGGGTGGAGGCGCGGCTTCGGACAGGAGAGGCAGCAGAGGCTCTGGCACAGCTGCGGAGAGCCCTGCGCACGCGCACCATGACAAATCGATTCAAGATTCGAAACTGGTCGGGTCAGCGCGCTCTGACACGGGGGCAAGGGATTTTACGGCAGGTGAACATCAAGATCCATTCAGCTAAGCTACGGTACAGATACGCGCGGCAGGCGTTGCTTAAGCTGAAGGGACACGGGGACTGGGAGAAGGAGTACCGAATCTTGGGAGATGAGGATGTCCGGGCGCTGAACGATCGGCAGCTGCGTGAGGAGGAGCAGGCGCGCGACGACTTCCTGGGTTTGCTGGCGGTCGAGAAAGATCCGGAGAAGAGGGGGGAAGTACTGAGAGGCGAGGGTCATCGCATCCTGTCATGGATTTGGTACACAACGCCTTCGTGTGGGACTGGAGATGACAAGCTGCATGAAGGTATGTAAGCCCTTTTGTTTGGATGGCGCTTTTACTGAGTGCTGGAAGCGTTGCACGTTGAATGGTGCAAAGCATACTCTAGGTGCAACCGTCTTCATGAGGAGCTAGTGAAAGTGGAGGAGGAGATGAGGCGTACAATTGATTTCGGGGAGAAGGCACGGGAGCAGTGGTTGTGCAGGGCGGACGCGAGGACGATCATGTTGGGCACGTCGACACCGGTGACGGCTGAGGTTCTTGAGGGTGCGAGGGCGTACGCGTTGGAGCAGGCGAATCAGGAGAGGATGACGTGCGATCGGCTGTCTGAGGATTGGAGGGCGATTCGAGCTCGGGGAGCGACATACTTGAGAGGGGAGGAGATCGGTGGTCTCCCGGAGGTTCTAATAGAGCTGGACGAGGACCAGCTGCGTTGGGCAGAGGGTAGGATGTACGCAGAGGAAGAAAATGAGAATGATATGTATAGTGCCTAGTAATATTTTGCCATTTTGTGACCTCCTGTGTTGAGGGGAATGAGAATTGTACAATAAGTATCGTTGGCCTCGTGTAACGGTAAGGGTGCCAAATGTAGTTCGTGTTGGAATAGGACGACGTCGTGCGTTCGAAGCCCCCTCACAACGTGTGATTTTTTTTTCAATTTTTCAATTTTTTTTTTTCGGTTGTCTACTTGCCCTTTTTTTTTTTTTTGGCTGACGGTTCGTTTACGAAGGGTCAATATAGCAATGGCTTGCTTTTTGAAAGAGGTGCGGGAAGCTGAATTGTCTACTTGGCAGCCCAAAGGAGCCGTGGGAATTTTGTCCGGGAGTATCCGGAATTGGGTAGATATGATATGATAGTGACGATATGTGGGATGATAAGATATGGAGGAGCTGGATATGATTCTAAATCAGTTCTGGGGTGATAGTTTGATGGCGGATCATTTTTCTGCTGATAGATGGGCTGACCAATTTTTTCTTGGACGGATTTGGGAAGGCCGAGTTGCCCGAGGCAGATAGCAGAGGGATTAGGTAAGCTCTGGTGAGCTTATACGACCTGCTAGGTGCAAATCTAGGGGATGTGGCATTTCCCCGGGACGATGCATTACACAGCCAAGGGGCTGGTGGGCTAGGGCTGCGAATAATGCATTGCGAACCGCAGCCATGGCTGGGATAATGCATTATTGACACTTCCAAGGGTGGTGGGCACTCATCTTGCCTACGCACAAGGAAACCAGGGCCAAGACTGGCTGGAATATGTGGCAGGCTTGGCTGTACACGCCGAAGGAGAGGGGTGGTGGGGGACAGAGACCAGATCCTAGCCGTATGTTTCTCGTCTGTTAATGTTGTCGTTGCGCGAGGAGCTCCCGGCAGACGTGCGCCACCTGGCGACGAGATCAGACATCGTCTTCAAGAATCTGCCGTGGCTAGTCGAGTGGAACTCAAAGATGGAAGCGGAGCTACTGGCCGACCGCCAAAGCAGCGGTGCGATGCTCCGCGGAGTCGCAGCCACTGCCAAAGAATTCACGAAGCTGGTAAGCTACTCGGTGGGACTGCACTTGAGAGCTAAACCAAACTGCATCTAGTGCGAAGTCGCGGAGAAAGAGCTCGATCTCCATGTCTTGGGGTCGATCATCTTAACCAACGGCGGGAGCTGCGCGTTTGGCAGCAGCAAGGCGGTCAAAATGTACAAGCAACGTCACCACGTCGAGGAGAAGAAGAATCTGACGACGATGGAGGCGCACATACGGTACGGACGCATTTTGTGTCACTAACTTGAGAAGGCTGACTTCGAAGTAGGGTATTAAAAATGGAGATCGATGGAGCTTCCGCCGCGGAGATCTTGAAAGCCCAGCAGGTCATGTCATTCCCAAGCCAGATGTATGCGAAGGCTTCCGCGGCTGTGAAACGCGACGGGGAACGGTCGTGGCTGAAGGATCGCCTCCTGGATGACATCTGTAAGTCTACGTTGTGTGAAATTTTGAGTAGCAAGCGTGCTAACAATGGTTTCCAGGCAGCATTGAGGTGGCACGGAACGTTATCAAGCCTGAAGACGTCGCGAACACCAGGGCCAAAATGTTGATGAAGTGGGCTGCATGGGCGGACTACGCTTTTGAGAAGAAACTACGACTCGAAAATTGGGATGATGGTATGGCGGCCGCTGGACACATTCCGAAAGCCGGCTTCAAGGTCACTTGGTTCGAGAAGGCCGAGTAGGCGCGCGTGATTCCCGCGATGGAAGCGAGGTTTGGACTTCCCGATGCCGACGAGGAGGACGCCGAAGACTCTATGCGGGTGGTATCATGGTCCGAGGGTACGTAATATTCGGGCAAGGTTCACGAGCATTTTTTAATTGTGTGTTTTAGAGGAGATACGATACAGCCTGGTGGAACAAGAAGACATTGCTTTGCTGACGACATTGAAAGGCACGGTGGCGCTCCGCGGGAGCGATTCTCCCAAATATGTGCTCGCTGCACAGAAGGAGGAGAAGGCGAAAGAGAGGACTGAAAGGGGTCGCGGCGCCGCAAGAGTCGGAAAAGCCAAGAAACAAGGCAGAGCTCATTCCTCGTCACCTGCCGCCTCGTCTCCTGAACGTTCGCCATCTCGCACTCGCGAGCGCGCAAGCCGGCGACGCTCGGCATCTCCGGTGCACGGTCCTGCACGGTCCGGACGGTCCGGACGTCGCGAATCACCCTCTCGTGAACGTCGTCGAGGCTCGCCTCCAGCTCGGTACCGTTCCCCCCGTTCCCCCCCTCCGCGCCGCCGTTCCCGCACAGCCTCCCCGACTCCTCGCCCTGCTCGTCGCCGTTCCCCCAATGCCGCTCCAGCTCGTCATCCGCCGGGCTCGCCCACAGTCCCTCAACAGCCTCGTCATGTCCTAGGGGAGAAAAGGCGGTTGCTGCAGATAGCAAAGCATTATTTGCTGGAAGGAGAAGAAGAAGGTGCTTCGAAGGTCGAATTAAGCAAATTCTGCTTCGTCAGAGGTTCCTCAGACGCGCGAGAGTTTTCGCCCCAATTCTACGGTCGCCTGCGAGAAGATAATGCAGGGACGAGAGTCCCCCGGGAGACATTTTGCCGGGTGCGCTCTGCCGACTACCCGGATGGTGGGTGGAAGAGGATGGGGAAGGACTGCACGATAGAATTCCTCAGCGTCGACCAGCTACAGATATTTAAGAAGTACAGAGAGCGTTGGGAATTATTATGAGCTTTCTATGTAAGAGTTTACGATATTTCTGTAGACTTTGTTATCAAAGCAGTAAAATTATAGTTTTTGGGTACATTGATTGCAGCTATAGGTACGTGCCACCGGGGACATTGGTGGCACCACAGGACAATGGAATTACATATGTGGATAAGGTGTACCTGAACGTCGGTTGCGAATGTTAAATGTGGCCGCCGATCGCACATTGTGCAAGCAAGGCTGAATTCAGCTTTGGTTGGACAATGTGCGATTTGCCGAGCTGGGTGAACGGCGCTGCGGAAGGCAGTATAAAAGGGACAGTAATGTGAGCGCTTTTGCATCTCCCCTACTTGCATTCATTCGATGTCTACCCAGGCCGTCCTCACTGCATACTTTACTCCCCCTGTCGGAGGCTTGCGCCAAACCACGATCCACCCTCGCAATGGTGGGGCTCGCCGTCGTTATCGCGGCCTTATGGGCCGCGTCCAGACAGTCCTGTCTCAGTTCTGGACCCCAGGAACTCCGGTTACTCGTCAACTCCAGGATCACGCAGGGCCCCTTCGAACCCCCAACCGCCTCCCGAGTCTGTCTCCAGATCGACGCCCGCTGCCATTTTCCGCACCCACCACGGAGGCGGAAATGCGTATGAACGTCGCGGCCGTTCTGCAACGACTCCCGGCCCACCGAGCCGCATTACGTTTGTGGTGGCAAGAGACAGAGGCTGGTAAGTAAATCTTTTTGTTGTTGTGCTTGGCCAATGTATAGGCGCTGACGACGGTCGGGACTTACAGTGGAGCGCAATCACGATTGCAATCGCGAGGCCGCCGATTGGATGGTCAACTCTGAGTGGATGGGGGAGCAATGGTGTGACGGTGCGTGTTGATACTGTTGCCCCTGCAGGCCGCTGCTAATTGTTTTCTTTCGTTGCAGGGGAGGAAGTTTGGCTGGATACTTTGGGACCCAGGGCGCGTGCGTGTTATGGTGTGTGGCATTTTTCCTTCGCGAGCCTTGCCTGTTTGAGCTGTTTTACAGAGGAGAGCGTCAATATATCTCTCATCCTGAACGCGACTGGCGAGTTCGACCGCCTCTGCGGCGACGGTGTGGCGGCCTTCGAGGCTGCCATGGCGGCGGATGCAGCCTCCATCGCCGACGACATGACCGACCGCCAATCTGCATCAGATTCCCTGAAGGGCTCCGACATCGGGAGGGCCTCGACTACCAACACCAGCGTCGAGGGCACTCTGAGCAGCGCTAGCAGCATGCCCTCGCTGCTGCCTATGAGCGACGGGGGCGGGCCTACTGCTTGGCCTAACGCTCACGAGAGGATGGTTGCGCTCAGGGCCCAGGTGCACACGGCCACCCTTCGGAGCGCCATTCTGGCTGTGTCGCCCGATCTTCAAGATCATGAGGTGACTCACCGCCTGGTGGATTTTTACTCCGCAGGTGAGACAACCGCGTACAGAGTCGCTCAGTGGCTCGGGGGAATACGGGTCGAAAAGAATCACCTAGGATAGTGTGTTATTGTTGTTTTTCTCCTTACAAATATGTACCAGGCCACAGTGTAGCTCGTACTTATTGTGATCTCGTACTTATTGTTTGTGATGAGCCCTCCGCTTAGTTTTTTCTCCTTGCCAAATGTAGTTACCGTCTCTTGACATTATTCGGGGTAAATATCTTGACCTTTGATCGGCGTTTTGAAAGGGATCGGCGGCACATGTCAAAAGGATCGGCATATGACATCATCGCGGCGAAGTAAGTTCAGTTTCTGATCGGGCCGTTAATAACGCTCGTATGATACATTGATACAATACAAGTAAGCGTTGAGTTTCTACCCAGGCCGTTAATGACGCTGGTTGATTTCCAGGTACCTGGAGAGTGATATGGACTTGGAACAAGGCTGGATTGCATGCCGTCAATTCCCTTGAAGGAATTGCAGATAATTTGACTGTGATACCCTTTAGCTTGCCGCCTACTCATATCCATTACCTCCTCCCCCTAAGCAAATGATGCGCAGCAGGAAAGAAGCTCAGGTTCATTATCGGTATGTACAATCCGGGCTTTAACATAACCAGCGCTGACATTGACTTGTGGTTTGGGCGATTCACCCGAGTGATGCCCGAACACAGCCACTGATCTCGCTCGGACCGTCCCCCGTTGATTACCGGTCATGTACCATGCACAAAACACAACGAATGGAGAGATTGCGCACAAGAGGGAATATCCGGTGTCAAAGAATGTTAATAATCACTCAACACTGATGGTTCTCGTTACCAGACGCAGCGACGGGTCAAAGGTTGAACAAAGGAGGAGAAGTAAAAAAGTAAGTCATATAATATAATGAAGCCGATTAGGGACGTACCGGGGAAAAATAAAGAAAGTAAGATCAATCCTAAGACGCGAACAAGCATAGCGAGCGGTTGTACTGATGCCGTACAGGGTTTACTACATGAAATTACAGAAATTATACACCGGTGGAAAGTAACGAATAACGAAAGCGGATTGCGACCGATAAGAAATCATCCAAAAGGAAAGTGAAAGCTGTAGGTACAACAGATTCTCAGACTAGTCAATAGTTGCTGATTTTTGTAGCGAACGGGCACGATATGGTCAAGTACGAGGCCACTCGTTGATGTTGTAGCTAGGACAGGTGGTGTGAGACGGCGACGCAAAAACATCGCACTGACTTACAATTTCAGGTCCGGCTCGTTCGCGATGCTCATCTCCTCGCGCATGATGCGATAGAGTCTGGAAAACGAACGAATGAGGGACATGGGGAAGTATTCTTTGTGATCTGAGCTGCAGCGGGCCCCAGCACATATGCCACGAATCGGATGAATACCCCGTCGTTTGAGGGCGTTGTGGACTCGGCGCTCTAGGGAGGAGAGGTCAGTGCACAACAGATCTGAGTAATCGGACTTACCAGCGTGCATACGCTTTTCAGCGTGAAAATACCCATACCAGACGATTTCCTGAGAGCCGGACTCGCACCGACGGTACTCTTTAACGCGGCGAGGCAGTTTTTTCGTATGCCCGACCTTGACCTGCAACGCGCGGAAGGCAGCTAGGGCCGCTAGGTAATTACGGCGCCCGGATCGATAGCGCCCGGATGGACGCGGACGGCGTCTGGCGTTGACGTATAAAGCACCGGGGGCGTCGTCTTTGAAGTCGGGGATGACGTCGTAGTCGTTGCGAACCCTTAACATCGTACGATAAGCAAGAATGTGCGGCAAAAGGGAGGAACGACTGAAACTCACATGAGAGTCCGTGGTAGAGCTAACAGAGGCTGAATCTCAGGTACGGGGTTTGGAATTGAGTGGACTTACTGCCGTTTAGATGATGTGTATCTCCGGAATGCATTCGGGACAGAGTGGGACGGACAGACGGCGGAATGTCTTGAGTAAGTGAAAGTCTGGTGTAAAAATATTATTGAATGTTGCAGTACTATGGACGTGAATAAATAGTACATAGAAGGGATACATAGAAGAGTAGCTAACGTCAAAAGGTACGTGTATGCAAATTAAGGAGGGATCTTGACCTTTTCTCTCTCTTCCTCATATGGAACAAACATGCAACAACAACCGCTACGGGACGGATATGGAAATTTTGGAAATAAGCTCCATAAATTGGCAGACTTTGGCAATGGAAGATGCGGCATATTGATTTTCAATGAGGAAACTTGTGTTTTTCATGCATACTCAGCGTACGTCAATCGTTGAAAGCGGCCCGAGATGACCGAGGAAAGGGGTGGGTGCACCCATACGTTCGATACGTTCGTGGGTGCTCCCAGAGGTACCGTGGGCGCTCCCAGAGGTACCGTGGGTGCACCCAGAGCTACGGAGGGCACTCCCAGAGGTACGTGGGTGCACCCAGAGCTACGGAGGGCGCTCCCAGAGGTACGTGGGCGCTCCCAGGCGTTCGTGGGTGCACCCAGGGAATGTTGCGTGGGCGCTCCCAGGCGTTCGTGGGTGCACCCAGGGAATGTTGCGTGGGCGCACCCAGGGTACTCGGTGGGTGCACCCAGGGAATGTTGCGTGGGCGCTCCCAGGTGTTCGTGGGTGCACCCAGGGAATGTTGCGTGGGCGCACCCAGGGTACTCGGTGGGTGCATCCAGAGCGTTCCGTGGGCGCACCCAGAGTACTCGGTGGGTGCTACTCGATGGTGGGGGTGTACCTGGGCTCGACTGGGATCATTATGTGAAGTTTATATGGCTCCATGGGTGATGACATATATATTTCCAGGTATGTAAGTATCAGTTTTTTAAAAAAATAGCTGAACCTCACTCCTCACTCCTACTGCAATCGCTCAATCGACTACAAGTATTTATTAGCTATCCTAACAATGTACAAAGAATGAAAGAGCATTAAGCGATCTGGAGCTATCCTGAGCTATAAAGAAAACAAAAATGAGATCCTAGCTGGCAAGTATTTGGTCTTTTTCCGTGGGTGCAGAGTTAACAGGCCCGAAAAGGAGCCCGTACGAGCCGTGAACCCATTTTTTTTCCCCGTGCTGCGCGCGGGACGGGCCAAACGTAGAATTTGGAACCGTTTTTATTCATTTTTTGTGCCGCAATGCACCCAAAATGGGCCCCCATACAGCCGAAAAACGCGTATTTTTCTCCCCGCGCTACGCGCGGGGCATGGTGGATTCCCTATGCGCGCCCCAGTGCGCAAAAACTGCATCAAATGGGCCCCGCGCTGGCGCAAAATCCCAAAAAAATCCCGCCCTGCCGGGCGTGACAGCGTGACATTCTGGGTGCACCCAGGCACCGGCCGTGGGTGCATCCACAGCAACATTTCCTGGGTGCACCCAGAATTTTTGGTACCGGTGGGTGCACCCAGACAGTCTGGGTGCCCCTGCCAAATCTGACCCCCTATAGGGTAGTCATTCGATTAGTAGCTAACTACCCCTATGGGGTACCTATATATGTGTGCCTGAAGTGGTTTCATTCCCTTCAACAGCTTCAATTTTCTTGGCTTCCTGTTTTGGGAAGTGAAAGCTGTTAAATTGAACAGCAGTTGTAGTTTGCAAGGCGTCACAGTGGTGGTTGGAATTCTAGAAGCTGTTAAGCACATTTGAATCAGCTTTCCTTTTTGTTACTGTGCAAAATGGAGCCGCAGGTGGTAGTCCCCTTGGAAGTTGCTTACCGGAGCGTAGCGGAGGCAGTTCTTGTAACGGTTAGTTTTTTGCAATTTTTAATGATCCAGAGCTGAATCTGGCGCACCCCGAAATACACACTACGGCTACTGTCGCCCGCCGAGGTGGAACACGGCGTGGTTCACACCATACCTCTGATGTGACCAGGACCACATCTGCTGGGATTTGAAGACTGATGGAGAGGAGACTCTTGATGTCTTTCTTGATGTGGCGACAAATCCCAGGTGCTGATTTTCACCAGTACTGTTTCTGCGAACTTAGTCATTGCCATCTGATTTCTACACACTACAGAAAATAATGCCTGCGCCAAGATTTCTGCGGTAGCATTTGGTTTCCCACGGTTCAATTGATCTTGTAGTTGTTGCTCAATTATCGATTATCCCCTGGCGACATGGGTCTCAAACTCATTCGATGAATTCATCCTCCTGTATGCAACTGATTCTCCTATGAGGTGGATTATGTTACTTCTCTAGAGATCCACGTATAAATTGTAACGAAGCTTATGACTGCAATTTGTGCCGGCACCCCTTCTCAATCCACCCTCGATACTTCACTCGATAATTCAGCCTCTGCACAACTTCTATGCAACAAACCCCTTGAATAATTATATCTTGCGTTATCGCCGGAATGCGCCGCATTTTGACATGAAGAGGTACCCCCATATGAAGGTATATCATCTGAGGCCAAAGAATGTATGGTTGAGTTCGGGTTTATTAGCAGAAGAGTAGGCGGGGGAAGGAAAGCGTGAACTTATGTCGACCTTAGGCTGCTGCCAGCAACCCTACATATTCGCAATTACCCTCTGTGCAGCCCGCGGCCGTAAATGATGCACCAGTGGTCACGGTGTGAACTTGATTGCCGGCCATTGAATCTGTCGGATGATACCATATTTCTTCTACCAGCGGCGTTCGGGACGGAAAAGAAGATGTGCCGTCTGTATGTCCGACAAGGCCCAGGGGCCCACTTCTTTCGAGGGAAGAGCTAGTCGAAGAGGGGAAACGGGCCCGGGATGCATACAGCCGAACTGGAACGATACATGCATTGAAATTCAAGGTTTTATTCGCTTTGAGAAGTGCTAACGTCCCATAAAGCATACAGGCTATGAGTCGATGAGGATCACGGACCAAGTTGGTGCACGTTCAACCAGTGTGAGATTCGGTCCTGCTTTCAGTTACAGTGGTTACTGGAGGATATATATATGTCAATAGGATTAGAGGGGAAACGAATTCAAATGTACATGTACTCCAATTCAATTCAAAAATCCTGAGGTTTAACTTTCCAATTCAAAAACAGGAGGGAGCACGCAAGGGCTCGCAAGCAGTTCGATGAGCGTGGCAAAAATGAACCCGTCGCTGGTGTCGTCGGTGCTCCAGTCACAGAGGTCGCTCTCATACAGCGTGATCTTCCCGTCGGCGGCGGCGACGGCGACGTTGAACGTCCAGAGTATTCCGCTCGTTAGGACGGCGGGGAAGAGAGTGCGGCCGCTTGATAGTAGGAGTGAGTGGTTATTATTATTAGCGTGATGTTTGATGTTTCGATTTCGTGGGGAGGAGGAATCGTTAGCAAGCTGAGTGAGCACCTGACTGGATTGATGTTGGATTGGATTGGAACAGACAACGTACGTGTGTTTCAGCATCGCAATGCACTGGCCCGCTAGGCGGCCGCGCGCCGCGTCCCAATCGTCGGGTGATTTGGCCTCCACGATGGCGAGGAGGGGGGCGCCTTGCCTGCGTGCTAGCGGCATATGCCCTTTTTTCATCAGTGCTGCAGCGTCGGAGGTAGGTCCGTTAGCGCTGGTTTTCTGCCAGTAACAATGGAACAATAATGGAAAGGTGAAGCACAGGCAGGAAAAGACGTACGATAGCTGTCTCGCGGAGCGAGCACGACCACGTAATCGATGGATGTGCAGATGGGCGTCCCGGCTTGAGTCGTGAGTGGAGAGGGGTGATAGTCCTGAGCGATGAGGAGGCAGTCGGTCGGGTTGGTTAGGGTGCTGCTCGTGCGGGTGATGATCGTGGCGGGCGAGGAGTTCTGCTGCTTTTGGGCCTCGGCAACGGCCGGGATGAGGGCTGTGTCGATGAGGATTCGGGAATCGCGGTCATTCTTGTGGGTGCTGGGTCAGCGGCGCATTGCGCGGTAGAGACAGGGATGGGTGACAACTTACACGGAGCCAGAGCCGGTCTCCGACCCATTTTCGGTGCGCTGTGTATGGCTTGAGGCCTTTTGTTGCAGCTTTTGCTGCTCGGCGGGGTTGAACTCGAGGACTCCGGGCGTGTAGTCCACGGTCTGGGTGATGAGGTCAGCGGGCCGTGGATGGAAGGACGGGTGGAACGTACGGTTCGAGCCATGGCAGCGGTCAAGAGGATGTTTTTGATCTGGGTTTCAGTCATTCCATTGCCGAGTGTTTGTGCCAGGTCGGCGAACTCGTAGTCGTTCAGAGCCTGGCGGACATTCTCGGCAGCGAGAAGTAGCTCGACTTTGGATTGTTTTAGCTCGGCTTTGGATTGTTTTTGGGTGGGGGTGTTCATCGGTGTGGAGGGTGTTAAAAGAGTAGTGTTAATTGAAGATGGTGCGACAGGAGAAAGAAAGGAGTGCTTCATAATCTTGGATACACCCCGATTAGGGAATCCGATCACGGGGCGTTTGCTGGAAGCCGACGAACTTGAACCATCGGCGCATTGTGTTTCCCTCGAAATCTGCACCATGTGCAGCTGAACACTTCCATCACCATTTGTCGCCTGCCAGAGGATATCTGTCCTAGCAACACCTGCCGCAGACCTTGAAGTATGTCACAACACTGGGGTTTAACCGTTTGCCAGTGGTGCGGGCACCAGCCCGAGCATCCCGGCAAGTAGCCTACTTACTTCTGGCCCCTGGTGGCGCGCTGTCTGAGTACGCGGCGAGGGACCGTGGTATACCGTATGATAGACAGAGTCCCGAGAGGTTTACTCGAAGCGGAAGCGATACAGAGAGTCAGGCATTCGACTCGGAAGTGCCGTGTGCGGAAAGAGGGATGGCAGATGCAGTCGTAAGAGGCTGCCCGTGAGGGACGGAGTAATAGAAGGGAATAAGTAAGGCCGATAGGCCGACACGGGCCGTCGGTTCGGCCGACTTCTCACACGTGAGAGAAAAAGGAAACGTGAACGCGCTGTTATTGTTTATTTCGCCCTGTTGGCAGCCAAACAAGCACCGCTTCTTCTCGACCACCTCCTCCGCTCACTCTCACCTTCCTCGCCCTACCACTCTCGCTCTCCTCGCTGCACCACCACCCACCCGTATTACTCCCACCTGTACCTACACCCGTACCATCTCCACCACACCAATGTCAGGCAAAGTCGGCGGCAAATCCAAGTCCGGAAAGGCAGCGGGCAGCGGCGGCGAGACCAAGTCGCAGTCGCGCTCCTCGAAGGCGGGGCTGCAGTTCCCCGTGGGGCGTATCCACCGGTTGCTCAAGAAGGGGAATTACGCGCAGCGTGTTGGGGCGGGGGCGCCTGGTGAGTGCTACTCCTAGTCCTAATCCTCCTTCCCTACCCTCCCTCCCCTCCAATTGCATCCGTATCGTCAATGTCAACATCATCATCGTCGTCATCAGCATCATCATCGCCAACGCTTCTCTGATTTGAGCAATAACACGCTGACGCGGGCACACAGTCTACCTCGCCGCCGTCCTCGAATACCTCGCGGCGGAGATCCTGGAGCTCGCGGGCAACGCCGCGCGCGACAACAAGAAGCACCGCATCGTCCCGCGTCATCTCCAGCTCGCAATCCGGAACGACGAGGAGCTGGGAAAGGTGCGTTTATCATTCCCTGCTGCTTGTATACGCGCTCATGCCACGCCAGCTCCTCGGCTCCGTCGTCATCTCGCAGGGCGGCGTCGTCCCGCACATCGACCCCTCGCTGCTGCCCTCCGGTACAAAGAGTGCGTTTCGCTTCTTGCTGTGCTCTGCTCGATGACGTTTACTGACTCTTTTTCGTTGCTAGAGGGCAAGGCGGCCGAGGCGGATTGATTCACAAATCGCATCCTCTCTGTATTCTTACGTCCTTCCTCTCGTCTCATCTTGTTGCATCCTGTACCTTCTCTGTATCTTCGACGAATGCCATCCCTCCGTTCACGGTCTATGCATCATTTTCCATCAATCAGCGGCAAGTTATTGCCACTTGCGCGGGGAAACAAAACCTACCTGCCGCCACGACCCGGCGCCTAACGACTCGGCGCACCTGCCGGTATCCAAGAGGCGCTTCCTTCGCGGCATCCAAGATCTAGACACGCTTCCTCCGTCGAATCGGGTCCGCACGGCGAATACGCTCCACTCGAACTCCACACCTACTGCGCTTTTGCTGAATATAACCGTTCTTTCCCGGGAATTAACCGTTCGCTTGCCGGCGTGCACCAATGAATGTTCGAGGGGCGTCCGACGGCACCATGGCAAGTCCGATTTTTCGTTCTGATCTGCCTTACGAAAGCGCGTGTGTCGAAAGCGCGTATGTATCGCAAGCCACAACACCTCCGACAAATATCCTTGCTTTCTCATGGTTCGGTAAAGTACCTATTTTTCCTTCTTCTCGCTCCATCGTCATCTGAGTCCATCGTCGTCCCCTAACTAGGTCCGACGACAGTATAAAGCCAGCCCGGTGCATTCTGCGCTTTCCGACAAACAAACGGTCTTCCCCTCCCTTCACGTTCTCCAGTAACCTACCTGAACCCGAGACAATAAACATGTCCCCGCGATCTGGCTTCCTCGTCCTCGCCGCTCTTCTCCCCGTTGCGCTCAGTCAACTGGCTGGCACCAACGTCCCCGAGACGCACCCCTCTCTGACTTGGCAGAAATGCACCGGGACTGGGGGTACACACATCTGATCCAGTAACTGACCCATAATATTGATATCAATTTCTATCCAGGGACGTCCTGCACTACTCAGACCTCCAGCATCGTGATCGACGCCAACTGGCGCTGGCTCCACCAGGGCGCCAGTGGATCGACGAACTGCTACACTGGGTCAGTCCCACATACCTACATGCCACTTTGAAATTTCTGTTTAATTCTATCTGCTGACTCAATCGTTCTAGGAATACATGGGACCAAACGGCCTGTCCCGACGGAAAAACCTGTGCTGCGAACTGCGCTCTCGATGGCGCCGATTACGCTGGTAAGTCGTCACTATCATTTTTTTTCCCGTCGCCTCCTCCTTAGTGTTCATCAAACCCTCCTTCCTTTAGCGACATACGGGATCACCACCAGCGGGAACGCGCTGACGATGAAATTCGTGACTGGTGCGTTCAACGTTGTTGATTTGCAACTTGTACTCTGCAGATTTTCTTCTCGAAATTGATTATAACCTATGCATTGTATTCTGTATTCTGCAGTCAGCCAGCAACCGAACATCGGCAGCCGCGTCTACTTGATGGCTCCGGGCAGCGAAACGGCGTACCAGACGTTCGACTTCAATAATCAGGAATTCGTGAGTCTTTTGTTGCGGTGGTTGTTTATGTACTATCAGGATGTACTAATCAGTCTTTTTTTTCCCTTCCAGACGTGAGTACTAGTCTAGTTTTTTGAGCGAGAACGTTTGACTCTACTTAAATCGGTGACGCAGATTCGATGTGGATGTCTCCCAGGTTCGTGCATCGCCTTTTATTTATTCCTAAGATTCCTCCCTGACCACGGGCACCTCCCTCGTTTTGTGTAGCTGCCCTGCGGTCTTAACGGCGCGCTCTACTTCTCTCAAATGGACGCCGACGGCGGCGTTGCTAAATCCGCGGGGGCGAACAAGGCGGGAGCTAAGTATGGAACGGGGTACTGCGACGCGCAATGCCCCCGAGACATCAAGTTTATCAACGGCGTCGCAAACTCTGCCGGCTGGACCCCCAGCCCGAACGACAGTGCGTCGACGCCATTCTAAATCGCGATAGGATTGATGTACGAATTCTTTATTATTATAGCCAACGCTGGCACGGGGACGATGGGTAGGTCAACTGATTGCTTGAAAGCGTCGAGTCAGCGCTCAGTCGAGTTCTGTGAATCTCTTTTTCTCCAGGATCGTGCTGCCCTGAGATGGATGTGTGGGAAGCGAACTCTGTAAAAAGCAATGCTTCTTTTCGACGGCTTGAGCTTAACCGCCCTCTAGATCTCCGCAGCGTTCACCCCGCACCCTTGCAGTACGTTTGGCCACTCAGTCGATCCTCGACCCTCCGGGCTAATTTGATCCCAGGCACTCTCGGCCAGAGCACTTGCACTGGCGCGACCTGCTCCGCACCCAACTCGTACGTCCCAATTCGAATTGTGGCCGCCGGTGCCGTTCGCAATTTATTGATAATGTATCCTATTCTTTCTTCAACAGCACAGCAGGTACGTGTGACCAGGCCGGCTGCGACTTCAACTCGTACCGCATGGGCGACACGTCGTTCTACGGCCCCGGCCTCACTGTCGACACCACCCAGAAGATCACCGTCGTCACCCAGTTTGTCGGCAGCCCGATCAGTGCCATTAGACGGTTCTACGTCCAAAACGGCGTGGTGATCCCCAACTCGATGAGCACCGTTTCCGGTAAGTATAATATAGTCGCGATTTTTTGTGGAAGGACGATTGACTGACATGCGATCTTAATTGAATTTAGGTGTGACTGGAAATGAGATCTCGGACTCTTTCTGCGCCGCTCGTAAGTAACATAATCTCGTATTGATATCCGTCTGGATCGCCGCTGAATCGCGGATTATATGATAGAAAAGTCCGCGTTCGGCGACACGAACACCTTCGCTTCCAAGGGCGGATTGGCTGGTATGTCGAGTGCTACCAGTGCTGGAATGGTCCTTGTCATGTCCATCTGGGTATATACATGCTTTTCTCTTCCCGCAAAAGGAAACACGCTCTAACGCCCGAGATAAGGATGACCACGCCGCAAACATGCTCTGGTATTAATGCTGTTCAGGCTATCGCTTGATTTCCGCGGAAACTCATTGTCCTGGATAGGCTCGACGCACCGTACCCGCCCAACAAGGACGCTAGCGCGCCCGGTGTTACGTGAGTCTGAGTCCCGCAGGTCTTTCCTGGTCTGTCCAGATACTCAACCCCGATTTCAGCCGTGGAACCTGCTCGCCAAGCTCTGGAGCGCCCACAGAGGTTGAATCTCAGAGCGCCAATGCCCAGGTGGTGTACTCGAACATCAAGTTCGGACCCATCGGTTCAACCTTCAACGCACCCGCGGCTTGAGATTGTGATCGCATTTAAAAGGCTGACGCAGTCAAGCTTGCCCATATGTACTCGTTCTTTTGTTTGTAACATTCAAGTACCCGAGAATGTACGCTGTTCATATCAATTATCCTTGGACGTCCTTGGGAAAGTCTCGAGAATCTCGGAACTCGCATTCCACCATTAATATACTCCTGCACCAACCCTGGCACAGAAAAAACGAACTTAATTCAGGCTGGGTACTCAAAGTGCTTGTATAGCCACGGGGCCTCGGCGTGATACTCGTAACGCAACGTATACTCCACTCAATGTATGTATACCGGGACACGGAACTGGAGCCAGATTGCGCCTTCATCGTTCCCTTTGAGTAATTTCCACCTTTTTCCAATTCCAACCGGGGTCTGTTCGCTTTACTCAGTGCAGAATACTTTTGATTCCCGCTTCGAATTTGCTCCCTTGTATAATTTCGAGCCACTTGATCTCACCCTCGCACAGTTCCATCTCGGATCCTACTCCATGCCAGTCACCCAAATTTCCGATCACATTCGTCTCTTTTCTCCAATCCCCCAGGGATCACCGTAACCCGGTTGAGTTTGATCACCCCACGCTCCACAAGCCTTCTACGACGTCCCATAAGCGTTCACTAGGTGGAAGTTGATTAATTAGCACTTACTCAAACAAACAGTGATGTAAAAAGAACGCTCTCGAAATACCGTCCCTCCAGGCCTACCCGCACCGACAGGGTGACGCCCTTGACGGCGGCGGCCGACTTCGTCTCGGGAGTACCGTGCAGGAACAGGACCAACCTTTGTCACCGTGATTGACCGTTAGCTTACGTGTAAACGGGTAAACCGCCTAAAAGGGAAATCAAGTACGCCCCGCAATGTTGGGATGTTTACATGTCAGTCAGGTCTAAAAAATCACTCGAGTTGATGGATTCAGAACATCACTTGAACCCATTTCTCAGCTTGGACTGCTTAGTCGTTTCACAGAGGTATAGATGTGTATGATGAGAACAATCCCCAAAGAAATCCGGAGGGATTGAGGAAGAATGAAAGCACAGGACTACATTTTATGACCCATCGTGCATGTCGGGTATGAATGTGAATGAAGACAGATCATCTCGATGGAAATCCACCTCTAGGCTTGCATTTCCCCCTCTTTTTAACGGTGTTCGCGAATGCTCAGCATGTTGGATCCCATGTCAACCAAACAGCACCATGAACCTATTGACACTATTGATTGTTAAAAATTGGCGAACGCTGTCGCCGCACCCGCACAGCTTAGAGGAAGGAAGATAACATGTGTAGTTAGCTAAGTTTACTCTTTTCGTTGGAAATAATTTAACCTGGGCATATATAAAGTTACATGGATTAGCTCTGAATCAACCATAGACAACCTCCATTCATCCCTGCTTGCTCATTAGCGCCTCCACCAATGTGAGCTCCTTCTCCCTCGAAACAAGATCTGCCAGCCGGGCGTACAACGCCTCGCGCTCCACCTGGATCCGATCTCGCACTAGCGCATGTTCTGCACGTTTCCTTTCCCATCGTCAGATCGAGAATTCTCAATCATGTGGGTGGTTACGCACCGTTTCACAAACACAAATGTCTGATGATAGTCCAGAATATAATCATGGATATCTCTAACGCCCTCGTGCCAATATCCTGCATCAATCGCGTACCGAATGAAGCACTCGTCTATGAAGATCTCGTATCCAAGCTTCCGCGCGACTACTTTCAGGTCCTCCAGCGCGTACTGCCTCGTATACCGCGACAGCGCCGTGAGTCCAATGAAAACGGCGTCGCCGGACTGCTGCACCGCCGCAGCAGATTCTATGAATCGCCGGATGAGGCGCGCTGTTTCGCCGGAGCGCCAGGGACATTGGAACCAGATATTGCGGGTCGGCGGGGCGCTGAGGCGCGGGTCTCTCGCCAATCTTGCCATGGCGGATGCCAGGTTCTCGGCATCGATGACCAGGAATAGGCGTTTGATGATGGCGTCCTTAGATTTTGCATCCAGGCGATCAGTTGCCGCCGACAAAGCGAGGCGCATATCGTCCACATCCTCTTGGTAGCCGTGTCCCGTGTGGATAAAGCCAGCATAATTATCGCGTCGGTTTCCTGTTGGAGTGTTACCATATCTTTCAACAAAGCATGATGGACTGAACTTACGAGTTTCTCCCAAGAATTTCGCGTTAGCACCGGATCTTACCTTCGTAAGCTTGATCAAATCCTCCGGCGCACGGTGGGCATTGGCTTGTTCCGAACTGGCCCAAATGCCGTCCCACGACCCCCGCATCACTGCCAATGGAACCGCTAGGCTGCGGCTAGGGGATTCGCCCACAAACAAAATGGGCTCCTTCAGCTCGATAAGGCGCCGGGTGATCCATGCCTCGTTGTCCCAGTTGGGCGTTTTGTACGATATGTGGATGTCTGTTGCCAGTGGTTCAAATTCAACCCATTCACTATACAAGAAAAGTTCAAAAGTTCACCTTGGGCGGGGGGAGTGGATGCGGGCCTCACAGACACAGTGAGCTGCTTCACGCGGGAGATGAGGTCGTCCATGGGTGTGATGCGGCCATTGACACGCACCCCGGAATCCTATTTATATGGTTATGTGGACAGTGGCGCACTGTGGCCGCAATGACATTCGCCATCCGGACGACATGCTTGTTGTGATTTAAATGAGGCGGAAATTATTTTGGTATCCCGCCGTGTTACCTGTGAATCTCCAGGCTGGATGCACGATGCTGTGCAGGTTGATTTCCTCACTGGTAAATGGGACCTCCCTGGAGCTGAGCTGTTCATTGCAGCCGTCTAACAATGGCTTGGATGTCTGAAATGTCAAACCGCTTGACGACGTCTAGATGTAATACCTTTGCTCCCAAAATAAACCTCAGTCTAAGATGCCCTTGGGGACGGACATCGGTGTTAAGGTGTCGTATTATCAGGTTATATTCATCCCATTTTAACCGAATATTCCGGGGCACACTGCGGACCGGTAAACCTTCCTCGACATCACCCAAGTACTCTTTCCATGGCCAAAGCAAAAATTCAACCACCAACCGTTCTTCCCCAGATATCCTGTTCAACTGCAATTTTTTCAATCCCCCTCCAAAAGCGGAAAACAACGCTGGCATGATACAGCCAGATCCATGTGAGTCAACTTTCCACGTTTGTCGAGCACTGTAGCAATTATATACGGGCGTGCGGCATGTTGACCGCAAGGGGAAACTGCCGCCTGTCAATCAATCAAGGCACAGCTTTGCATGGCCACGCACGCCGTGCGTCTTCTCGCTGCGCGATACCACGATGGACATCGAGAAGGCAGCAGGATCCCCACACACTTCAGGTAATCGTCATGCTCTTCACTGGATTGACCGTTGAAATCAAAACAGAAGTCGATCCCAGCGATGAGGCTGCAGCGGCGAAAATCTGGGCGGTGTATGTCTCAGAAGCCGAAAAATACGATAAGGCACTCGTGGAAAGCTGGAAGAGAGATATGGAGGGGATGCTTATCTTCGCGAGTTTTTCTTTGCATGCACCGGAAATCCATTGACTTATGATCATTAGGCGGGTCTTTTTTCAGCAAGTTTGACGGCCTTTCTGATGGAGAGTTACAAGACACTCCGGGCAGACTCTGGCGACCTCACAGTTCAATTACTTTCCCGGATCGCCCAGAACCTCATGGAATCCGCGAATGGCATTCCTTTCAATCTCAGTCAACCGGCCACCTTCACTCCGTCGACCTCCGCGCTTGTATGCAACGGGCTCTGGTTCATCAGCCTTGGTCTCAGCCTTAGCTGCGCCCTCATCGCGACCCTGCTTGAACAATGGGCACGAGACTTCATCCACAGATCCGAGATTCGCTCTGCCCCCGTAATTCGTGCTCGAACGTTTTCGTACCTTTTTTACGGTCTTAAGCGATTCAACATGCACGCTATAGTGGAAGCTGTCCCCTTGCTCCTACACATCTCGCTACTATTCTTCTTTGCTGGACTGGTCGCTTTTCTCGTCCCCATTAACACCACTATGGTCATCATCACGTCGTTCATTCTCGGCACCGTGACGGCGGTGTACTCGGTTCTCACACTTCTTCCGTTATGGTATCTCGATTGCCCATATCGAACACCAGTATCCGGTGCATTTTGGCGTATCACCAAACAAATCGAGCTTCGGTGGAATCGCCGCCGTCGAGACACTCTCACACCGGCCCACTCACCAGTTCAGCCTGAAACAATGGTTGAGGCAGTTTCGCGTAGCGCGATGGAGCCTACCGCAAGCCGCACACGTCGAGATGGCAGGGCCCTGATGTGGACCGTCAAATCACTGTCTGACGAGGCGGAGCTGGAGCCCTTTATAGAGGCCATCCCAGACACATTATGGGGACCCGACGATCGCCGGTCTGCATATTCCTTCCACTTTCGAAACCTTGTACAAGACCCAGACGTCAAATTATACTCCCGCATACATGGTCTTCTGGAAAGTTGTAATAGTGGACTGCTATCCGCGGATGCCATGAAACGCCGCCAAATCACCTGTTACAAGTCCCTGTGGGCGATTGCCAGCCTATTCGACCCTAGCACCAACGCAACTCCCTTCGATTTTTCGGATTCCCTCGATTTTTCGCACAGTGACGTCGATATCTTGCATTATTCCACCTCTACACGGGTGCTCATGCGCTGGAGCACTTTCTGGGCAGTTCACATCCCTCTGACCGACCTCGAGCAACGCCTGCTGAAATGGGATGATCCTACCCGCACCAACCGTGATTCAGATTTAACTGCGGCAGTCGTGTACCTTAAACACTTGCGGCAAAATTGGGACTTCTGGGATATCATAGGCAGCGATTGGAGCATCCGTTCCTATCTGGACGATGCCCAGGGAAATCCTGCCGCCCACCTTGTCCCACACTTCATCAGCATTATTAGGGATATCCGGACGCAAACACCCTATCGGATCCGATTTCAATTCCTCCGCGCTGTGGCAGGCTTGACATCCCCACCATACCGCTGGCGAGAAACCTTGGAGATCATCGCGCAATTTCCTTCCACAGAGTTCTACGTCCTGCGCCGCGACCTAGAATACTCCCTTGATGAAGTCGTAACAGGTCTGCTTTCCGGATCCACCACCGGGGATCTAAACTGGACGGAGGACATCTTGATTGACCTATTCTCAAGCTGGTGTCCGACAGATCCCTCGACCCCGCTTCCTCTGTGTTTAATACAGCTCTTAAACGCACACCGGTCAGATGAAGCACTGTTGCGGATGTTCACGGAAAGTGGCGTCACCTCATACATATGGGCCGCATTTCCACAGACGTTGATCAGCGGGCCATCGGAAGGACCGTATGGTGGAGGGGAAACAACCAGAGACGAGATTTTGACAGCCCTCTGGCGGCTCACATCCTTGACGTCGCTTGCCTCCCTGGACGGATCGATATGCACACCTCTTCTGCAAGCCACTTCAAATAACTTCCCAGGTCACGTCTCCCCGTCTGTAAATGCAATGCTTAAACAGATGTGTTTCCGGATACTACGCACGAGCGCGCCGGAGGATTACACAGTGCCATTTATTGAGGAGATCCTTCCCCCAATTCCCGTTGACGATTTTTCCGATGGCGTGTCCTCAATTTCCGTGGGCCAGTATACACACCACCGTATTTGCGAAGCCCAGATTTTGCTCTTCGCCGAATTCCTCGAGCGCCGCGTCACAGAACCTCTGCTGTATATGCCTCTGAAAACTCTGCAACACATCGCCGGGGTGGCCCCTCAGGCCCGCATCCCAAACGCCCGACAAACGCGGCTTGCACACGCAATCGACGCCGTTTTCAAAAATTGGAGTAGCGCGGGACTCGCTGGGGTGGTAATTGACAATCCCATCTTCGATCTCTATGCAGGCGTCTCCTTTCCTTCCTATCCTCGAATAATCCAAGATCCGCGGACGGCGTGGCTAGATGATTCGGCCGCTCGAGGAAGGATAAGGGAGGCGCTCATTTCCTACCTGGACGGAGTACCCCCATCCTCACCGCATTTGCCGCGGGTGCACGCCATTATCAATGGACTGAACTCTCTCCACCAATAATGTGTTTCGATATGATTCAGTATTTTCTACTACTTTGCACGTTGAGAACAGCTCACCTTGCTGCATTTGATTCCCATCAGTGTTCTGAGATGAAGGCATCCAATCTACCATTTGAAGATGGCCACAACAGACTGATCAGAAATTCCGAGAAGCCATGAGTTGCCACGAAATCTAGTGGATGGCGATTGTGTTTTGATTCGAATGTCAGCTACTCATAAATGAGATTCGGAACCAAATCCAACAGCGGTCGAAGCTCCTCCGCGACTCCCGACTCAAAAAGTGGGTCCGTAATCGGGATATCGGCAGTCTTCTGCAGGATATCCCACAATCCTTCGGGATGTCCGCATTTCCGTGACGCAGCGGAACGATCTTCCAGTGCATTTTGAGCACGTTAGGGATCACCATCAGATGCAACTCGACGAGGCCCGCGCTGCTGGCGGCTCGACAACCGTGGTTGTGGTGCCGACTAATCAGATCCCATGGGAGCTCGATCATCTCGCTCTCGTCCCGAGGCCAGGGCCAAACGTCGACCGACACTGGGCCTTTCATGTAGTCGAAAACCACGTAGTGCAGCTGTTGAGGGTCTCGTTTAAGGAGGGTGATTTGCTGGATGAGGAGTTTGCCCCGGTTTGCAATGTAGTCGCGGCGAATGAGTGCGCGTAGGAAGGCTCTATCCTGCATGTTGCATTGTTGCTCCTCTACGGATCGTCGTTGATTCAGGAATAGGATGATTTAAAGAGTACATGTAGTCACACACCTGGAAGTCGTCGGAGCCCGTAGAATTTCCGGCATTCTACTCGATGACCTGCGCGGCAGTCCAGCTTTTGGCACTGCTTTGAGCAGTAATACAAGTCAAGACAGGACGAGCATCGCCGGAGTTCGGATTTGGTCAGGATTTGGCCGCACTAGAAAGAATATTAGAAATTCCAACGCCTGAGAGGGGATCGCGATCGGCTCACCGTTAGATTGTCACATCCTTTGTAGACCAGGCCCGGGGCGGCATCGACAGCCTCCAACAACTGGAGCCGCTCCAAAACGAGTGCGTGAAAGTCTTTCCACGGTGTGAACAATTTGGAGGCCGCAAAGGCGTCAGTGTTCACGAGGTGTGCGACTTCGAGAAGGCCAGCTTTCGTGGCGATAAGTATACTGCGATAGACCATGTATGGTGGGAGAGCCATCGTCAGAAGGCCGTGCGCCTGTTCGTGCAGCTCGTTATCAGGACAAGCATGCGGAGAAGTCCGGCCGTCAGAGCTTCTGACATCCATGTGCGCCCCGGGGGTGTCATTGCTCCGCGTCCGATGAAGTTCAGTGCGAATATCATGAGAAATAACCCGTTCCCGTGTTCGGCTGCGGAGAAATTCAGGGCACATACCCCACGAGTCAGGACACACACCGCCCCACCGCGCACGAGGGCTGTGTAGAGCGGTTGAGCGTACTCGTCCATTAATTCGATCCAGCCTATGATGCCCATAGCGGCGGTGAAATGGGAGACTCCTCGTTTCGACATAGGTGTGCTGGTGTCGACCACGGACAGTTCCAGGTGCCTAATGAGCATGGAGGCTAGATGGTCCATGCCGCCACGACTGCCTTCCATGAGCTCTCCGATCCACCCTGGATATGGTTTTTCACCACCCACGAAGTTGATGAAAAAGGACACGTTCTTCAGGGCCTCTTCGTCCTTTTCTGCAGCATTCAGGAACGAATCCCACGCAGTGCCGACCACCTCCCAGACCCCGCGGGTAGACTCGACGAGTTTGCGGCCGTCGAACGCTTGGAAATGCACGAATATCTTCATGAAGATCGCGTAAAGCTCGGTTTTGGCCGGGAGGCCCAGGAGCGCAGAATGTGTAGTATGTAGAAATTGAACCCATGGCCAGATCAGAGTCCATAATTTAAGGTAGGCCGCCGGCGTGACATGACGCAGCGCGCCGATTGAGGAGAGCACAAACGATGCGTTGCAAACTGTATCGATAAAGGTGTTTGTTGTGTCAAGTGCAGTAGGAGTCGGAATTCCAGCAGTATCCAGATGCTTGTAGAATACCTGCAAAATGGTGTCCACATTTCGAGCCGTGACTTTGGTTCGGAATAGTGCGCTTCCCTCAAATCCAGCCCGTGGTGAGCCTTGCGATCTCAAAGCTCTCTGTACACGAAAAAAAAGTCAGCCTTGTGCTTGTCCAGGTATCCTGGTCTTTACATGAAAGGATGACGGAAATTGATCCAGATCCACTGGGATCCCGGACTCAAGGCCATCGGCGGGTGGCATTCGAATCCGTCGGAGAGGAGTGAGGGAGAAGGAAAAAGACGATGGGACCACGTGGCAAGCCGTGATGATGCTAATGATCCGATTCTCGGCTGCTCTGGCAGTGGAAATCAAAATTCAACCCAGCAGTTAAGAATGTACTTTACTCCAGAGCGCTAACTGAGCCATCGGAAGACCCGTTCTTTTGCAAAATTACTCAGATACGACGTCAATCATGACAAAACTTCTACGCGCGAGAAAAGATTTGCTTGCTGCGTACAAGCATGCTATGTATGTTATCCAACTCAAACCAAATCCCCTTCTGAATCTTCAAATTTCCCCGGATTCCCGAATATAAAAGTACATGGTGGTTATACATTGAGTTACGTCGTAAATAAGTCATTACGGTCGTTGATCATAAAAGGCGCATCACTGGCATTAATGTTGGACGCTCATTGTAGGCACTCTCGGGGACGTCGAGTTGGAGGAGGGAGCAAAAAGTGTGCTATTCGTCGTGCCATTGATAGGCTGCATGGCCCCGTTGAACGGAAGGTGCGTGCCATTCCGTGCATTGGTCAAAGTGGGGGTAGCACTGGAGTGGGCCGAGTTCGCAGCAGACGCCGCTGTGGAAGCAGGGTGAGCGGTCACACGGGCCGCAGCCTCGGAAGTAGAGCTGAGTGTGTGGACGGTGCTGGACGCTGCCGGGCTGAAGCTTAACTGCACCGTATGACTCGGAATGGACGCCGTCCGACTGAATTTCGACAAGGATGCGGCGGTTAAACTGGGAGCCGTATTGGCAGATTTCGAAGCCACGCCAGGAGATTTTGAAGATGCTGAAGGACTCGCAGATGCAGTGGATCCGGTTGTTGTGTTCGTTGATGGAATTGTTGCATTGAACCCGGTTACGAGTCCTTGTGCGTTAGGCGGCGCGAACCACCAAAGAGTGGTCTGTATTCTTCAATGAATAGAGGTCGCGGCAGAGAAAGACAAAAAAACGCACGACACCTAAGATCCAATCAACAAAATGATACAGCTATTTCGAAAAACAATGGAGCACTCACCAACAGGGAACGTATACTTGGCCTGCATTCCGCGGAACTCGATGGTTGCCGCGACGGGTACGGGATTCCACGATGCTGATGTGTTATCGTCCCCTGAAATTGTTTCAGTGAAGTTATTTATCAACCATCCATGTCAACCCACAATTCATTACCACGAGCGAGTAACGGTTCCAATCCGTCGAGCTCACGCGTTTTGTGGAGTAGGCGCCGACGCGCAGGGCCCAGCCGAGGCTCCCTTGAACGGAGACGCCGATGCGCCTTCCCCATGGGCCGCCCGCATCCTTGGAGATCATCGATTAAAAACCTAAACTCAAAAGTGATCAATCCGGTAAAGCACCTTTGGAATAATCGCCTTCGACGCCTGAGCCAGAGCATAAACTAACGAATAGCATTTATCAGAAGTCCGCATCAAAGAGACTGACCAAGCAGAACACATACACTCCTGGTTGTACGAGAACGATCCGTCGCTATTGACGGTGACGATAGCCCTGCACCCGGACGCGCAACTGTTCGTGCCCGGCAGCGAGGGCTGTCCGTTGCCGTTCAGCGCGAGATTGAACATCAATCCAACTTCAGCGAAGTGCTCGAGACTGCCGATCCACAGGTTGTCCATATACCACTGTGTTGTTCAATTTCAACCTGCAATCGATCTTGACGTAAATGTAAGCGCACCTTGATATCCGACCACCAATCGGATCCAATAGTTCCGCTACATTCCGTGAAATAAATGTTCTACGTGCGATTAAGTGAGATCGCAGACAGTGGCGAGAAGGATGAACACGAGCCTTGGTGGGGAAGGCGTCGTGGAACGAATCTTGGTTTGAAACACTCCCGGCGTAGCCTACAAAAGAGCTGTATCATTAACCGCTTCCTCATTCCACGGCACTAGATATTCCTACAATGGAACGCCACACCATCGTAGGATCCACCAGCATCTTTCATCTGTAAAGAAACACAGTGCATCAACACCGCTTGAATGAAGCCCTGAACATAACTAACCAGTGTAACGGGATATGCACCCGCATCGTCCCAGTTGTGCTGCAAGCCTGATGAGCTGGGTGAGGAAGTACAAACATCTTATTCCGTACCTCGTACCCAACAAGCTTGACGCTCGACAACCCATTATTGTTCAGCAGGGTCCTCAGTGCAGCGCCGATCTGCCCCTCCATCGCTGTGAAGCATTTAATTCTGGTTGTACGCAGATTTGGATAGGACCCACCGGGCGTCATGGTACATGTCGGGTAGGTCGGGTTATTGTTCTGTGGCTCGTTCTAATTCGTCCAGGTCAAATGAGATGATACCCAATCTATTGAAGGGGATTATCAGACCTGGACCGAAACGGCGTAGATAGGGATCCCTTGCGCCTTGAATCCCTGGACCGCCTTCAAAAGGTAGGTGGGATCTGAATGCGGAGCTGAGTCGAGAAAGCAACAACTGGAAGCAGGCTTATCGGTTTCTCACAGGCACTGACAAACCCCGATTGTATCGTCCCGCCATTCATAGTTCCAGTGGTTTTCATCCACGCTGGCTATCGGGTTGAAATGAGTTAGAACATATCTATCACGATAAGGATGTCAAACAAACCGGGCTCCAGGGCAGGATATGCACCTTCACATGCAGTGTAAGTACTCCGGAGCCATCCATGATGATAAGATAAGACGAACTTTCAGCGCGGGATTGATCGAGAGAATGTCCTTGAGCACCGAAAATAGATACGATGGCGCGTTGTTGATGTTGAACTTGCTAAAGGACGTGTCTCCGCTCGTATCATCCAGACTGTACACTGCATCTGATAATCAGTGGATAGACCCACGGAGCTCAAGTAAAAACGCCGACCTTTAGCAGAGAAGTCGGAGGCGCCAATTGGCACCCGCACGTAGCTGAATCCGGACGCGTCGGCGCCATCAGCCACGGAAAACATGTGCCCAAGGATACTCCAGTAATTCGCAGAGTTTGTTCCCTCCTCTTAAGTAAGTATCGGTATGTTGCACGCGACACAAGAGTTACGTACCTTGAGGTTATTCAAGACGAGGGCCGACGAGTCCGCTGGGAGTTGTTAGTCGGGCTAGTAGCAGAAAAAATATTCAACGAGTTGACGCGCACTCAGGGAACCACCAAAGCCATTGATGGTCTGGAAGGCGGTGGTTTCCGTGACGACAATGTCCGCAGAAGCAGCCGGGCCTGGCGTGACGAAGTTGATCGGCGTGCTCGGCGCGAGCGATGTGAAGAGCTTCTGGCGATCCCAGGTCGTCTGCCACTGTGCTCATACAACCAGAGCTTATCAATGGGGGAGAACAAACTCGGGGGGAGGGCCACATACAATGTCGAATATCTGCTGCGACGCCACAGGGCGCGCCAGGGTCCAGCTGACCAGAACGAGAGAACCTGCGTGCATGCGGGATTTCGAAACAGTGGAGGAGACGAAGGCCTGCTAACCTGGCGAAACAAGCCACGTCTTATAAATGCCACGACACGAATTTGATTCGTGGCCGGGAGATCTAGCTGGCCCGAATGTGGCGGGGATGGGCCCTAATTCACTGAGAATGGCGAGATGAGAATATCCGGTGCGACCCTGACCAACGAACCTCGAGGGTCCCGGGTAAGCAATCATTACAGCATCACGGAAGCCCGAGAACGAAAGCAAAGGCGATAGAATATGCAGAGAGCAGCCAAAGAAGACGGTGCGGATGTGGACGCATGGACACAGTTTCAGCTGGAAATGACGTAGATTAGAGCTTCCGGGTATCCAATAAAATCGTGCCTAGTCTAATTATGAGCGTAATGCTCTGCTATTGATAGTGCACTCACCGCTGGCCTTTTCAACCACCACAGGCAGCATTGCCGCCAATGTCGTGAGTTAATCACAAGCCCACTACTGTACTATTAAGTTCAATTCGACACGGGCCGTGACCCGTGACGATTTGAACCAAATTCGACATCCGACAACCGGCCGACGTGACCGTGACCGGTGGCCAAAATTCGACATTTTTCGACGCGAAAACTCGAAAAAACAGCATTTCCAGGCGAACCCTTGATGGTGTCACGGTTGACCAATTCGACACTCCAATAGGGTGACCCGTGACATTTGCCAAAGTTCGACACCGACAAAGGCGCCTGTGACCCGTGACTGTCGAACTGAACTTAATAGTACAGTACATTATGCCGCCGATTCCCGGATTGTAGGTACACGTCGACGGCGCGACGACTAAACTTAGCCCCCGCCTGACGTATTCTCCCCGTGGTCTTGGGCGATGTCTCATCGACACTAATAGAAGAAACATCGGAACTCGACAGAACAAGAGAGCAGCTGGGACCAGGCGGCATGAGGGAAGTGGCCGATAAGTCCGGGTGCAATTTCCGCGGTCCGCGCAGTGCAACTCGGTTCTCCGCACACGACAAAATCATTTTCTGTACCTGGGAGGTCAGCTGGTGGTGGACTGAGGTAATTTGTTGACGGAGCATGCCAGTGCTTACGAGACGATTAAGTAGCGAGACACGACGTTCAAAATACAAGAAATGCCTAAAATGGGTTGCTGGATGAGTGGCAGTATAAGGTTGTACGGGCATCTTTGACCGTAGCGACGCCCCACTTCAATTCTTCCCAGTGCCATGGAAAGTACCGTGGATTCAACTAGACAAACAACGGAATGCTTATTGGGTACGGCATGCCGGCTGTAAAGGAACACGTCAAAATATTTCGAATGCCACCTGGACGGAGCTCACCGCCAAGGGACATCGATGTAATCCAATCCCGTCTCCAAAATAGTTCAGCCATGCTACAAGAGGTTCAGGCGTTGAACCGCTTAAAATACCTTGATCAAGTGCCTACCTGCCCTGACAGAGAGTTCGGCCAGTTCGGAGAATGACTTGCCCAGTTCTGGGAAGAGTAGAATCGATGGCATATGTCGTGTCGCCAGCGCCGGACCGAGCGACCCAGGCTTCACGTTCCGAAAAAGTTATTGCATCCAAACTCGATTCAGGAAGTTTTTCACACACCACGCAAGACGTCCCCGTGTGGCGCTCGCCGCCGAGTCTCCTTGGGATGGTCGAACATAAAGGTGACGGTGTTCAGGTGCGGCGCACCCGCAGCAAGTGTCGGAAGGTGACACGGGCGTGGCAGATCTGCACACGACGCTACCCTCCGCTTTGCGTCCTCGAAGGACCAGCGTAGTGGATCCAAAAACAGGTATTATAGTCCCCAACTGCGCACGCCAGCGATGTAAACTCCAATACGCGGACCAGGGGGTACAGCACAGGTATCCCGCGCAAAAGGTGCTCCAACTCGGAGGGAACGAGCATTTTGTGGCCCGTGCACTCAATCATGAGCGCGAGGATCTTCGTCAGTGCCTAGAGATCCCACAAGGTGAGTGCATCGGCCAAAAAACGTTCAGCCGCCAGCGCGTGCACAAATGGCGCAAAAGTCTGGAGTGTCGATTTGAGGGTCGCTTGCACAGCAAGGATATCGCCTCTGTGCGGCCGCGTGGAGAACTAGGCAACGCGTCCATGTGCACTGGCAGGTCGGCTGAGTGGGGAAGCAAAGACGAGAAAACGGCTCCGTGGGATCCATTCAAGTTCTTTGCACACCAATGCGCAAGCCTCAAGAGACGATGAAACACTGGAGAGGTTGTCGATAACTTTTTCAACCAGTCTTTGAGGGAGTATCATGCCTGCAAGTGGAGAAGAAAAAGAGCCAGAATCCGAGATGATGGTCGAAGAGGAAGCAGTGAGTGGTGGCTGTGCCGGCGCTTGTCAGTGTTCTCGGCGCTTAATTTCAAACCTCAACTGACATTCCGAAATCCTACAGCCTGCACCGAAGACGGGGGAAACCATTAAGTGCCAGCATATGATGTGCCGAGGGAACTTTTTACTGCAAATAGTTGAGAGCTTCGATTGTTTTTTTTCTTCTGCAGCCACGCTCTTCGTTGAACCATTTCAGACTGTTGCGCCACCCGCGACCATTTGTTCAATTTAGCTTCGATGAGCTTCATAAAATGAGGTCTGCTTTGTCGAGTCAGCGAAATTGCTAAACCCCTCAATATTTTCGCCGATCTTCGTACTACACATGCTCGTCTCCCTTGTTGAAATCTGTTTTTGACTTGACGTGCTGTGAAGATTCGTATCATGGAGCTTAAGAGAAAATATGTACCTGGTTAGGTGAGTGACTACGTACAGGTGGCACCATTAGATCGATACACTACATAAAACGGAAGCATTTCGGCACCATAACGCTCCGGTGGGTATAAAGCGTTCGCAGGTTAGCTTAAGTCTCGTACGATCCGCGTCGTTCCATTCCCTCCTCCTACTCCTAGCCACTACCGGGGAAACCATGGTTCTGCAGTTACACGGACCGCGATTCACAGCGGGTGGAACAGCAGTTGTTGCAATGACCCTGCTAGAGAAGCAGATCCCCTTCAACCTCGTGTTCGTCGATATGTTTGCGGGGGAGCACAAGGGTGCACATCACAAGGAGAAACAGCCGTTCGGGCAGGTTCCTTTTATTGTGAGCATCCTTACCTCCGCGCTAGAAATTGCACTTTCCAATTAAACTTATCCACTGTTAGGACGATGAAGGTTTTATGCTGTATGAAAGCCGTGCCATCTGCCGGTACATCTCGGAAAAACATGCGGCGGTTGGACCAGAACTCATCCCCACTGATCTACGTGGACGTGCGCTGTTTGAACAAGCAGCTTCGGTTGAGTTCGCAAACTTTGAACCCCATGCACGCAAGGTGTATCTTCAAGTTTCGGTCCAGCCGTGCGTCACTATATTTGTGTTCATTTTTTGGTCTAAATTTGCTCCTAATGCAGGCTGCTGGGCCTCCCAGTCAATCAGGACATCGTGGCCAACGCAATTTCTGAACTCACAAAGACCCTCAACATTTACGAGGAAATCCTGGGGAAGCAGAGGTTTCTCGCTGGCGATGTAAGCTTCTCTTCAACTGCCTCCTTTCGATCGCATACTTTGTCATTCCATTTGCCTGACAAAAACCGCACAGGAGTTCACATTGGTGGATATATTCCACATCGCGTTTGGCGCACCGCTCGCCGACGCCGGCTACGATATCATGACAACCACGGGGCCCAATGTTGCGCGGTCCGTGATTGTCCTCGCCTTCTCTCATCGTTAGCTAACTCGAGCGAATCAAAGCTGGTGGAATGAAGTAATTTCGCGGCCCTCGTGGCTTGCTCTGAAGGATGGGCTCAAGAGCATGCCGGTCGTGAATGACTGTGATTAAAGGGTGGCTACCCTTCGAGTTGCATACCGCGTAGTTACACATTTCAAAGCGGCGGCGGTGACATTTCAAGTACAAAGCCTTGACTGTCGGCTGAAATTTGAACTACTAAATTGACGCGGATTTCAAAACCGTTGAAAGATATTGCACTCCGTATACTGTATTTTTTCATTCAGGTCGATAGTCACGTGTCACGCACCGGCGTATCGATATCGATTTTTGGTCGATGTCACGCGTCACTCAGGCGTTCATCGAACCAAAAATTCGGGTCACGCAGGCCAAAATCTCCCAAAAACACCAAAAAAAACAAATTTTCGGGTTGAAATTTTCGAAAATTTTCTAGTGGTCACGCAAAGATTTCGGTGGTATCGAATTGTCGAAATGGTCCGAGTATGTCACGCATCACACCCCGTGTCGATCTGAATGAAAAAATACAGTAGTGCCAACTACCATAGCCTCCCAATATTTCAGTCTTTCCCACGCCGGGCAGTTTCCTTCACCGCAGCTTCCTCGTCTCCGAGGTCGGCAGCCTTGATATCTGCCCCAGACGAACCAGCATCCTTCTTCAGCGATAGTTTTATGGCAATCATCATTGGCACAACATTCTGGGCCGAGTATTTCATCAGAATTGAACTCCAAAGAATAAAGTCTGCTTACGACCAACTGCGCGATAGCGCCCCACCAGATATTTCGGAAGGTCTATAAGTAATTCTGTGAACACTGCACATTTTATGGAGGAGAAGAAAAGACTCACAGACAACGGCACGACGTGCCTGAGAATCAGGGTCATGTATAGCAGCGCTGCGGTGGTGTATAGAAGGCCGCCTGCCAAGCTGTCGGGAAACTTATATTAGCACAGAGGTCAGAAGTAAGTCTCAATGAAACCACATTATCTCGATGGCCGCGTGGTATCTCCTACGGAGAGGACTGCCGAAGAGCAACTCTGCATCGTCGCACTTGTTCCAAATCCGTCCCGCTGATACAGAATTTCGAGGGTTTTTCTTGTTACGAAGTTGAAATCAAGGACACACCTGTGAGTCCGAATAACAACGCAATTGTTGCCACTCTCATCGCTTCAGCCATGGCTCCGATGGAAAGACTGTAGTGGGCTGCCGCATAGGCCAGGGCTTCGTGATCATAGTCAACTCTGTTCTCGGGAAGGGAAGTACACGCGCACTTTCCGTCATAATAACCATGAAACATGGAAGACAAAGGACTACCAAGGCGCGGCTGGATGCTCTCCACACCAAAGCGCATCTATAGAGCTGCGAGGAAGTCAGCACTAGCACTGTCTGATCCAAAAGTAACCAACAAATAGGCAGTCGGCGACGGTGCTGCGAATCGCATCAGCGCCCTGGAATATGGTACGTGGTCTTGTGGACCGACGCACTTGTACGTCGCGAGCGCAGTCAGGCGGAGATAGCACGTTTCCTGAGCCAAACGGCTAGCTGCATCCGGATATTGAGTGGTATGTTCCGGCCATCCTCGAACCGCCCGTGCTGTGAGCGTCACCGCGATGGAGACCTGAGCGACGGAAAGCAGGGTCACAAGTATAGTGGCGAGCAGGAGAAGCCAATATCCCTGCATCCCACGCCTCAGGAACCGAAAGAGCGCCAGTTCGAATAGAACGAGCAATACTTCTGAAACAGTATGTATGAGACATAAAGCATAAGGTTCTTTCAAGGACGACCAACCATGTATCAGCAGCGGATGCTTCTATAGCCTTCAATGCAATGTGGCAGCCACAAATACGGGGCAACTCACCGCTGCTGCACTCATCCGCAAGTGTATCATCTCCCGGATGGGTTCGAAAACGACAAGATCGACCGCAGTGGGCATCAAGACACTGGCAGCAGTGGGGGCGAAGTGTAATTTCCGTTCGGTGGGAAGAACGAAAAGATGGGTCGGACCTGCATCTTCATAAGGATTGGGCGATACTTTGAATCGGGGAACGATGGCCGAGATTACTTAGAGGAGACTGATGTTGGCCGGGCCCAGCGGCCCCAGCCGCTCAGACTTGGCTCAGACGTGGGACGTGTAATCAACGGATCTTCGACTTCGACGTGACATTTCTATCGCATTCACTTCCTTCATGGCCCTTGTTCCGTCGAGTGCAGCTCCAATATTCATTTTAACGTCGTCCGGCTGGTGATTCGGCATGTGATGCCGAAATTCTCACGATGCCTTGTTGGCATCACAGGTGCGCTTTCTCTTCCTACCCTCATCATCGCCGCTGACTCGTTCGCTCTAGGTACACCCGGTTTCTGTCTGGCTACCCCGCCGACTTGGCTCTTCTCCTCCGTTAGCTCCCCACCTTGCTTCCTCGGTAGCTAAAGCCGACTGCGTCCTCAGTAGCTAAAGCCGAATCGCCGACTTGGAATCCTCGTCACTCTTTTTTGCGTTCAACGTGAGTTGTCTTGTCTTCGGTTGATTGTGAATATATATGCGCACGCATCACCACCTCTTTAGGTCCCGTCCTGCCTCCCTCGCCCACCAGCACAGGATTCGCACTCTGGATTGGGATGTACTCCAATGAAGTAACTTCCGACTCGGTGCGCAACGTCCGATTCTTTCAATTAAGTGTAACTTGCACTGACTGCCGTTCATTTCGTTAGATTTGAGTTGAATACCTACCATGAACTACGGGTTCTTTGCACTGTGACACCGAAATTATCGCGAAATTCTCCTTGGCAGCGGGTGTCAGACTACACCTCGTCGCTCGCGTTGCAAGATCGACGGCTCGATGAGTCAAATATCCGTTCTCAACTACCGCACTTCAAGTCTTTCTCAATTACCGGCACTTCACGTCCAGTATCGTATGTCACTTACTCACTCTTATCTTCAACTCTCACTGACTGACTGACTTGATTCAGTTACAGTACGTCTCCCTCGTACTCGCACTCGCACGCGTACCGCAAAATTCCAAGATCTCGTTCACCCATCGCACTCCGATATGAATGGCAAACCTATCGTCAACTTGAAATCAACCTCCGTCCAGTTCGTGCGCGCTGCAAGATCGGAATCACCCACATCCATCCATGCATCCTACCTTCCCTCCCGTTCCCTTTCCCGACCACAATGATTTATCCTGCATACGTCGTTTTCATCCGGCTTTCATGCGGGCTCTCTGTGCAGAATCCAGTCTGTACTCGCGCTGCGCTCGCTTCGCTGCTCCTGTCTGCTTGACCTCACCTTGCCTGCCTTGCCTGCCTGCCCTCACTTGGCACCTACTCCAAGTTCATCTCACCGACTCCAACTTCATCTCACTTCACTTCTTCGATGCAGCTCCACTTGACGCTTGATCGAGTCCGACTGAAGTCGTTCTCCTCCCTCTCCTTGTCCTCTTCCCTCTCCTTGTCTTTGAACTTGCACTCGAACTTGACAAAGACAAAGACAAGGACTTGAAACTTGACAAAGACAAGGACTTGAACTTGAAGCATGCGACGCTGGCGTTGCGTTGCGTTGATCGCAGCCGATTCAACTCGGATCCACATTCGCTTCAACTCGGATTCACCTTGGCTCCAACTCGGATTCACATTCACCTTCGCGTTCGGCCTCGGCCTCGAATACGGTCCGTACCGCTCGCTCGCTCGCGATTTTGCACTCGCAACTTTACTCGCGATTTGCACTCACAACTCTACTCTACCCGCAATCCGCAATCCATCCCCCTCAAAAAACTCCTGGCAATCCCATCCCATTAAGTAGCGCACTTACTTTCCGGCTCAGGTGAGTTTGAGTTTGGATTTCATTCAATTGCTACTTACGTTTTACTGGCATATGCTCCATTTTACTGACATACACACCTGCGCAGGTCTCCCCCCGTTCCGCACAGGTCTCCTCTCCCCCCGTTCCGCACAGGTCTGAGGTCTGAGGTTTCCTCCGTTCCGCAGTTCCGCCCGGAGACTCGACTCGATTCGATTCGGGACGAATGGACGCACGCGATTCGCAGGGAGTCTGAATCGACCCCGGCACGACTCGACTCGACTCGATTCGGAGCGGATTCGGAACGACGTGGTGACTCGGAACGACTCGCGGCGGCGCGCGCGAGGGCAGATTCGACGCAGGAGCGTGCCACAACGGGATTCGGGACGGACGACTTGGCGGCGGCGGTGGAGATTCGACACGGACGATGGAGAGGAGGTTTCAGGGCGCGGGGCGTGGGACTCGGCACAGGTCAACAGCGCCGGCGTGGCTCGTTGCAGACGGCAGACGGCGGCGACGCGTGCTGCGGTGCAGACGGAGTTTGGATGGTGGGAATGCGGAGAGTGGCGCACGCGATGCAAAGGGAGGTTGGTCGGGTGGGAGCGGGATTGGCAGAGGCAGAGGTAGAGGTCGCCGACGAGACGCGGTAGACGTGACTTGGGATCTGAATGTTGTGGTGGCGCAGATGAGTTCGGTTCGGGGGCGGCGGCAGGACTCCGCGCATAGGCCGCAGGTCGTAGAAATCAGTATGTAGATGCAGCGTTTGGGGTCGGGGACGTCGTGGGGTTGTAGAAGATGGAGCAAGGGCAAAGCATGCGCACCGTCGGGCGTGCTGTGAGCGTGAGGAACGGGCCGTCGCGTGGGACGTGTAGCGGCGTTGTTGCCCCGCCAATCGGACTCGATTCAGTCCGCACGGGAATGCGCCTCGGTGCGATTCCACGCATGCGAACGCGACTCGGCGCGATCCGACGCAGAACAAGACGCAGCCACGAGTCGCCTTGAAGGGACCGACGCGGCACAGCGCTCAGACCCGGCGTTCTCGCTAACCAGTCCGGTGCACTCTACGCCGCCCCAACGCTGCGACCCGAGTGGACATGGACACACACGCTCCGAGTACCCGCCGCGTGTGCGAGCCGCGCATGCACAACGCGCGGCGAATGCGTCGGCGTGTCTGGGTGCGCGGCGTGCGGAGGCGCGGGACTCGGCGGGGACGGGAGGGCGGAAGACGGATGGCGGCGGCGTTGATATCGACAATAGTGAGTGTATGTATGTGATAGCGAATGAGCAGAATGCGGGACACGCACCCGAGTCCAGAAAGTCCTACTGCGCTGTCCTGTCGATGCTTTGTCAGGAACGAGGAGGCGAAAGCGAGCGGGTCCGCGACACCCAGAAGAGGAGAGGAGAGCGAGCCAGGAAGTCTCCGCAGCGGGTGGAAAGACGGTTGAACTCGGTCTGAGGCGGGCGTCACCATTCGGATGAGAGCGAGATGAGATGAGAGGAAGAAAGAAAGCTGTGAATTCCCACGATGATGTTGGCATCAAAGGCGCGCTTTCTCTTCCTACCCTCATCGTCATCGCTGACCCGTTTGCTCCAGGTCTGCTCAATGCACCCCGTCTCGATCTGGCTACCTTACCTATAGGCCTAGCATGCGCTGAAAAAAACTCATTCCAGTCGACATGAATTTGAATGCGACTTCACGTTCATTATGTTTACTGTACACCTCAGGCTATGTATCGGCACGACGTTCCCGTTTAAATAATTATTCTCGACGCCATGGCTCTTCGTTCTGCCTTCGCTGTGTGCGCGACTGTGGATCTCTTGCTGCGTATCAACCACCACGAATGACATCCAACTAGTTGAACTTGAACTCAATTGATGCCTGGTTGCACGTTGTTTGATCCCACCAGTTCAACCATTTGTTCCTCGCCTATCCCGCCACTCCTCCTCACAAAAAAAACTCTCTCCAACCATCTTCCCGCAGTTTTCCATCCTTTCTCATCCCCTCCAACAAAAAAATCCGGCCCACTTTCTCCATGGCCATTTCTCGCCCGAGATCCCCGGCGGCAACCACATTGAACGCCCGGTCAAAGCGACGGCCAGAATTATATTCAGGCCGCCGACCCTGTGCGCGTTGAAAGGACTCCATTCGTAGTTCCTGCGGTAAAGATGATATCGCAATTTTTTGCGAGTGGGTGGAGGGACATATGTGGACATGAGAGGGGCCGCGGAACTGGACCGGCGTGCAGACTAGAGGCCGGTTCGAAAAACCTGCTATCTAACCCACCGACCGGCCCTAAAGAGGGTGGAATTTCGCCTTTCGCTTTTTGAAGCAGTCTTGTAAGGAAAATTAAGAGAGGTAAGGAAAGTTGTATTGATGTTTCGTTGCCGTGCTGATACAGAAGTACTACTCGTTCGCTTTTGTATCGACAATACTGACTACCGAACGGGAAATTGAAGGAATGGGTCAGGAATTTGAAGCTCTGGCAAGCCGGGTTCTGGGCGCAATCTGGATATCCCCCAAGATGCCCGAATGCAGCGGTGAAGCTGAAAAATGAGCGGATGCGGTTGGATTTTGAAGGTAATTGATGTATCTGAACGCGAAGAAGACGTACCTAGGCGAAAGATCACCTCGATTTGGGCGCCAGCGTCGAATTCCAGGTTAAATAGCGTGGAATTCGACGCCACCGGAACTCGACGCCCCTGGAATTCGAAGCCTCGTTACGCTTAGAAATGAATAAAAGCCGCGGAACGTGTTTGGACTCGACGCGACTAATACGGGACTCACCATACCGTCGGGGCGCTCCCACCAATGCAAAAACGGGGTGAGGAGTTTGATGTTCGCAGTTTGAAGGTGGGAACGAGATGAAAAACTCGCCGAACGACCTGCAAAACCGAAGTTTTTGAGAGAAGAATGAGAGGAGGTTGGAAGTTGAAGGATGCTGTAACCCTCGTTCCCGGGACCCCCGAAAATCGAATTTCGTTATAATCACATTGATGGAGTTCGCAGCAAGTCGCACAAGTTGCAACGCAGGCGCCAAAAAATGACAAGAAGATGGGCGCTCACCTGGAATTTTAATCACGCTCAGCGAAAACGATATATAGCGTGAGTTTTAAAATGCGATCGAAATGATAATAAAATGGGGACGCAGCTGCGGGAACTCGAAATATATAGGTGGCGCCGCCGCTGCGCGGCGGCTCGCGGGGATAGGAGCAGCAGTCGGATGGATCCGCTGGCGTGACGGTGTAGCGGGGCGTTGGCCTCCGGCGGCAAAAATTCTGAGAAAAAGGTGTTAGTAAATCGGCAAAATGTAAATCCAAATTTGGACACACACAGGCCCGCTCGCGGGATTTCGATTCGTCGTGTAGTCGCTTCTGCCTACATCGTATAATCGCTTCCGCCGCCGCTCCGCGGCGGCTCGCAGGTGCACGGGTTACGCCAATTTCTAGATGGCAACGGCGCAATGAAAGTCGGAGTGGGGATTGGCCTCCGGCGGCAAAAAGTCTGACAAAAAGGTGTTAGTATAGTGTCAAAAGTGTCATTCCGAATGGGGATGTACATACCTGCAAGTCGGCCCTGCGTGTGCGTGCGGAGTACGTGGTGGCGTCGTAATCGCCCGCCGCTGCGCAGCGGTCACAAATGCTCAGAGCGGTCTGTTGGCCTCCGGCGGCAAAAAATTGGGGAAAAACGTGGAAGGATGGTCAAAATGCAAGGAAATGGCGACGTACCTGATTCCTGAACCCAAGCAACGTTCCATGATCCATCAGTGCCGCCTTGGGCCCGAATGTTGCGAACCGCGGCACGAGATGCTTGTAAAGGGGAGGGAGAACAGTTACAGGGGAATCTGTGGGGGAGGGTGGTGGTACGAGAGCAAAAGTGCTTAGTTACGGTAACATCACGTACACAACATCTGACAAAGAATTAAGCGAGGGCGGAGATACGCACCGTGGCTACCGGCAAAAATAAACAGCATGCACGAACCCGAGTCTAAGTACCCGACCTATGTAGTCTCTCTGATGGGCGAAAAGAATTTCCCTGACAACAATATGTATCCTGGGAACTTTCATGATAATACATTGCGGAAATCCCGACCGTGATATCGCCGAACAGATGGGTGTTGCTCCGAACCCGGGGCAGATTCATTGTATTCAAGCAGATTGGACCACGGGGCGGAACATCGGAATAGACAGCGGTTGAGTTAAGATTCCCGCGGGATGGGATAAGCGACAGCGCCGGGAAAATGCGGGGGCCATCCCATAGATTGGCAGTTATTTGCGAGCCATTGATGGCACTGACGAAAGGGAAACGCTGTGTGGCTTGCGGAATCCTGCTCGCTCAGACGTACACATGCAACCGGGACTTATGAGAAATCTTAAAGGCAAAAATTCAATCAACTTCCGACTTCCGGTGGTGCTTGGGCGGGAGTTTTGACTCCATCTCAGTTGGTCTGGCCCCGTCATTTCGGCGGGTTTAACCAGGTTGAACGGCGCAAAAGGGCCGTGAGGTCATGTCGCAAAGGTGGCCGCGGAGAAAGACGGAAAGATGTGCCGGAAGTGATTACGTAATCATATGATTTCATCGAAATTTTCTCAAAAAGTCCAAACCTCCCAATTCCAAAACAGGAAAATCACTGATATGGACGTTTTCCGCGACTCGGTTTTCCTAGTGCCTTGTGGCCCCTCACTGGCGGCTTGGAACAAGTGCAGCACAATATTTCTTGAGTATTGCAATGCAAATTCGGCGCTATCTCGCCGCCAGGGTTGACGGAACGGCACCAATGGCAGTTTCACACTGTGTCTAAAGAATCGGGTCTAGAAGTCTCGGTAAGTGGGTCCATCATTCCAGATCATCACCATCAGCTGCGGTTGTTACGCCGCGTATTTGAGTGCTGTTTCCAGCGTGGTAGGAGCGGATAGAAGCCCGCACTTAATTACACATCTTTCCACCCTATCTCGCTTATACAGGGGTGTCTTGCACCCTGGGTCGACTTTGACCTCGGCAAATTTTTTTGAGTGCATGGACACGGCTCATGGGACCGTGACACCTGCGCCTTTGGCCACAATTATGCTCCAATTTCACATTTAACAAAATCTGCTCATTCCAGTGTTCGCAGCAGCCAGGTGCTCGGAAAAATTGTCTTGGCATTCCAATGGCATCGGATGATATCTCACGTTTCGGAAATGTTGTACGTAGACCTCCGTAGCCCGCTGACAAGCACTTACGAATATTTTCAGATGCTACCATGGGCGCTTCGTTTAATTGCGGCCCCACAATTCCTCCGAGCGTGTTCGTCACCCACTAAAGGTTTCTCCCACATAACCTGGGTCCGTCCGTGCGTGTTTGCGGTCTGCTGAGTCCGGATGCACGGATAACTATGTTCTGAGCCGATTTTTTCACTTCGCTTGGCTGAGTGTGTGACAGCTGTGAAATACCCCTTATTCATCGGGCCTGTAAATTCTCCCGTTCATCCGGAGCTCCTTTGGGAAACAGATACTTAAACCTGTGTGCCCTGCGCTGTTCGCGCGCAGACTTTCCCCACCCCATCATTCCGCCGCTATGTTGCCCCTATCCCCAACTCACGGTCCATTCGCCATGGAGGAATTATTCTTGATATCTTTATCGATTTCACTTCCTTCATGGCCCTTGTTCCGTCGAGTGCAGCTCCAATATTCATTTTAACGTCGTCCGGCTGGTGATTCGGCATGTGATGCCGAAATTCCCATGATGCCGTGTTGGCATCAAAGGTGCGCTTTCTCTTCCTACCCTCATCATCACCGCTGACTCGTTCGCTCTAGGTACACCCGGTTTCTGTCTGGCTACCCCGCCGACTTGGCTCTTCTCCTCCGTTAGCTCCCCAGCTTGCTTCCTCGGTAGCTAAAGCCGACTGCGTCCTCAGTAGCTAAAGCCGAATCGCCGACTTGGAATCCTCGTCACTCTTTTTTGTGTTCAACGTGAGTTGTCTTGTCTTCTGTCAAATGTGAGTATATATGCTCACATATCACCACTTCTTTAGGTCCCGTCCTGGCTCCCTCGCCCACCAGCACAGGATTCGCACTCTGGATTGGGATGTACTCCAATGAAGTTACTTCCGACTCGGTGCGGTTGGCAACGTCCGATTCTTTCTTTCAATTTACTGTAACTTGCACTGACTGCCGTTCGTTTCATTTCATTAGATTTCACTTTGATACCATCCACTACTGGTTCTTCGCACTGTAACGCCGCAATTATCTGCGCACTGTAACGCCGAAATTATCGTCGAAATTGTCCTTGGCAGCGGGTGTCAAACTCCACCTCATCGCTCGAGTTGTAAGGCCGAACCCTAACCTATCCAGGCAAGCAGATATAACGATGTCACGACGTCAACTTTGTCCTCGGCCGAAACTATCATCGAATCAACGGCTCAAGTAATAGCTTCAAATCAACGGCTCATGAGTCAAATATCCATTCTCAACTACCGCACTTCAAGTCTTTCTCAATTACCGGCACTTCACGTCCAGTATCGTATGTCACTTACTCACTCTTATCTTCAACTCTCACTGACTGACTGACTTGATTGATTTGATTACAGTACTAGTACGTCTCACTCGCATTCGCACTCGCACACGTCCTCGCACTCGTACCGTAAAATCTCCAGATCTCGTTCACCCATCGCACTTCCATCGCATACCAATCGCCAAATGAACTTTTCATTGCGCGCGGTTCAAGATCGGAATTATCTATATTCAATCCACTCTCGGCCTCAGATCCCGCAACGCCTCAAGCAAGCTATATGCATTGTATATCTCAGTCGCTCGCACTTCTGTATATCTCAGTCATTCGCAGTTCAATGCTGACTGTATGTATGTACTTATCGCCTCTGTGAGTTACACTTACTTACATCCCATCCTATCCTTTCCTTGCGCTCTCAAACCCAAACCCAAACCCAATCCTAACTCGGGCTGACTTGCCTTGGATTTGTTTTTTTTCAAGTAGATCTAATCTCCGCAATAACTTGAATAAGGCTCGGAGTGCAGTTCAACCGCGCAATTATCGTCATTTCGGGATTTTAATTTTTTGATGCTCGAAAAGTCGAAGAGGCGAAGCTTTGTGTTCGACGAGTTACAGCTCAATCAGAGTCGGAGTCGAAGTGCGAGCCACTCCGACTCCGACGCCGACACGGAAACTATCGTGAGTGAGTGAGTGAGTGAGTCTGGGTTGTTCATCGCTGCAGCTCAACTCTGCGTCGGTCATAGCGTCACACTTCGCGTTACACTCACCGAACCTCGCCTCTGTCACTCGCTGCGTCCGCACCGACATATCTTGCCTTGTCTTTTCTTTCTTTGCGGATCTGCTTCTTGGTTATACTCATCTCAATTCAAGTTCACGCCCACTAGGTCCCTGTCCCGAAGTACCCGCAGCTTTCTTGCTTCCTGGCGCGAGAGTCAATGCAGGTGCGCCTTATTCTTACTTATTCTTACTTATTCTTACTTAGCAATGCGCCCACTCACTCGGTCTCGGTCTAGATCTTCTAAATCTCACCGACTCGACTCGACTTGATGATCCACTCGCAGCTCTCGAGTCCACTAGATGCAATTCTTGACTCGTGTCCTGTCCACTCGACGCGATTCTTCCTTCCTTCGCGATAGGGGATTCGGGGTCATTCGGGTCCCTCCCCGTCAATCGAGCAGCTCGTCACTCTTCGCCGCAAGATACGATTCGAGGTAACTCTCCTTCCTTTCATTCTTCAACCCGACCCAACTCCGAGTCGGGCTTCAAGCTCGCAGCAGATGTACATCTCCCGATTTTCGTTTTCGCGCAACAAGCAAGCCCTCCCGATCCGATTTTCGCCCAGCCAGACCTTCGTGAATTTAACCCGTGTATTTATCCCTCCCGCGGCATCGAGGCGAGACTCCATTCCGACATTCCTACATTCATCCATTGATTCGTACATGCGAGACTCAAGTTCATTCATCCATTCATTCGTACGTACATACCTGCATTCCATCTGTGGATCTTCACAAGTAATACTGACTGACCCATCCATTCGCAGGTCGGCCCCAGTTTCACTCAATCCGAAGAAATAGTTTCACTCAATCCGAACAGGTCGTTTCAGTTTTACTTGATTCGAATATCCGCCACTCAACCCGAACAGCCGCCTCGCGTCGTCTTCGACGCGACGCGACGCGATTACTGTATGCCGCTCGCAACCCGGACCCGGCGCGATTTCTACGGTGCTATCGATATCGACGCATTCAACACACACCAGCGAGGTCGACTTACTCCTCAATCCCATCTGCGGTGCTATCGGCGCATTCGACGCGCACCAGCGAGATCGACTTCAAGCGACACCGATTCCGATTCCGTTCTGTTCTTCGCTCTTTGCTCGCTCGCAAATGATGCATCCTAGCACTGAGCAGTCGGACAAACAATTCTCATAGTACAGTCGGACATTCATGTGAGTCGTTACGCGTTGATTCTGGCCGTACATCCAGGTAATTGTGGTAATACCCTGATGCGTTAAAATGGTAATAGTACACTGATGCAGACGCGTTTGGACTGAGTGCCTCGTTCGCAGGTAGGTCGCAATACGACTTTTGCGCTGGATCGAGAGTCGAGACTGCAGCGGCATTCGATTCCGGATTGGCGGGAGCGCGGAATCGGAGTGAATAGGGTAGGGCGCATGGGGAGGCGCCTCGGTGCGATTCCATGCATGCGAAGGTGATTCGTCGGCGCGATTCGACGCAGAACAAAGACGCAGCCGCGAGTCGGTGCATGCGAACACCACTCGGCGTGAACCGAGCGAACTCGCGACAGACGGGTGCACGGTGACTGACACGGCTCGGTGCTTGGAGCACAACTTGACGAAGACAGAAGGCGGCGCGCGAATGCGAGTTCGTGGTATGCTCAAGCTACAGACACCCCATTGCTCCGAGTCTCTGCCGCGGTCCGAGCTCTATCGGCCCAGCTCTGCCTTGTACGGACGCGCGGCGAATGCCAATGGACCGGCGTGGCTGGGTGCGCGGCACGGGGAGTGCTGCGCGTGAGTGGGAGCGAGGGTGCAGGACGCGCTGTCGAGGCACGGTGGAATCGGGGCGCGGACGGTGCGGGCAGCGGAATGGACTCGAAGAGCAGGCCAACTCAGAGTGCTCATTGGCCAGGGCACGGCGGGGGCGGGGCGGGGGCGCGGTAGTGACGAGAGGAGAACGCGCGGTGATGCGCCGGCGTGCGGAGGCGGGGACTCGGCGGGGACAAGAGAGCGCAGGACGGACGAGGGGATGGTATCGACAATACTCAGTGTATGTATGAGATAGCGAATGAGCAGAGTACGGGACACGCACCCGAGTCCAGAAAGTCCTACTGCGCTGTCCTGTCGATGCTTTGTCAGGAACGAGGAGGCGAAAGCGAGCGGGGCGGCGACACCCAGAAGAGGAGAGCGAACCGGCAAGTCTCTGCAGCGGGGGAAGGACTGTTGAACTCGGTCTGAGGCGCACGTCGTCATCCGGATGAGAGAAAGAAAGAAAGGTGTGAATTCCCACGATTATGTTGGCATCAAAGCCGCGCTTTCTCTTCCTACCCTCATCGTCATCGCTGACTCGTTTGCTCTAGGTCGTCTGCTCAATGCATCCCGTCCCGTTTCGATCTGGCTACATTGCCTAGCATGCGCGGAAAAAACTCATTCCAGTCGACATGAACGCGACTTCACGTTCACTATCTTTACCCGGAACGCGGCGAGCGCCAGCGCCACTGGATGAAATCACCGAATGGCTCACGGTCCCCTCAGATACTGGCAACCTTCTCTCATTATCTGGTGTGCGCGACTGTGGATCTCTTGCTGCGTACCAAATACCACGAATGACTTCCAACTTGAACTCAATTGATGCATGGTTGAACGTTGTTTGATCCCACCAGTTCAACCATTTGTTCCTCGCCTATCCCGCCACTCCTCCTCCAAAAAAAAAACCTCTCTCCAACCATCTTCCCGCAGTTTTCCATCATTTTTCATCCCCTCCAACCAAAAATTCCACCCCACTTTCTCCATTTCTCGCCCGAGATCCCCGGCGGCAACCACATTGAATGCCCGGCCAAAGCGACGGCCAGAATTATATTCAGGCCGTCGACTTTGTGCATATTCCCAGTGATGTATTCGTAGTTCCTGCGGTGAAGATGATATAGCAATTTTTTGCGAGTGGGTGGAGGGAGATATGTGGACATGAGAGGGGCCGCGGAACTGGACCGGCGGGCAGACTAGAGGCCGCTTCGAAAAACCTGCTATCTAACCCACAGACCGGCCCTAAAGAGGGTGGAATTTCGCCTTTCACTTTTTAAAGCAGTTATATTAGTTGTAAGGAAAGTTAAGGCGGTTGTATTGATGTTTCGTTGCCGTGCTGATACAGAAGTACTACTCGTTCGCATTGACACTACTGACTACTGAACGCGAAATTGAAGGAATGGGTCAGGAATTTGAAGCTCTGGCAAGCCGGGTTCTGGGCGCAATCTGGATATCGCCCGAGATGCCCGAGTGCGCCGCTGAAGCTGAAAATGAGCGGATGCAGTTGAAGTTTGGAGCTCTTTGATGTATGTGAACGCAAAGAAGACGTACCTAGGCGAAAGATCACGTCGATTTGGGCGCCAGCGTCGAATTCCGGGTGAAATAGCCTAGAATGTGAAGCCACCGGAACTCGACGCCCCTGGAATTGGAAGCCTCGTTACGCCTAGAAATCAATAAAAGCCGTGGACTCGACACGACTAATACGGGACTCACCATACCGTCGGGGCGCTCCCACCAAGACAACAATAGAGCAAGGAATTTGATGTTCTCAGTTTGAAGGTGGGAACGAGATGAAGACTCGCCGAACGACATGCAAAACCGAATTTTTTGAGAGAAGAATGAGAGAAGGTTGGAAGTTGAAGGAGTTACTCACTAATGCTGTAACCTCGCTCGCGGGACCGCCGAAAATCGAATTTTGGTATGCTCACATTGATGGAGTGGAAACGCACCTGCGGTGAGGCCCCGCTAGATACAGAGCATCAATGTTGGCGCCGCCGCTGCGCGGCGGCTCGCGGGTGCACGGGTCACGCCAACATTTGGGTGGAAACAGCGCATTGAAAGTCTCCGGCGGCAAAAATTCTGAAAAAAAGTGTTAGTAAAACGTCAAAATGCAAATCCAAATGGGGACACACCCAGGCCCGTTCACGGGATTTCGATACGTCGTGTATTCGCTACCGCCGCCGCTCCGCGGCGGCTCGCGGCGTCGACAGGGAAGCCCCAATGTTTAGGTGGAAACGGTGCATTGAAAGTCGGAGTGAGGGTTGGCCTCCGGCGGCAAAAAATCTGCAAAAAGGCGGCGGTTTAGTGTGTAAAAGTCTCATTCCGAATGGGGATGTACCTGCGAGTCGGCCCTGCGTGCAGAACCGGAGTACGTGGTGGCGTCGTAATCGCCGCCGCTGCGCGGCGGCTGGCGGGTGTGTGGCATACACCAATGTTTGCATGGATACACTGCTTTGCAGTCGGAGCAGTATGTTGGCCTCCGGCGGCAAAAAGGATGGTCGAAATGCAAGAAAAAATGGCAACGTACCTGAGCCGAAGCAACGTCCCACGATCCATGAGTACTGCTTCCTGACCCAAATCTTGCCATCCACGCGTGGAACCACGGCACGAGATGCTTTGTGAAGAGGAAGGAGGTCAATTTGGGGGAATCTGTGGGGGATGGTGGTGGTACGAGAGCAAAAGTGCTTGGTTACGGTAACATAACGTACGCAAAATCTGACAAAGAATTAAGCGAGGGCGGAGATACGCACCTCGGCTCTCGGCAAAAAAATAAACGGCATGCACAAACCCGAGTCCAGGCCTGTAGATGGGCTGAGACAACTCACCTGGCATAAATATCCTGTAAATTGTGGGGACAATACTTTCGGAAATCCGCCCCTGATTTTGCCGAAAGACCGAAACCAGTGCAAGTTCATTGCATTTCAGCAGATTTGAGCGTGGAGCGGAATGTCAGAACTGACGTCGACTGAATCAGGATTCCCTCGAGATGGTATAATTGACAGCTGCGGAAAAGCGCGGGCCGTTTATGGAAATCTCGCAAACAATTAAAAGAATTTCAGAGTCTTGATGGTGCCTGGACGGGAGTTTTGACAGCATCAGAGTAGGCATCGCTCCGAGCCTAGGCTTGAATGGATTCGACTTGTCGACTTGTCGGCGTGGTGGGTGGGGAGGAGAGATGCCGAAAGTGTGCCGGGCCTGATTACGTAATTGTGTGATGTCATCGGAATTTTCTCCAAAAAGTCCAAACCTCCCAAATCCCAAATGGGAAAATCGCGGATATTGATGTTTTCCGCGACCTCGGGTTTCCTGGCGCCTTGCGGTCCCTCACTGGCACTTTGCACCAAGTACGGGAAAATATTACTTGACTATCGCAATGCAAATCCGGCGCTATATCGCCGCCAGGGTTGACAGAACGGCACCAATGGCGGTTTCACGCTGTTTCTAAAAAACCGGGTCTAGAAGTCTCGGTAAGTGGGTCCATCATTCCAGATCATCACCATCAGCTGCGGTTGCTACGCCGCGTATTTGAGCGCTCTTTCCAGCGCGGTAGGAGCGGAGGGAAGCGCGAGGTTAGTGCCGCATGTTTCCACCCTATCTCGCTTATACGGGGGGTGTCTCGCACCCTCGGCTCATTTTGACCAGACTGAAAATTTTGGAACACATGGACACGGTTTTTGGTATCCTAAAACCTGCACATTTGGACACAAAGACGTTCTAATTCCACATTTCACCAAATCCACTCATTCCAGTTTTCGCAGCGGCGAGGTGCTCGGGAAATTGTCTTGCCACTCCGATCTCATCGGATGATATCTCACGTCCCGGAAATATTGTACGTAGACCTCCGTACCCCGCTGACACGCATTTACGAATATTTTCATTTACCACCCTGGGCGCTTCGCTTAATTGCGGCCCCACAGTTCCTCCGAGCGTGTTTGTCACCCGCTAAAAAAGTTTCCCACAGAACGTAGCTACGTCTGTCCGTGTTCACGGTCTGCTGAGTCCGGATGCACGGATAACTATGTTCTGAGCCGATTTTTTTCACTTCGCTTGGCTGAGTGTGTGACAGCTGCGCAATACCCCTTATGCATCGGGCCTGTAAATTCTCCCGCTCATCCGGAGCTCCTTTGGGAAACAGATACTTAAACCTGTGTGCCCTGCGCTATTCACGCGCAGACTTTCCCCACCCCATCATCCCGCTATGTTGCCCCTATCTCTAACTCACGGTCCATTCGCTATGGAGGAATTATTCTTGATATCTTTATCGATTTCACTTCCTTCATGGCCCTTGTTCCGTCGAGTGCAGCTCCAATATTCATTTTAACGTCGTCCGGCTGGTGATTCGGCATGTGATGCCGAAATTCCCACGATACAGTGTTGGCATCACAGGTGCGCTTTCTCGTCTTACCCTCATCATCACCGCTGACTCGTTCGCTCTAGGTACACCCGGTTTCTGTCTGGCTACCCCGCCGACTTGGCTCTTCTCCTCCGTTAGCTCCCCAGCTTGCTTCCTCGGTAGCTAAAGCCGACTGCGTCCTCAGTAGCCAAAGCCGAATCGCCGACTTGGAATCCTCGTCACTCTTTTTTGTGTTCAACGTGAGTTGTCTTGTCTTCTGTCAAATGTGAATATATATGCTCACATATCACCACTTCTCTAGGTTCCGTCCTGGCTCCCTCGCCCACCAGCACAGGATTCGCACTCTGGATTGGGATGTACTCCAATGAAGTTACTTCCGACTCGGTGCGGTTGGCAACGTCTGATTCTGTCAATTTACTGTAACATGCACTGACTGCCGTTCGTTTCATTTCATTAGATGCGACTTGAATACCTACCATGAACTACGGGTTGTTCGCACTGTAACGCCGAAATTATCTTCAAACTCATCCCCAGCAGGTGATCATCGTCGAAAATTTCCTCGGCGGGTGTCAAACTCCACCTCATCGCTCGAGTTGCAACATCAACGGTTCAACGCTTCAAATATCCGTTCTCAATTACCGCACTTCAAGTCTTTCTCAATTACCGGCGCTTCACGTCCAGTATCGTATGTCACTTACTCACTCTTATCTTCAACTCTCGCTGACTGACTGACTGACTTGATTCAATTACAGTACGTCTCCCTCGCACTCGCACTCGCACTCGTACCATCAGAAATCTCCAGATCTCGTTCACCCATCGCACTCTAATCACATGCCTATCGTCAGTCAAATCAACTTCAGTCCAGTTCGTGCGCGCTGCAAGATCGCAATTATTTATATTCAATCTATTCTCGGAATCATCTTGAATCCCTTCTCGGAATCATTCAGATTCAATCTACTCTCGGCCTCCAATCCCCGCAACGCCTCAAGCAAGCTATATGCATTGTATATATCTCAGTCACTCGCACTCAGTCACTCGCAGTTCAACGCTGAGAGTATGTACTTATCGCCACGGTGAGTTAAACTTACTTGCATCCTATCCTTTCCTTGCACTCCCGACTCGGGTTGGGCTGACTTTGATTGCTTTAATTGGTACAATTAGATCTAATCTTACTCGAAGTGCAGTTCAACCGTGCAATCATCGTCATTTCGACATTTTGGATGATCGAAAAGTCGAAGAGGCGAAGCTTTGTGTTCAGCGAGTTACAGCTCAATCAGAGTCGGAGTCGAAGTGCGAGCGACTCCAACGCCGACGCCGAAACTACCGTGAGTGAGTGAGCGAGTCTGGGGTTGTTCATCGCCGCAGCTCTGCGTCTGCAGCACCGCAGATAATTTCCCGATCGGGTCACAGCGTCGAACCTCGCGTCTTTTACTGGTTGAACCTAATCTCGCGTTACTTGCACTTTGCTTCGCGTCTTTCACTCACCGAACCTCGTGTCTTTCACTGGTTGAATTCTAAATTGTCTCCTCCCTGCATCGTCCAAGCACCGCACCGACATTTCTTTTCTCTTATTTTCTGGTTGGATCCGCTTTAACAAGCTTAGCTTACCTCGTCCCGCTTCAACAAGCTTAGCCTACCTCGTCGCAAGCTCGGCTCATCTCAATTGGAGTTCACGTCCACTAGGTCCCTCTCCCGAAGTACCCACGGCTTGCTTGCTTGCTGGCGCGAGAGCAAATGCAGGTGCGCCTCATTCTTATTCTTACTTATCCTTACCTATTCTTACCTATTCTTATTCATGCCCCCACTCACTCACTCACTCCGTCTTCCTAGTTCTAAATCTCACCGACTCGTTATCGATTCACAGCTCTCGATTCGCAGCTGCAGCTCTCGACACAATTCCCCGAATTCACTAGATGCGATTCTTTGATTGACTCCATCAGACTTTTGACATTTCTATTGTGATCTTGTACAAGGCCAAACAAGGCCAAAAAAGACGCAACAAACCCGCAAGCTCGCAACATCTAGTCTCGTTACCAGCCGTTCTCGAGGGATAAGACCCTCACGGTGTAGTAGTAATCGCTTTTGACACATATCATGATTTCGGATCATTTCCGGTCCGGGTTTGAAAAATGAAGCGCAGGGATCCCTCTCGAACGTCTGGGGCAATTCGTGGAGTGACCCCACCCATCGAGTCACACGCTTTTGTCACACTTGCCACCATGAGTCCTTCCTGCAAGTCCTTGAGGCTCTGCCATATCTGAAATCCTACAGAATAGCTTCTAATTGACACTGACTGACACCTCAAATTTTCCCGGAATTTTAACTGCATTCACTGTGGCCTACAGAGCCATGTCCACCCCCTATCGTGAGGCACCCACAGAACCATGAAAAGGTCGTGTAAATTCGGGGAAAAAAGAGGAAGTACATTTCAGGGCACCGGGAACCCAATAAGTTATGTTTTGGGCTTTGGAAGAGGGTGTGGTACGGGGGAAATAGTAAGTGTGACTCGATGCGGGGGATCACTGACCGAGTTGCACCAGACGTTCGGGTGCCATCTCTGCGCTTGATTTTTCATTCTCCGACTGTTCCGACTGTTCCGATGATCCGGAGGCACCCGAACGTCTGGAGCCGAGACTAGCAACATCACAATGTTTCAAAACAAGCTCACAAGATAAAATTCCCCCCCAAAAAAACTTTTTTTCCGGTACTCTGCTGGGCTCTAACAGACATTCCTGAGGGGGGTCTTTTTGTGTCCAACTTTTTTTTGATCTTGTGAGGTTGTCAACAAGCTCACAAGCCCAAACAAGCCGCACAAGATCACAATAGAGCATATTTGCAGCCCCCAAAAACACCTAGCCGACGATTTTGATCAGAAAAATGATTGCTGATTCCAGAAATATGGTGACACCGAAAGCGGAAGCGATGAGCGGCTTGGCGGCGGCATGAACTCTGAAAAGTGACCAAAACTGCGGAAACCATCCCCCAAGGCCCATTTTTTTTTTCGAGTCCGATGCACAGAAACGGAGAATATGTTTCTCCGTGCTTCGAGGGCGTCCAAGTCCCCGATTCACGAGATGAACTTGAGGACTGAAGGCTGTCGTCACATCAGTCACTGGCGCCGGCTAAAAACCACGAGTGATGGCAAAAATTTGGAAGGCGGAAAACGGGCGTGCAAATATGCTCTAATAGAAATGTCAAAAGGCTGATGTCGTGTCCTGTCCAATCGACGCGATTCTTCACGACGTTCGGGCTCCCGTCCCTCCCCGCCAATCGAGCACCTCGTTACTCTTCGCAGCGGGATACGACTCGGATTCGATCCAGCTCTCCTTTCATTCATCCCCGACCCGACCCAAAACTCTCCTTTCATTTCATCCCTGATCCAACTCCGAGTCGGGCTTCAAGCTCGCAGCAGATGTACATCTCCCGCTCCCCATTTTCGCGCAGACAGCCCTCCCCTCCCCTCCCGGCTCGATCGATCGAGTCCGTCTATGTAGTTCATCCGTTCGCACAGTACATGCGAGTGTCTCCTCTCCTTTCATTCACAACCCACTGGCAACTCGGGCCATTTTCGAAATTCGCACAGCAAGCAAGCCCTCCCAATTTTCACGGAGCAAGCCCTCCCAATCTTGCGCAGCTAGCCCTCCCAATCTTGCGCAGCTAGCCCTCCCAATCTTGCGCAACAAACCCTCCCCTCCCCTCCCGGCTCGATCGAGGTGAGAGTCGTCTATGTAGTTCCTTCATTCGTACGTGCATTCTATTCTGTCTTATGCACGTCGGTCCCAGTGTTACTTGCTGTAATTCGCAGGTCCGAATATCCGCCGACTTGATTAGCAGGTCCGAATACCCGCCACTCAATCCGAACAGCTAGTTTCAGTTTTATTCAATCCGAACAGCCAGTTTTCCTTTCCTCAATCTTACTTCGAATATCCGCCACTCAACCCGAACAGACACCCAGGTTCACTCAACCCGAACACCCAGCTCCATTCAACCCGAACAGCCACGTCCCTCCGCCTCGCCTTCGACGCGACGCGACGCGATTACTGTATGCCGATCGCTCACCTGGTGCTATCGATATCGACGCATTCAACACACACCAGCGAGGTCGACCTGGTCAAACGAGCGAAATCGGCTTCTCACTCACAGCGAGATCGACTTGAGCTTCAAGCGGCGCCGATTCCGCTCTGTTCTTCGCTCGCCTGCAAGCAATCTTCGTCGCAGTCGGACAAACAATACTCACAGTCGGACAAACAATTCTCACAGTCGGACATCCTAGGTGAGTGGTTACGCGTTAATTCTGGTCGTACATCCAGGTAATTGTGGTAATACACTGATGCGTTAGAATGGCAGTACACTGATGCGTTAGAATGGTAGTACACTGATGCAGGCGTGTTTGTATTGACTGACTCTGAAATGCAGGTTTCGATACGACTTTGGCGCGGCGAGACTGCAGCGACATTCGATTCCGCGCTCCCGCCAATCGGAGGGAACAGGGTCGGGCGCACGGGAAGGCGTCTCGATGCGATGCAGGGGCGCGGAAGCGGACTGGCACGGCTTGACGAAGCCAGGACAGCGCGCGAATGCGAGTTCTTGGCAAGCTACGCAGACGTCGCATTGCTCCGAGTCCCGGCCGCGGTCCGAGCTCTATCGGGCCAGCTCTGCCTTGGATGGACGCGCAGAGCCGCGCACGTCACGGGGAGTACTGCGCGTGAGTGGGAGCGAGGGTGCAGGACGCGGGGAGTTTCGCTGCCGAGGCACGGTGGAATCGCGGTGCGGACAGTGCGGCAGCGGGCTCGCGGCGAGCAGGCCAACTCGGAGTGCTCATTGGGCAGGGCACGGCGGGGGCGGGGCGGGGGCGCGGCAGTGACGAGAGGCGAACGCGCGGTGATGCGCCGGCGTGTGGAGGCAGGGGCGTGCGGAGGCGCGGGACTCGGCGGGGACGGGAGAGCGCAGGAAGGACGGCGGCGGGGTTGATATCGGCAATACTTAGTCAGTGTTAGTATGAGATAGCGAATGAGCAGAATGCGGGACACGCACCCGAGTCCATAAAGCCCTACTGCGCTGTCCTGTCGATGCTTTGTCAGGAACGAGACGGCGGTGGGGGAGGCGAAAGCGAGCGGGGCGGCGACACCCAGAAGAGGAGCGCGGGGCGGGAAGTCTCTGCAGCGGGTGGAAAGACGGTTGGACTCGGTCTGAGGCGCACGTCGTCATTCGGATGAGAGCAAGCTGAGAGAAAGAAAGAAAGGTGTGAATTCCCACGATGATGTTGGCATCAAAAGCGCGCTTTCTCTTCCTACCGTCATCCGAGTCATCATCGCTGACTCTTTTGCTCCAGGTCTGCTCAATGCATCCCGTCCCGTTTCGATCTGGCTACCTTGCCTAGCATGTGCTGAAAAAACTCATCCCAGTCGACATGAATCCGACTTCACGTTCATTACGTATGTTTACCCGGAACGCGGCCACTGGATGAAATCACCGAACGGCTCGCGGTCCCCTCAGATACTGGGAACGTTCTCTCGTTATCTGGTGTCGCGGGTTCTGGGCATCGGCCGCCACCCGGGCCAGATTCATCGACGACTATGCTCCGGACGATCAGACGACTGTGGTACCTCCGAACGATCAGACGACTATGCTCTCAACGATCAGCTCCAAGGAAATTTTTGCTTGCCCGACGCAATTCTGGGGAAGACTCAATTCAACCTCGACCATCGAAGAATTCAACCTCGACCACCTGTATTCATTCCGGGCGCTTCACCTGTATTCCGTGGCGCTTCACCAAAGGTTTTCAGGCATTTACACATCGACTGCGTCAAAGTGCCCTGATCCTTAACATCGACCGAGCTCAGCGTCAAACTGCCCCTGCATTTCGCTTGAATCCTCATCGCTAGCGCTTGAATCCTCATCACTAGTCGTCGGCGCGCGAACAGGACTGGCATCGCTGATCAGTTCCGGACTAGTACAGTTTTTGTGGAAAAGATCAGACTGTTTTTGTTATAAAAAAATCTAAGATACAACATCCCCATCTCCGATTCAATACAACATCCCCATCTACTACCACTTACTTCGGACGTCCGGTTATTTTGTCGTGATGCAAAAAATCGACCGAATCCGGCAACCCGGCAACAAAGAAACTTGGGTGCAACGTGGCTCCGCGGAGGCAGAAAGCTGTGACTCGGAGACTCTCAGAAAGCTTTGAAACTCTCGCAAATCTCGCTGGTGGTACTCTCGTGGATCTCGCTGGTGGTCTCTTCATCTTAGACTGGGCATCGACCGCCACCCGGGCCAGATTCATCTGGCATCCACCGCCACCCGGGCCAGATTCATCGACGACTATGGTCCGGACGATCAGCTTCGAGGAAACGATCAGCTTCAAGGAAATTTAATTTTGCTTGCCCGCAATTGCAATTCTGGGGAAGGCTTGGAACTTTTTTGCTTATTCCGGCGAAGAATTTTGCTTATTCTGGGGAAGAATTTTGAACTCTTATAAGATTACTTATTACTCAATCTCGACCACTGCATGTATTCATTCCGTGGCGCTTCACCATTCCGGCGCTTCACCATTCGGGTCCTCAGGCTTGGCATACAAGCAAACGATACTCGCTTGTGATGATGAATTGTGTGTTGAACATGAGCCGTTGATAAAGGAACTCGTTGTTTTAGGGGATGATAGTGCATCAACATCGGGGAATCCAGTACCCGTCGAGTTCCGCGGAGTGCAGGCGGCAGGCCAAGTATACATTCCCTGTTGGTGAGTGCTCCTTCTTTCGAAATCTTCGTATGTATCATCGGTTAATTGGATTTTAGGCGTCGTGCGTTTTCATCTTTCTCTTACGGCAACTCTGTTCACTGAAGGATCTCTGCTCACTGAAGGATATAGACGCCCCTTGGGTGGTTCGCGGAGGGTCTCGTAAGCGGGTTCAACTCGACGACTCCGTCCACGAACGTGTTACGCGACATGCAAAATTCAGTTCATCTGCGAAATCGTCTACTAGACGCAGCTTCGAAATCGTCTACTAAGTAGAGGCAGCTTCGAAATCCATCAGCGCAGTTCCGAGCTCATGATCAACCGCGGCATCCTCGTCGTCTCGAAATTCAATTGGACAGCAAGCATCCCGATTCCCGAGGCATACGGTGCAGTTAAGCAGTTAGGCTTCAGCCCGGCACCGCCCACACCTGCTTCGACCAAGCTTCGACAGCGGAGTCTACTGCCAGCGAACTCGACAAATTACAATGCTATAGTGCTACGGATTCGTAGTCTCTTCTTAGACTCGTAACCAGTCTCTACGTTGAGCAACAAGTCACAGGAGTAGTCTGCAAAGGAAATTAAGCCAAACGGATGAAAATTGGGCGAGAAAAAAAAAGTGGCGGCAGGGTTGCTCGAACGTAGAGACTGGGAGAACTTAGTACTGAAAGTAGTAATGAAAATCGGCACGTGACGATTCAATTCGACTTGGTGAAATTTCGACGTTCGGAATTTTTGACCTATGCTAAGCAGATTTCTGAATCGTATGAAAGTTAGCCACATACTCTGTGACTGCTTCTGCAACATTTACGGGACAGTAAAGCATATTGTTAGCCTGTAATGAATAAAACAATGTGTTTTTACTATCATGATGCAAACCCTCTGGGAGTGCTAGTTAAATGTTGGCGGCAAGTATTTGGCATCAAGTCTTGTTATCGGATGCATCTACATGATTTGGTAAGGCAAAGTTGAATATCTGGTGTGATATACCATGACAAACCAGTATTGAATGAACAGAAAGTCAGTCTTTACAAAGATCTATTTGAACAATGCTGTCACCTGAAATCCCGGGAATAATGTAGGGGAATTTGGTGGAACCTGGATGAGATGTTATTGTTCCTTCAACCTAGCTTCAGAGAGCACATTGGATGTGTGGATGAGGGACGATAGGGGTTGATCGGTGGCTGTGTGTGGCTATGATTACCGGGCCGTGAAGCCGCCAGACCACCATTTTCATCTTTGCCCGATATTGCATCCATTCTTTCTCTTGTGTTTGATCAAAATCCTGATGCTCGCATATTCCTGCAACTTTCCTATAACTCAGATTTTGACTGGAAGAGTTTGAAAATTCCACAAGTCGAAATTTCACCAAGTCGAATTGATTAAGGTACGTAACGTTTTGATCTCCCTTTTCACGGGTAAGTTCTCCCAGTCCCTACATTCGAGTAACCCTTTCGCCACTTTTTTTTTCTCACCCAGTTCTGGTCCGATTGGCTTCAAATAAGGTATATTGTGTTCCTATGCTTACTGTTACTCAATGTAGGGACTGGTGACGAGTCTAGTCTCTTCTAGACAGACGCTTCAACAAAACTTACCTCGTACCTCGGCTTGTTGAAGTCTGTTGGTTACCAGAGGGGTCCGATTTGGGTCCGATCGGGTCAGAAAGTTATTACATAATCTTTTGGCGGGTGCTGACCTAATTTGGTCCAATCAATTTGCAAACTGTCGTAAATTGACCTGTTTCAACATCCAACTACAGCGTCCGTTGGCCGATTGGAAAAATTCTGAAGAGACAAACCTCTTGTCAGTAAGGCAAAGCATGGGTCTCGGCCTTTAGGGCTGCCCACCGTCCCCGTAAAGACGGGTGTGACGGGTGCCGTCAATGGGTTGCCGTCCCGTCCCGTCGAGCCTCTGACCGGCAACACTTACGGGACGTCAATTGGCGGCCGTTGACGGCCGTAGACGGGTTGAACACGCATCTCGCATTTTCCGCTGTTAAAAATGCCAAAATGCATCGGTAAATTAGCCAGAACTCCCTCTAAATGTCGGGTACGCATATACGGACTCAAATTGTGCTCTATTCAGGGCAAAAATCAACTTTGTAGGAACAACTGCTCACGTGCATCAAATCAACTCCGGTTCAACCCAGTTCGAATTTGGTTCAATTATTGAAGTAGGCACTATACAACTTTCTGCATGGGTGCCGCAGCGTCCTATGCGAATTGTGGTGTAAAGCTGCTTCTAAAAAACCAGATTTTACATTCCAAATGGGAAATTCGGTGAGCTTGGCTGCCGTCCCGTCAATTTACCGTTTACGGCCGTCTTTTTGCCGTCCCGTACCGTCTCAGCCTCAAAATCTCGGAAAGACGGCCGGCATTTTGATGGCCGTACCCGTTAACGGGACGGTGGGCAGCCCTATCAGCCTTTGTTTGGTGAAAACAGTCAAAAGCTGGTACTCAAAAGATGATTGGTAATAAGGTTCTGAACCAATCGGGCCTGATCAGTAACAGGACTAACCGATTCGCGGAATGGATTATGGAACGCACCTGGGGTTCTACGGTACGGTACGGTGCAGGCTACCAATAGGACGAGGAACAGCACGCGCTTCACTACCTTATTTAACTTGACGGCTACTGCTCACTGAGTCCCCAGCATACTTCGTATTCTTAACGAGATGTCGGGCTTATGTTTACTGTTCATCAATTTTGATTCACCCAAAATTCAGCCAAGACTATGCCAAGGGCCTACGAAACAGCTCTCTTTGGCAATTTATTCTCGCCAACAGCTACAATTCTGTCTTGGCTTCTATTTTGGGCAGTCAAAAGCTGTTAAGTTGAACAGCAGTTACAGCATCACAGCTGTAATGTTCGACTGCGCCGCAGGTGAGAAAAAAGAACGCTAGCCTCGCAGTCGTTCTGGCAAAGATAAAGCTTGAAGCCACTAATGTCGTAGTGTCTCCGCAACTTATAGTTTTAGAGGAAATTGCCTGCCGGAGCGTAGCGGAGGCATTTCTTGTTGGAATTTGATACATACCAGCCACTGTGCGGTTCGAAGGTCTTATGAGCCATTTGGTGCGAACTCGACAAATTCCAGTGCTGCCGATGAGTCGCGGAATGGATTATGAAACGCACCTAGGCTGGGGTTCAACGGGACGGTGCAGGTTATCAACGGGACGACGGACAGCACACGCGTCATTAGCTTATTTAACTCAACGGCTACTGCTCACTGAGTCCCTGGGCTCATTGAAATTTGATACCAGCGATCTTGCCAGCGATGCGGTCAATAGTGTTGTTGTTCTGGCTTGGCTTGGGCCGGAGACCATGGCTTTGGATTGGTTTCATCTGGCTCAGGCTTCAGAAATCCCAAGCCAGAGCCATGGCTTGAGTTTGGAAGTGCGGGACCATTTCCTACTCTGTGGGCCTATAAAACTATCTGTGAGTGGTATTCTACCACAAGACCATCCTAAACTAACCAAAGGTTGAAGATGTTGGCCTTCGTTCAAGGTTCCAATCATATTCGTCCAAATTGAGATGTCCCGAATCCCGATTTGGTTATGCTGACCACAAAGTGGAAATAATAAAACGGAAATGGGTGGGTTTTTTAGTAAATGAGTGCTTGAGTCGATACATTATGCCTAGGTTCCGACAGTTGAGTTTTTTACAACCAATTTGACTGCCACACTCCAGCAGGTTACGAGTACTTATGTAATCGTTCTTTTCTAAAACCTCAGATGCAGATTTCGAAGGCTCAGAACTTCATTAGATTACGGAGCAAGCGTGTAACGAAAATAGTGGCTGTGCTGTATCCTTTTTAGTGGCTGTCCTTTAAACAGCATACAAAAAGACTGACTTTTTAGTGGCTGTCCACCTGGGTTGCGAGAGTTCGAATCCCACTGCTGCCTCTTATTCTTTCAGCTTAGGTTGTAGTTGTGCTGTGTATCTACACCTAGGGAATCGCACCGTACGTACCGTATACGGTACGTGACAAGATACGTGCTTACGGACAGTGATCCGTATACGTACGGATACCATCCGAAGGAGAACCAATGTTTATAAGTGGGAAGGCCTGATGTGCTTCCGGGCCAAAATGTCAGGACTGGCTCCGGGATTTTTGTCAGGATTTACACAGGCCTAAGAGCCAAAATTGGGTAGGAATTCCAATTTTCCGGCAAAAAAGGGCATTTCTTGAAAAAAAAATCTTGTCAGGATTTCGAACTGGCCTGGGGGCCCAAAATCGAAATTTTGTCAGGATTTCACACAGGCCAAATGCCAAAAATCTCCGATTTTTGTCAGGATTTTCATCAGGCGTATCCGGGTATAAACATCGGTCCTTCCGAAGGCCTCCGGGGTCTGACAGTACGTATACGGATCACGTACCGTATACGTACGGTACGGGGTACGCCCATCACCAGAGGGGGAAATCAGCACATCTCGGGCCGCGGCACGATGGATATCGCTGAAATTCACTCGCGGCAGATCACCAGAAGTGAATCCGAACTGATATGGCCTACCACAGCAAAGTTCAAGCCACTTTGCCGAGATACGGCTTGATACGGAGCCGTATCCCGTATACATACAGCTTCCTCGGCACGTACCAAGATGGCTCCCGGTACGTGCACCGTACGTATGACCGTAAGCCATACGTACGGTGTGATTCCCTATCCCGTATACGTACGGCTTCCTCGGCACGTACCGAGATGGCTCCCGGTACGTGCACCGTACGTATGACCGTAAGCCATACGTACGGTGCGATTCCCTATCTACACCACTTCCTTGGACTTTATGTATCAGTAAAGAATGGTCTTCATGTCCTTGCTCCTTGCCTTACTGTCATTGGTTTAGCCAACCTACTGCCACTGGTTGAACATTTCAAGTTTTTCGGTGAAAAAAATGGTGAAAAGTAGTTTGAGTTTTACACAAATTTTTCACTGAAAAAGTAGGTGAAAAACTTAAAGGGTTTTCAAAGTTTTTCACTTTTAAGGTGAAAAATTTAAAACAAAGTTAGAAAGTGGTGAAAAAGTTTTGAGTTTTCCACCTACTTTTTCAGTGAAAAATTTGTGTAAAACTCAAACTACTTTTCACCAATTTTTTCACCGAAAAACTTGAAATGTTCAACCAGTGTGTCATCATGCTTGTCATTTGTGTTCATAACTTTTCATATTGATGTTAGGACTATTTTTACCAGCTCCCTTGTATGCTTAGCTGACTCAGATCGTAGTTATGGTGTGTGTTATCTGGATGTATTGAGATGCACAATTGAAACCAGTTAAGTGTATTAATTCTGATTACACCAAGCCCATCACATTTTTGGTTCTTGACTCCTGTTTCTTCTCCCAGTATATTCAGCTATTATTCTGTCTCCTGGAGAAACATTCATTGCCTTCTGTATGATCACGAAGCAGTATCTGGTGTGTATCTACTACCATAGTTAGGGCTACCAAAATGAACACTTGGAGAATGCTAACATACTTCGTATTCTTAATGAGATGTCGGGCTTGTGTTTACTATTCATCACTTTTGATTCACCCAAAATTCAGCCAAGACCAAGCCAAGGACAGACCAAACACCCTTCTTTGGCATTTTATTCTCGTCAGCAGCTGCAGTTTTTCTTGGCTTCTGTTTTGGGCGGTTAAGCTGTTAAGTTGAACAGCAGTTGTCGTTCACAAGACGTCACATGGACCAGGTTGAGATTCACAAACAGGCACTGTTTGTGCTATTGGTGACCAAAAATGTCGCCTTTTTTGCTTATATAATCATATGGGCTGTGCTAGTGATCGCCCCGGCCAATGTTTAAGGCCGACTCAACAATATTCATCTTTTAAATCTTAACCTCCCATTCTAAATCTTCGTACATACTTGCCCGCCTGTTTGTGCCCCGCCGCTTGCGGCCACTTCCTGTCATTCAAGAAGCTGTTAAGGGCATTTGACTCAGCTCTACTTCTTCTGATGGCGTAAAACTGCGCCGCAGGTGGCCTCTCCGACTTGAAGGGTTGAGGTAGCCCCGCCGTAAGTTACTTACCGGAGCGTAGCGGAGGCATTTCTTGTACTGTTTGCATTAATGGCCAGATTATTCATCATGGTAAGCAGGCATTGGCTGTGCTAACATAGTCATATCATTCCCATGGGTGACTCTTGATCCCACAATTCTCACCTACTGAAAGCTTCATCTCCAAAAGTATTAAACTCTGCTCTCTCTCACCCAATTATTGGTATGTGACTCCAAAGATATTCGGAAAGGATCTTTTTACACATTAGAACACAGTAAAAATTAGTATCCAATCGTGTGTGTCGAGTAATTACACATGTGTGGTTCCAAAAATATTCAGAGAGGATTGTTTCATGTTTTGGAAGTTGATTAAAATTGAGCAAAGGATCTAGAGGGGGATATATGGGCGATATACTGTGCAAAAATTCAACATATCTTGCGGGGTTTTTGCTGACAACTTACATCCAATTTTGAGGTTCAGCTGACAAGCCAGAGGCTCTGCTGACATCCATTAAAAATGCTTGCATCATTGCACTACTTACATCTCCACATCTGCATGCATCTTCCTCTATAATTGGCATCAATGATACCATCAGATCGGCCTCAGTCTATATGAGGTAAAATGCAACAATTCAAAAATCATTGGGTTCCTGGGACTCAGAGTCGCTTCGGACGGCTTGATATTCAATAGAATTATGAAAACCCCTCATTCGGGCCTGCTGGTGGTACTATAAGGGCTATAATGAGCAAGAAACCCATGTTGTGGCCTCCATTTGAAATAGTTATCTTGAGTCTCATTATCCTCTGTATTTAATCATAGGTGAACAGACAGCTTCAATCATACCTTCTTCCCATTTCCGGAGGTCAGCACAACCTTTCAGGGCAGCCAACTCGGAAAACACCACTGTTTCCGTTTTAGGATTTCGGCACATTTGTTGCCATCAATGATACGATCAGATTTGTCACCTTCTCCAAAATCTAACCAAGTCCCTACGATTGCCAGTGAGAATATATGATGTAAGTGGTAGCCCAAACAGCTTGTATGCAACCATGAATGCTTGTCATTGACTTCTGTGAGATGTCAGTCATGTTGAAAAGATGCCAAGTTGTCAGCGGAAACCCTGTACTGTACTATTTCGACCAAGTATTCAGTCACTAGTCACAAAGCCGGCTGAATTGAATACTTGGTGAAAAGGTCACAGGTCACTGCAGGCCATGAATACTTGGCCGTTTTATGATTTTTGCAGACCGAAAAACCAATTTTTTTTCTGCACCACTATGGTCTGGATATTGATGCATCTGGCCTTGTTTTTCAGAGTTTTCAATGCCAATAGCACAAGAAATGAGAGAATTAACGTGTTTTTGTGCCCTCCGCAGTGATGGATTGCCATCAAAATTTTTAGGAAATGAATACTTAGAAATTCGGTCACAGGTCCCAGCCGGCGGTGAATACTTCAAAAATGAATACTTGGGGTCACTGGTCACACCCCATGAATACTTGGTCGAAATAGTACAGTATTCAATGTGGAGATGTCAGTCAATATTTTTTGCACAGTATATCTGCCATAGGGATACCATCCTAGAGCATCCAAGAAATGGGCAGTATGGAGTCAACTATAGCACTTTGATCCTGACAAAACCTGTGAGCACTGAGAATGTGATTGATTGGAAGAATTGGTGATGACCAATCACCTGAATTTCAACCTATTTGTCAGCACACAGTCAATTGTGTTATATAGCCAGCTTCCCATCCCATGGGGAATCCATTCTACTAGGTCATCTGACTGATTTGGCTGGCACTATTCTGAAAGATCATTCAAAACAAGGGGGATAGCACCCCGGGGCCCACTGCACTCTTCATCCCTCTTGCTTGCGAGTCACTTTTATAGGCATTAATTGGAAAGCCTGGCTACCCTAAGAAGCCAATAACCAACAAATCAACACAAACCAAGTTTCTGATACCTCAACAGAACCGGGGAAACTCAGGAAATCTTAGGAAATTGAACATGGCTGTAGTAGAAATAGGAGGGTTAGATTGCAGTATTCCGTTCTTAGTAGCAGAACACAGAGAACTCATGTCTTTATCTCTGTAAATACGAAGTCGTAATCATATTGTGCGTCAGGTAATAACATGCATATCCTTTCACATCCTGGAACTTAGAAAAAAAAAATTGTGCTTTGAAATTATATGTCTGTGACTCTGTTTTTTCTTCTCTGGCAGATGGTCATTTTTGTGTTAGAATTCAGTTAAAATTGCAAATGGACCATCCTAGACCAGCCTAACAATAGATGAGGTGGAATGAATTATAGCACTCTCACATTGCTCTCAAATACCTGAACTTTACCTTTCAAATGGTGTAGTATAATTGAATTGTGGGCCTCTAGATTATATCTGCCCAACTTTGGCCTGACTGGAAAGTATGCTCAGTGGCGGGCAGCTTGGTTGTTCAAAATACTTGTGAGTTCAGTGTTCATTTTTCTGCGGGTAGATGATGTGATATGAAGTTAACTCTATGAAGTCAACTCCTCCCTTAATGAATGACTGGTATAGATTCCTGGTTGAGAGCCATTGTTACACTGGTTATTTATTTATTTTATTCACATGCATGGCTCCAAGGGACTAGGCAGTAAGAACATAAGTACGAAGTTCTGCCGGGCGAAGCCACGGCCTCACCCCCAAGTTCAAGCCATGGCTTGATGGCGGCACAGATGGCCTGGCTCGGCTTCAGAAATCTGAAGCCAGAAGCCAAAGCCAGCAGAAACCAGACGGCTGGCTTGGCTTGGTTTCTCAAACCATGGCTCGGCTTGGCCTGGCTTCTGGTCTGAAGCCAAAACCAGCACATCACTAGGGGTCAAGATGCGGTTCTTAATACGAGCCATTATTTATGTATTTGTACTTATCCAGCAATTCGGGGAATCTCAGAAATTAGTCAGAATTAGTGGTGGCAAGGTTCGGTTCGGTTCGCGTTCGGGGCCCTTTCCTCTGAACGCCGAACCTGAACCTTGCGTTCGGTTCGGGCAAATTCCGAACGCTGAACCTGAACGCCACGTTCAGGTTCAAGGCGTCCGGTTCGGCGTTCAGACACGTTTGAACGCTGAACTGGACCGATTATTCTTTACCCGCAAAAAAAAACGAAAAAGGTGACACATTAAATTGAAATGAAACATACAAAAGTGCTACGCAATGGCCATCTCGACCTCTTCAGCTTCCTCATCCTCAACTGGGTACCCAAAGTCGGCATCAAGCTCTGCAATGAGTGCGCCAATGCGTTTGGCGGCCACAGCCCCAGCACTAATGTGACCATTGCGGTACGCACTTTTTAGTAGTTGCAACGCCTCGAACATCCTGGGGGTCAGAGAGTTGCGCAGCTTTGTTCCAGTCAGAGCACCGCTTGAAAAGGCGCGTTCTGCCGGAGTAGCAGAACCCTGGATGGCCAGATAGTCCCGAGCCATTCGACGTAGCGTAAGACGTGAAGTGTTGTGCTGAATAAATTAGGACATAAACAGATGTGCCAGACGACGAAGAAAAAACACTTACACCCCACCAGTGTAGAATATTGGCTGTTTGTTCAAGTGGGGAGGAAAGATATCCCTTCAGTTCGTCCCGAGGGTGCGCCTGCGCCTGCTCCGCCTGCTGGGCTGAATGTACAGCATCCAGCAGGAAAGAGCTTCCATATCGCTGGAGCGCAGGGGGTTTAGTGCTGACCATTCTGGCCGAAGGTTTCGCAACAGGCTCTTGCGATGTGGCATGGTATCGGTCAAACTGAATTATATCAATAACATGTAGCTGTAAAATAGAAACGGACGCACAACTTGTTCGAGACTTTTCATGCCTTGATCATACTCCTCCTTAGTCCAACGAGTGCGAAAATAAACATCCTTGATGGTCGGGTTCAAAACTGGGAAGGAGTTATAAAGTTTGAACCATGGAGATGTTTTGTCATACCTAAACAAATAAAATATGCGGTGGATGTGGAGTCGGCACGATGAAATTGCGCCTGGCAGGCAAATTGAGAAAAAATAATATCAAAACAGATACAATAACGTACTTGCAAACCAAACAGGTTGCCCCCGCACCCTCAATAACATTGGTTTGAGGATTCTTCACACCTTTTTTGCGCTCGAAAACAACGTCAATATCGGCCGTTGGACTGGTCTGTGTGACCTTTGCGGTGGCCTGTGGAGAGAATTTAAAAAGACGAGATATGGTGTAATTCAGAGGTAAACATGCGCATGATCCGCATCGCCCATCGCCTTGAAGGTTTCGTATTCCTCTACTTCCATCGCGTCCGGGCCTTCAGTGTTGCAGGCATCCGTGTCGATGTCGATGACAGAGGCAGTGTTTGAGTCGCTGTCAGACGATTCCGCATCTGCAGCAGCGACTAGAGCTTTCTTACGTGCCTTTCGAGGCCCCGTAGCAGCCGGCACGAGCTTGCGCTTGCCAGAATCACCAGTAGTGGCGGTCTCAGCATTGTTCGGGTCCCGAGCACGGGCAGATGGAATCGGGGACAGAACGGCGGCGTGTGCGGGCGGCCCAATTATTTGACAATAATGGGCACGTAAACACGGAAAAGAGGACGGGAAAGCGGAAAATTGGACAATCTGAGACGCGTAAAACCAAGGATTGGGCAATCTAAAGCGCGTAAAATATCCCATGCCACCCTCGTTCCGCAGTTCCAGGGTCGGACACACGTAGTAGAGGTGACATGGGATCGGCCAGAAGTCGGAAGAGCATGGTTGCGGCGCAAGAAAAGCACGGCACTGAGATACGCGGGAGGTTGGAGCAGGAGTCAAGGTGTGAAGAGTCACAGAAGTGACATTGCACGCTTCTAGTCACACCGTGGACAACCCCGGGGTTGTCCACGCTCATGTGATTGAGATTTTGCAACGCGTCAAATCATTTTTGAGTGACCTTCTTGTGTAAAATTTTGCATGCGTTCGGGCGTTCGAACGCGTTCGAACGCGTTCGGGGAAAACTGCCTTTGCATGAACGCCGAACCTGAACGCGGCGTTCAGTTCGGGCAGGTGTCGAACCTTGAACCTGAACGCCACGTTCAGTTCGGTCCGGTTCAGGTTCGGACCGATTTTCGGACCGAACCTTGCCACCACTAGTCAGAATGGGATTTTCGGCGATTTCACAGACGCATCTGGTTGAGTGGAGAGAACAAGTTCATTGATATTCCTCGCGTGTTGAAATTTTGGAATGATTCGCTTGAAAACGTGACACTGGAGACCGAAAAGCCAATCAACCGTGACGTGATCGTGACGTGGCGACAATGTGGCGATCTGTCCTGGATCTGTCTCTTTTCTTTTCTTCTTCGAGGACTGAGGTCCACAGGCGAGGTATGTACGATTTCGCGGCTAGTACCTACGGCTTCAAACTTAAAATGTCTTTGGGAGTCAAGGAATCGGAATGTCTCTACCCGATTTTGTAATCGCTTTGCCCCCCTCCCTTCAGGTAAACAAATGTTACAGAAGCTTGAATAGCGACGACTAACTCACAATGATTCACCCAGACAGCTCTCAGAGAGCGAATGCAATCGCCGCTAACCACAGGCAGGAACAATGCCGAAGCTCCTTTGCTGATGAAAATAACACCAGAGAACGTGGAGGCCCTTCTACCCACTTTGTTTGCTGTTCTCGAGGCTGGCAACATTCCGACACCCGATGTAATTGAGGCTTTGGGTGGACAAGTCGACTCTGTTGCAATAGCTTTTTATGTGCTGACGGCCATCCCGACGCTGCGCTACGTGTCAACTACCGTTTACGTCGAGCTGTGGGAACACTCCTGGCCCTGGATAGATCTTATGCACACATACCGCAAACATCTGCTCGGACTTCCCAGCGCGAGGGAGCTCTACGGGACATTTGTCAGTATATTTGTCCAGCTTCAAGCTCACGATTGCCGCCAGCAGGTCGAGGGTACGCCTGGAGTGCGTGTGGTGGTCGGCGCCGCATGGGATATATTTCTAGACGGACCCAAAAACGATGAAAATGCGGCGCACTTGCGAAACGTTTCCTTCTTTATCCACTGGGAAACGCAGCAGGTGCATAATCGGGATAATATTGAGGAGTACATGGAAGGTATTGGCGGAGGTCTGGACTGTCTGGCATTAACCATCGTCAAGCATCTGGGTCGCGCGATAGAACAAGGAGAGGGCACTCTATCGGGAACGGGAATGTCGCACTTTACTGCTGCGATTGCCTTCATCCATCGACTCGAACGCATGGAGGAATATGCCAAACGCTTCGATACAGCACTTCTACGCGCGGGAATCGTCCGGGTCCTCACCAGTGGTCTCTCTTCCTTGAACTGCGTCGCAGCTGATTATCCAAATGGCTTGGTCTTGATGCTCTTTTCGTTTGGCCACTTGGGAATGCAAGTAAGCACCCCACCTGGCCGACTCTCCATGTCAGAAGCGCTGCAATCTGGTCTTCTCCGCGCAGTCATCCTTGCGGCGTCGAACCCTATTTGCAACCAGGCGCTCATGCAGCAGCTGCAGCAGCATCTGACGCTAGTCCTTCCCGGATACATGGTGTTTCGCAGTCTCTTGACGCACATTAAATCCTCCCTACTCGATGTCGATGGCCTCGTTGAAGCCCCGGCGTTCATAGCGTCGGAGCTTTATGCGCCGTGGCAAGAATTCCATGCTCTTGTCCGGGAACGACTTGATTTTCTCGAGAGCTTCAACGCGGCGCCGTCTATTATGTACAAGGCCTGTGACAACATGGCGGTGTGTCCTTTTTCCCCGTTCGACTTAGCTGTCTCTGATCGCCTTTCAGTGCAGCCAGATTCACGTCAAGTCCGAGCTTCAGCGATGCTCGACCTGTCTCGATTTGTATTACTGCTCGAGGCAATGTCAAAAGAGTGACTGGGAAGCAGGCCATCGCGACGCCTGCAACGAAATCTGCGGCCTTCGTCGACTTCCAGGTATGTGCCAATGAGCGTGGAGAGGGTGCTGAATAAACGTTACGTAGAGGAGCAACAGTGCAGCATGCAGGATAGAGCGTTTCTACGAGCCCTCGTTCGCCGAGACTACATCGCCAATCGCACCAAAGTGTACACGGAAGTAATCAAACTGCTGAAACAAAACTCGACGCAGCTCTACTATGTGATGTTCAACTACATGAGCGGCCCGGCCTCGGTCGATGTTCTTCCCTGGCCCGAGAATGTCAGTGAGATGGTCGAACTCCCATGGGACCTGCTCATCCGCTTTCACAACCATGGGGCTCGTGCGGTCACCAGCGCGGGCCGCGTCGAGGTGCACGTAATGGTCATTCCTAACGGACTCAAGCCTCACTATAAAATATTTCCCATTCGGCATCGTTCGGATGTACTCAGCGAGCTCCGGGAGATTGTAGAGAGCACGGCGGACATCTCAATTACCGATCCGGCGTTTGAACAGGCCGTCGAGGAGAAGCTGAGCCCTCTGCTGAATTTGGATTCACATTTTAATTTTATCCACGAGTAACAGATACGCATATGCACGCCAATATCTATGTGAACACGGAGCTTATACGCATTGTGCTTCCATCCCTTTTCCGCCGGCTTGTACAAGCAGACGTGCCAGCCACTATTTTTCTCTGAAACAGTCGATTCGCGGCGACTGGCTGGGGCTTTGCATGGGCTTCTCGCTCAAACTCGTGCATTTATTCAGGCGAATCTCGCAGGAATCCTCAGTTTACTTCAAACTCCGTGCATTAGTGTCTGTGTGAATTTCTTTGCCTTCCAATCCCCGAACACGCACTGATCCCCGCCGGATTCCACGGGTCAGATGTTCAACAGCATGCAACAGCTTGAATGGTGGCAATCACTGTTTGTTCTGACAATATGGCACGGCAATACCGGCAGTGCGTGATCTCCATCGACCTTCCCTGTCTCTTGCGCCCACAATCGCTTGTCCCCTCCATCCATGTCAGCCCCTGCCCTCAACTCTTCCTCAGCAGCAACTGTCGGTGTGAGGGCCCTTGAGGATGCGATCCTCCCTGCTCTCCGCATTGCCCAGGCTGGGGCCGTTGGAATCGGAGTACCCGGACTCGAGCCGATAATCAATGGGGTCTTCGAGCTTGCAACAATGCTTGCGGCAAGTCATGTCCTACCAGGATGTCCCAATTTGCTGACCAACCGGCAGACAATGAAAACGAACAGAGAGGATTTGCTCAAGTTGGAGACGTGTTTGGACAAATTCCTAGAAATCAATATCGAAGGCGGCAGCAACGATTTGAAGGAGCGATTAATCATCTTTTCGTCGTGCGTCGCAGCTTTGATGGCTTTGCACTTCCCTTCAATCCTCTGTTGTCGCAGAAACCTCAAAGCGATTACGGTCGAATGCAAGTCCCTTTCTGAACAAAGTGGATTCTCACGTTTCTTCAAGAGTAAAGGGAACAAGGAGCGGATCGAGGGCATTCGAATCTCGATATCATCTCATATCCAGGACTTTACCGTGAGCACTGTCATTTTTTCCCCGCTCTACATACCTACCGGTTTCTAGTTTCACGGCAACATTTCCATTGAGAAATTAGTAGCAGAAATGGGGTCTAAACGTATGTGCCCTGTTACAGTCCTATCAGCACTGACCCCATGGCAATCGTAGTGGATAAACTGAGAGCAAGAGAGATCCTTGCAACTATCAAATGTGTTCCAGCCCGCTACAACGCTGAAAATACTCCCGACAGGTGTATGGATGGCACCCGAGTCGACCTAATCAATTACGTCCTGGCACAGTTGACCTGCACTCCCGATCCGTCCAAGCGTGTGGTGATGCTCAGCGGTGCGGCCGGCTCCGGAAAATCTACCATCGCGAAGACTGTCGCATGCATTCTTGCAGAAGACCGACACGTTCTCGCGGCGTCCTTCTTCTTCTCGCGTAACTACGCCGAGCGCAGTGAAATCAGATCATTCCCGACCACTCTAGCTCGCCAGCTCGCGGACCACAATGCAGTCTTTCAAGGACTCCTTGTGGACGTTTTGGATAACGACCGCACTGGAATTCTCTCAGCGGACCCACATCTCCAGTTTCAACGACTCATCGTCGACATACTGGCAAAAATACCTGCCATGTCCACTCCCTGGGTACTTTGTTTCGATGCTCTGGATGAATGTGGAAGCGATCGCGGCCAGATTTTTCTGCGGTGGCTTTCTGACAGCATAGATCGAATTCCGCCCCATATTCGTTTCTTTCTCACCGGTCGGCCAGATGTGCCTTCCTATCTCAAGCTTGACAAATTGCGAACCTCAATGCATGCAGTCACCCTTGACCAGGTTGACCCGGAGGTGATTGGGCGGGATATATGCGTATATGTCGGCAAAGCTTTGGATGGCAGTACATGGACACCGCGAGACCCCTGGAAAATCCAACCCCAGGACATTTGGGAGATCGCCTATAGAGCAGGTGGTCTTTTCGTGTTTGCGGCTACAGCAGTCCGATATGTACTAGCAGGGCTTCCACAGGTTCGACCTCAAAAGTCGATTGACTACCTTTTCCGGGGTGCTTCTCTCGTTCATCTGCACGATTTATACCATCGCATTGCCGAAGACGCCATCCCAAAGCCAGATGCAGATGATCAACGCGCTCAGGATACACACGATCGTGCTGTCAGAATTCTCAGCACTATTTTGCAAGTTTTTGAACCATTGAGAATCCAAAGTCTGGCTGCACTACTTGACATATCCGCTGAAGACATCCGAGCTGTCTTACTTCCTCTCAGTGCAGTAATTCATTACCCAGAGGAGGATAATACCAAAATACAAATTATACACCTGTCCTTCTGGGAATTCATGACCTCTGCCGTTCAAAAAAGGCGTCCCGACCTACTCTGTCGAACAATGGATCAGAAACAGTCCTTGGTATCGGATCTGTTCCGTCTCATGGACAAGGAACTCAGGTTCAACATCTGCAATCTGCCAACCTCATATCTGCGCAACGATGAAGTGCCAGACATCCAGTGGCGCCTGGACACGTACATTTCACCCCATTTAAGATATTGTTGCCTATTTTGGGCGCACCATCTTGCGCAGACGGTGTGCCACTCCGAGATGTGCGAGTCAGCAAACCGGTATCTGCGTGCCCACTTCTTGTTTTGGTTGGAAGTCATGAGCCTGCTTCGATGGGTGCGGCATGCATCACATTCCCTATCAACTCTGATAGGATGGGCAACGGCAACAATACCACTGACGAATAATTCAGAATCCATCGCCAGAAAATTTCAGGAGCAACTAGTTCAATTTACAGTTGATGGAAAGAGGTTCATAGCCTTTTTCTCAACAGCCATAATTGAAAGTGCACCCCACATCTATCTTTCGGCTTTGGCGATGGCACCGGAACAGTCGTATATAAGCCGACAATATCGACATCGATTCCCCAAGTTGTTATCGGTTATAACTGGATGGATGGATAACTGGCCCGCCACGATGGCAGTCCTGGAGGGGCACAGTTCCCAAGTCCTTTCTGTGGCATTTTCTCCGGATGGGAATCGAGTTGTGTCCGGCGGAGATGATACAGTCCGTATTTGGGACACAGAAAGCGGGCAGGCCCTCGGCAGTCCGTTAGAAGGGCATACCGCCGGCGTTAGTTCCGTGGCATTTTCACCAGACGGCACCCGAATTATTTCCGGCTCAGCCGACTGTTGTCTGCTCATGTGGGATGCATCCACGGGGGAGCTCCTTGGAAAGCCATTCGAGGGTCACTCCGACTCTATCGAGTCGGTAGCTTTTTCCCCTGATGGCGAGAGTGTTGCCTCTGGAGGATACGACAGAACTGTAAGGTTATGGAGCGTCGAAAAGCAGGAGGAAATGAGAACCCCTTTTGAGGGCCACACCGACAGGATCTTCTGCGTGGCGTTTTCGCCGGATGGAAATCGGATCGTTTCAGGCTCAGAGGACACCACTTTACGGGTGTGGGATAGAGAGAGTGGAACAACCATTGGCAAACCGTTCGAAGGCCACACTAGCTGTGTTTTATGCTGCACATTCTCACCGGATGGCACACACATCCTTTCGGGCTCGAGCGACAGAAGTATGCGAATGTGGAATGTCGGGACGGAACAACTGCTCACCAGGATATCTGTGGGCGCTTCAATATTCTCCGTTGCATTTTCACCCGATGGTCATCAAATTGTTTCTGGTTCGAACAACACAAAAATTCATTTGTGGGACACGAAAGCCGGAGAGCTTATCGAGTTGTTCGAGGGCCACACGCGGGCGGTGAATTCCGTCAAGTTCTCTCCAAATGGAAAGCGGATTGTTTCGGGCTCGTATGACCACACCGTACGGATATGGGAGATGGAAATAGATGAAGAGAGTGAACGCCCGCTGGAGCTCGATGGTCAAAAGGCTCCAGTCACTTCTGTGATCTTCTCCGCAAATGGTTGCGAAATCCTTACCGGATCGGGAGACTCCACTGTCTGTCGATGGGATGCCTCCAGCGGGAAGCGTATTGGACAGTACCTCGACAGCCATTCAGAAGCCGTCTATTCTGTGGCCTATTCTTCAGATGGAAGCCGAATTTTGGCTGGACTACGAAATGGAACCGTCTGCGGATGGAATACAGAGACAGGAGAAATGGTTGGCGGCGCTTTGGAATACAGCTCCTCCTCTGAACACAACTACAGCTTTACCATGACATTCTCTCGAGATGGCGCCAGATTACTGTTCCATCGGAGGGGGCAAGCTCAGAACCTCTGTCTATGGGATGTAGAGAAGGGAGAAGTACTCACTGCCCCCTTTGAAGAAGCGGCTGATATTTACTGTGTGGGATTCTCACCAGATGGCCAGCGGATTGTATCGGGAGATGCTCGCAATACTTTATGTGTGTGGCAGACGGAGAGTAGGAAAATGATCGGGGAACCGTGCGAGGGCCACACCGCCACGGTGTGGTCAGTTGCATTCTCGCCCGATGGCAAGCAAATTGCGTCAGGCTCGATGGATGGCACAGTACGGTTGTGGGATGCTGAAAGTAGAAAAGCCATTGGTGAAGCATTTGAAGGACATACAGACGCGGTCAGCTGTGTCTCCTTCTCTCCGGATGGCATGCAGATCGTGTCCGGTTCGGATGATACACACGTACGAATCTGGGATGCGCAGAGTGGCATAGCTTTAGGCGAGCCATTTTTAGGCCACACAGACGGAGTCATTTCCGTCCTGTTCTCGCCGGATGGCGATCGTATTGTTTCGAGTTCCTTTGACCAAACGGTGCGGTTATGGAACCCTTCCAGCGACGTCGATTTTACTTCAGGTGGAATGCGGGGTCTGCATTCCGCAAGGTAGTGTCGCCACTGTTCAATTTATGCCATGGTCACTAATGCATTTCCCCAGTCTTTCAGGTGACTATCATCCGCACTGGAGTCTCGACGACGGCTGGCTTTCGTCTGGCCCATCACAATTGCTCTTTTGGCTTCCAACTATTCACCGACGAGGATTCTGGATGCCGCAAAATACACTAGTAATTGGTAGACAACAAACTCGTTTCAGCTATGATAATTTCGTGCATGGTGAAGATTGGGCCAGGTGTTATCAGCCTTCTGACTGAACAGAGTGGGATAGTCTAGGAAAGTTGATATTCATTGATCGGTTTCGACAGCATAACATTAGATACCGTCTCGATGCCAATGCAGACACCACAAATGTGGGGTTTTTTTGTCTTCCAGCGGATTTCAACCGTGAGGATTCCGGATCACCATATTTGATCACCGGCCGCGGCAAAGCCAATCGGCCCGGTTCGTGCTTGGACAGCTTCCTTTAGATACTTGTGCACCTCCAGAGAGAGAAACATATACACCTCTGCTCCGCTCCGGCAGATATATGGTCAGTGGAAAGTGACAGAAGGTGTCTCCATTCACTGCGTTCTGACCCTTCGTAGCCTAAGGGTTAGGCTACATCCGTAGAAAAAGGTGTAGCCACAGTTATGTGTCTACACACGTAGACACAGTGTTCTACATTTGCCAAGATACGTCTACGTTGGTCTACCCGGCGTAGAACCACGTAGACCAATGTAGTCACAACATAGTAGACTAAGGTGGGCTGCAAGAAGCAAACAAAATTTGAGGTAAAAAGTATGTTGGTGCAACGTAGCAGGGGAAAAATGAGATGTGCCGAGGTTGGCCGAGGTTTGTCTACGGGATGTAGACCGGGATGCACCAGAACCAAATCTAACGAACATTGTAAGCCGACACATTCTTAAAATGGATGGGCATTTTCGATCAAACCCGACACATTCCCACGCCAAGCTTAACGATTCTGGTTCGGGTTCGTGCTGTATTCCTGCCGCGCAGCGGCTGGTTAAGGTTGGGGTTGGGGGGTAGTGTTAGAGGTAGGGTTGGTTAGTGTCAGGGTCAGAGGTATTTTACTGCTGTTGAAGAGACTTTGAGTGGGACGGCAAAACTGATGGCCGAGTGATGGGTGATCAAAGGCGACACATTCGATTTCATGTGTCACGTTTCTTCCAAAAAAGGTATGTGTACATGTCGTGTCGAGATGTGTCGGGTTTGCTAATGTTCGTTAGGTTTGGTTCTGTTATATCCTCGATGTAGACACACGTGGGTAAATGTAGACAAATATAGAACCCGTGTGTCTACCCGGCGTACACTACCCGTGTGTTTACCCGGCGTACAACCTCGTAGCCGAACTTACGAACATCGACGCGTTTTGCCCGTAGACCAACCTCGACGCCAAGTAGAACCTCGTAGACTAATGTAGGCACGGTTGGGCTACGGGGGGCCGGAACGTAGTGATTCAGTCCTGGCAAAACTGGAACCTCCGAAATTGAGTCTTAAAGTGCATAGCTTTCCGGGGGATATATGTGGTGCCGAGGACATCGAAAGGCGAGTAAATCTGAACGATGGAGATTCAAAACTGCTCGCGGAATACTCGTGCTTGCGTGAAAGAAATTGTACTGTAACGATAATCAGACAAAGAGAAGGTCGTACCAATTTTCGGATATGAGGATCAGAGAGAAAGTTATCGATCTAATTTCACTCCCCGGTGCTGAAACGATAAACCTCCTGAAATCCTGGAACATGTTACACAAAATGAAACACAAAGTCAAGGCCGCAGAGAAATCCCAGGTGCACAGATTTATTCCCGCTTTGTAGCGATAGAGCAGGGGACTCAAAATTCCGATAATAATGGCACAGTTCAAGGTAGCAACGCTCAAAGAACACAAAATCCGGTCACCATCGGGTGATGTCGGGGGAAGCGGAACACGGTCACACATCAGATGCGGACACGTGGCGCATCAATCGACCTTTGCCTCTCGCCTCCATCTCAGTTTTCATGGGTCCCCAACTGAATCCCCACAGCACTTCAAGTTCATCGACGCCACGAGGAATCTTTACATCCAATCCCTGGGTCTAGATCTCGGTCTGCCTCCCAGCTGCGCTTCAAGTTCTCCTTTGAATAATAATTCTGAATCTCGTCGCCGTCTCCGAGGCTCTTCCTTCTGCCTTCGCTGTGTGCACAACTATGGATCCATTGCTGCGTTCCACATACGAGAAACGACTTCCAATTTTGAGTCACGAACTCCGTCTCCCTTCCGCAGATATGAGTATCGAGCGCTCGATATCGTCACAGGCGAATCCTTCCATTTTTTCTGGCCCACAACACTATGTGGCACCAGAACGCCTGGCCGCCGTATTAAGATTTCATTCCTCTGCCACGGATTCTTGATATCACGCAGGCCAAACCGTACGCACCAAATTCTATGGGAGCTGGTCCACCACACAGTACGCACTCTCCTCAGCAGTTACGAGACTGGTGCCGACCTACCAGGAGTGCTGCCTTCCGGTTGTGTCTTACATCTCCTTCGAACGTGGACGGTGAGCCCAGAATTCTGTGCCTTTTCGAACTGAATTGCTTATAGCTTCAAGTTGGAATTAACCCATAACTGAGGTCTGTACCTGAAGAGCCACAAGCGCAAGCTCGTCACATCGGGGGAGGAATTGGCTTTGAATGTCGAATTTCATGCGGTTATATTTCAAACAGTAAGGAATTTTTGACGCTCAGGTATGCGACGCCACGCAGCGGGCGCCTAAGAACGGCCAAGCCGGCTACGGGCTCATTAGCGTTGGACGTCGGCAATGGTTCGGGTGCTGTAGTCGACATCGCCGTCGGCAACCGTCAACATCGACATCGGCCCAGCCTCCCGACCATGATGACCGCGACAGACCACGACTTCGCGTCGTGTCAATGGCATCTCGGCACTTCCAAGCTCGCGCTGGGATGAGACCGAGCATCTAGGTTACCCTGGTCTCAGAGCTTTCAGCGCGCCGGTCGGGCTTGTCGGGGCGTTCGCACGGCACAGTACGGTGTTGACCGAGTGCGCCATTTGCTCAGGGTAGGAGTCCAACACCGCCAACTTTGACAGAGTAGGTAATTCCGTCTCGTCTAGCCCCATAGATCCGCTGCGATCTCCGTCATCGACTCACGGTGAGGCGAGATGACGGCGCACAAAATTAAATTTTCACAGCGAAAAATACAAACCTTCGAACAACCTCAACTTGACCTCAAGTTCCTCCTCAAAATTCCACCCCGCAGGTTCATAGAGGTTTATAGCGCTGCACAATCCGTTGTTGAGCATTTTTCGGGAGCTGAACATATAACCAAAACGGGAACACGCATCAATCGTTTCGCGCCCACAAACAGGCACAGCCTTGAGCCACTCCAGGGGCATTTGATATGGGAGCCCATCGTCCTCTCCACCCTCCCATGTCCCCTCTGCGGCTCCCACTTTCGCTCCTCCCCCTCCCGCTCGTCGCCCTCCTCGTTCTCCTGTTCAACGCCGATGTCGCCGCCGCCGCCCCGCGCAACATCACCATCGACGACACCGATTCCGCGATCAGCTATCTGGGCACCTGGGAGGCGTCGGAAAACCAGCGCTCGAGCCTCGACTACGGAGGGACGCACCCTGTGAGCAGCACGGGGGGTAGCGCGGTTTTCACGTTCACGGGTGCGTCCCACCTGCTCATTGTTACGACTCCTGTCTCAATTTCTTTGACCCGCAAATCCAAAGGCACTGCGGTATACTACCTCTCTCCGCGCTGGCCCTACAACGTCTCCACCAATGTCGCGCTCGACTCGGCCGCCCCGGTATACGTTAACCTCACCGACCCGCTGTCGTCCCCCTCCCCGCCCGGTGGGTCCGAGTCCGCGCTTTCCGCTGTAGTGTGGTCGGCGACGGGGCTCGCAAACACGACGCACAAGCTCACGCTCACCGCCGGGCCTGATGGGTACACCGTTGCGGACGGGTTCATGTGCGTGTTTTCGCTTACTTGCACCACGGTGTACATCCCTTTGATGCGGCTTACCCCAATGCAGATACACCGTCGACGATGGCGCTCCCGCATCCTCCTCCTCCGCCGCCGCCACTTCCCACACCTCCTTGAAATCCTCCCCCACCTCCACAAAATCTTCAGTCCCCTCCCCCACACCCGCACACACAAACATTACCGCCATCGCGCTCGCTGCCGCCCTCGGCGCCGCCGCGCTCATAGCAGCTATCATCCTCGCCGTCTTCCTCCTCCGGCGCCGCCGCAGACGAAACCCGCAGAAGTACATGAGCGCGAACGGGAATCGCAAGAACAGCAACGTGCTGGACGAGTGGGGGAACGACGACGCGTATGGGGGCGGGGGTGGAGCGCCGATTCCGGTGGTGGTGCCGTTCACCGCTGTTGCAGCGTCACGGCGAGAATCAGGACATACCCCGAACAATATGTCCGACGCGTCGACGGGGCCGCTGCTCGCCCACACGCACGAGGCCTATCAAGATCCGTATAGCCAGGACCCGTACCGAGACAGTGTGAGAGCGTCGAGCTATGGCGATGTGCGTGCGTCGAGCTATGGAGAGTTCGGCGGGAGGGAAAAGAAGGGGTACGCGGGTGGGTATGCGAGTGGGAGCGGGAGCGCAAGTGCAACTGGGAGTCATCCCTCAGGCTCCTCATACCCAAGCGGAAGTGGGAGCGGTAGTTCGTATCCGAGCGGCTCATATCCCTCCAACGCGTATCCAACTGCCACAGGGTATGCGAACCCCAGTGCAAGTACGAGCGGTGGACTCGGTCTTCCACCAGGCGCAGCCATCGCGGGCGGCGTGTACCACGACGACGACGCGTTTGCGAGCGGGAGCATTGCCCGGAGCGCTTCGTCTGCGGGGTTGCTTGCTGGCGGCCATGGGAGGGGGAGGGGAGACTCCTCGGCCTCGGCCCCGCTAGCGCAGGGTGACCCGAGGCGAAACGCGTCGGCGTCGGCCTCTGGGTCGGCGTATGGGTCGCCTTCGGGATCACAACACAACCTCTCTCAAACCGTGGCATCTTCCTCGTCAGCGCCGCATGAGAATCTTGCGCCGCGGAGGACGCTGCGGCTCGCGAATGTGAGCGTGGATGCGGCTGCGGCGAGAAGGGGCGAGAAGGCACGGCCGTTGCGGGAGGAGGTGTATACGCCTGCGCCGCCGGCGTATACTGAGAGTTAACCTAGCATGCGTTCGAACGGATGGGAGTTGGGTTTTTTGGTAACTTATTCTATGGTTGTTCCTTCCTTTCGCTGTTGACACTGTTACTTTTTCATTTCTTGCATTTCTCGCTGGTGGATTTCTTCCCTTTTGCATCTTATATATCGCCGCATCCTTCCTCCTTCCTTCGCTCCCAGACAATGTATTTAACTGCTCCGCTGCATCTCGGCTGGGATACTTTTCCTGCTCCAAATCTTTTTCCTTCACTTCGTCTGCTTGAGTGTTGCTTTCTTCTCCCTCTATATCATTTGCCTACCGACAGCACTACCTATATCACCACGGACCGACCTTCCTGACGACACAGAGCCAAAAGTTCCTTACAGTATACAGCATACATATGTACGATTCACGTACGAGATGAATGAATCCATGATGACCCCACACGATATACGATCCACGACTTCTCCGTGTCCTCTCTTCTCTGCAACGTGTCAGCGATGTATGTGTCAACGATGTATGTGAATTCTCTCCGGGGAGGATCACAATGCTGATTTGTCTGAATCCCAAACCGTTTGCCCTTCAATCTTTCCCAATTTATCGCAAATATGAAAGTGGGAGCGCTGTGTACCACACGGGGTTGGATGGATTATTATGACATTGATGTTGAGGACACGGGTCTGGACGTTTTCTGGCGGCTTTTCTTGAATCTTTCCTTCGTGATTACGAGGATGGTTAAAGGAACGTGTAACAGACATTAGATCGGCAGCGCGATTTCTGGAACTTTGAAGGGCTATAGTCAGCGTGCGGGGACCGATTTCTTGGAATATGATTTGAGTTGACTGAACTTGAGTGAAAGTATTCATTTTAAAAAAATAGCACCGCGGAAGCGAGGATGTAAACTAAAACCATCGCATTACGAGCAAAAGGGAAGAGAGCGACCTAGTAAAGTCACGGAAGAATGCATTGTAGGTAGCACGATATAACCACGTCCGTCCGTCCTACCTTCCGATCACTATTGCTCGAGCATACATCTCGTGAGATTGATATTGCACCCACGCTCTTGTTCTAGAGACCGGGGACAATCAGAACTTTTGTCCCATCTGCGTCCCAGGACATGCTATATATAGCCGGGCGCAGAGGTGCTCTCGGACTTGAGAAAGTGCGCCGAGAAAAATATTACAGGCTGATTTGGGGGAGCGCGGGTAGTGAGCTCTGAGGTTGTGTCATTCGGTGTCTTGAGTTACATCCCGGCATATGTGTGGAGTCAGCTCCGCTGGATAGCGCTCGGGAAAACGGCGAATGTTTAGAGCGCGGAATTGAGCGTCGAGTCAGCTCACAAGGCATCCGCGTGGAACAATTGGGGGTTGAGTCGCGTCGAATATGGAAGCAGGGTAGGGCAAGGGTTTTTTCCCCCTCGCTCCGTGCGAGTGAGTGGCCCCACATAAGCGGTGCAATAAGCGCTCGTCCCACGACCATTGAATTTCGGGCGGCTGGGCGCGCTGAAAAAATGATGAAACAACGATTCAGATGGTGGGAGGGGAGGGCGACGGGATACGAACCCTGGGCTGCCACACAGGACTGGTGCAGCTGTGCGGGATGAGCGCCAGATCTTGTCATTGAACGCACAAGATAATGCGAATAAATGAATGAGCATTTGCAGAGGAACGCTTGCGGGAGGGATAGGCACCAGGGATAGACGCCTATACGTAGGAGGTCCGCCAGAAAGCAGTGAAGAGGTATCGTCAAGAGTAGTTGTCACTTGAGCATTTGAGGGGAAATAACGCTGGAGGTTAGCTGGTCTGAAGTTTGAACGCTGGTCCCGGATTCAAATATTGAAAATTGAGTCCGACGGCGGCGTAGGTTTACTCGGATATGCATACAGTGGGTGGGAGGAGTGTAAAATTAAAATTTCGATACCAGCGTGGACTAGATATACCTCGAAGATGTCTAAAAGTGCTAGACGGTCAGAGGGCGAGTCGAGATGAGACTCCGGATAAAACCGGGAGGAGCTATGGCATTCGCATGACGCTGGGGTTATTCAGAAGGATAGGATGCTCACAGGTTGGCCACACAAGTCCCCGCATACAGATCAATCCCGTGGGGGCGGGGCGAGATTACTGAGCCCGAATCCATGAAAGAGGATGGCCGCTAGCCCTTGGTGGTTCCTAGGTTTGGGCCCTTTGGCGACCAACCTCGTGCTTGGCTGAGGTTCCCGATGTCCTTGTCTTTATCTCTATGCAATAGAAGCCGTTTAGCAAGCGATGTATCCACGGAGGGAGAATTGTGGCGTTACCAGAAATACAAACACAGGCGTATTTGTGAACACGAGCGACCTGAGTCCAGGAGAACAGAGGATCCTCGCCAGAACTTGGGCGAGGAGCCATATGCGGTGAGGGAATCGGCCGATTTGATCAACCTTTTTACCTTTCCTGTGCTCGGTTAAGTTGTTTTGTATCAACCAGTAGACACATATACATATGCGTACCTGCGACTCGATTAGCGTCGGCCGGCTCGGGATGTAACCGGGGGCGGTGATGGTGCATATTCCTGTCACTTCACGAATCCATATACCATGTGTATTGTAAGGACGCGCGGGTCAAGTTGTTCAGAAGCACGGACCAAATGATCTCCGAAACAAAATGGCATCCACAATGTCAGAGTTCTCTGACGGCCGTCGAGTTGCTGCCCTGATTTGCGTGATTTCAATTGTCACCGCGGACCCCGGGTTTTTGAGACACTGTGGCACTAGAGTGTGAATTTTCGATGTACTGACATGGATTCACCGCGATGGTGGACAGTTTCGAGGTCAAAAATTGAGATGGAAGCAAGATGAAAATGTCAAAAAGGGTGACGATGTTTGTTGTTAGGTGCTGTGGGCTGTGTGGGCGTGATTGTGCAACTCGTCTTTTTCTCTTATTTTTTCCATTCGACTTGGGTATCCTTCAGGTCCAACCTAGCTGTTTCCTTCTGCCGCTTTGGACTGTTGCTGGCTATATCCGGTGCTGCGCACTAAACTCCAAGCTTCATGGCCCTAAACGGTAAAAACCGGTGATCATCAGGATTCTCCGGACTCTTCCTTTCTCCGTTGTGGCCTCCGAGTAATCACTATTCGGCCATGGTTTGTGGCCATTCTCACCCCCCTTACGGCTATGTACCGATGAGAACGGGATGTCGGCAATTTGTGATCCTCAAACTACTGTACAGTTTCGATCAATTCGGATGTCACGGGTCACAGGCCCCAAAATTTTCGAATATATTCGAACCTGTCACTGGTCACCGAAGGGATTTTCGAATGTTCAAAATGGTCACAAAATCCGCAAAAAAACAGCCAAAAAATCAATTTTTCGTGTGCGCGGCACTTTGCGCTGCAGCCTTCTCGCGGAATGATGCGCCCGGCAGCAGCTTTGCTCGTTGAGGATTTTTCGAGTGTTTGTTTGACTGAGGCCACTGCGGTACATTACAGTGTTCTCAATTCGGGAACGTGTTCCATTGATGACCAGATCATAGCCAGCCACAGTGGATAACAGCCATCTTCTCCGCGATGTGCGGTGTTGAATGTACGAGCACAATGGAGTTCACCTCGGGGTCGAGCACCTAAGGGCTTTGACAACGACTGAAGGCGGCACGGGTAGATCTTTCACATCGGAAGTGGTAATTGTCGGCAAGAGCTCGGAGAGATATTTGGTGGGATGCATCAAGGGGGCGGAGCTCTGCGATTGTTTGGGGGCAACAAGAGCTCTTCCGGCCCGTCCAAAATCTCGAAGATCTCGGGAAGAACACCCATTGCGAAGGCGAGGCAAGGAGGTGGAGGGAAAAATTGTAATTATGTCATTCAGACCGCATCTCATTTGATCCGACCCCTTTAGGCTAGGGCAATGTTTTATGCTGTATTCTACTCTACATCCTCATACAGTGTTGAGAGAGCTATCTGCAGCGTATAAGAACCCTTTCTACTCATTTCTGCCCAATTTTTCGAATTTCTTTCTGTGTCACAGCTACTCAGCCCATTTTCGAAATCTTAAGTTCGAATTGGCGGGTCACAGGTCACAGCTGAGTAGAATTGATCGAAACTGTACAGTAATCCCATTAATCGCGCTTCGTTCAAGTTTTCAAGTTTTCTTCACTGACCATTGGTTTCTTCATGCTCTTGTCTCCAGAAAATTCACGGTATCAAAAATATCAGTTTGTGCCCTCGTCGAAGCAAGATCCAATGACTTTGTTCTCTTTCAAGGCGACATCCCGAGGCTCTTCTATGTGGGCGCCTGATGGGAGGTGGGACCTTCGGGTTCGAGGTTTTGATCCAACGCCCTGGGAGGGAAAGTTACGCGAAGCCCACTGTGGGCTCAGTCTTGTTCCAGTTTGTGACCTCATCAACCGCCAAAGAGTCCGAAAATGGAGCACAGGTGTATGTACACCTGTCATAACGCTCAGTCTTACCCACATATCCTCCTTCCAGCTACGCTTGAGCTCGACTTATAATCCGTCTTCTGTGATCGGAGTATCTCTTCACTTCCCTCCTCCCCGCTCTCCTATCGCTCTCTCACAGTTCAGAATGATTACACCGCGCGGAGACCAGCAATTTAACGTACCCCGCTACCCGGAGCGTGGCCACTACACCGCCATGCCGATCCACGACATCTCTACTTCACCGATGAACCCACCCTCGCCGCTGCGGACGCCAACAGTGTCAGTCACACCCAATATCCTGAATGCGGCCCCACGCGGTCTAGACCGTGAGGCCGAGGCCGAGGAATCTTTTCGCCATCGTCATGCTGTTTGTCTTTCACGCCTTTCGTCGTTGTCCAGCGCTGATTCTTCACGCAGGCTAATTTCTTCTCCACATCGTCGGGATTTGCGATTGGACAAGACGGCTATTTTACCGACTCATCGAGTCTGGGCATGGGCGATTTCACGGATGGCTCGCCGATGGCAGGGCAATACCTCGATCTATTTTCTCACTGTGGCATTAACTACGACATGGATTTCGGTCATCCATACCCAACGAGTGAGACCTCGGCGCCAAGCCCCGGGGGCTCTTCCAGGTCCAGCCCTCTCGCAGAGACTTTTAGTGCTCAGTCTCCTGGGCACAATCTTCACGATGTAAGTCATGTTAGTATCCTTTCTCTTCTTCGTACGCTCGACTGACACACTGGTAGCTCCCACCACCACCAGGGTACAGTACTCGTCCCCACGCAGGCCTCCCTCTGCAGCAAACCTCTCACCACTATCTACTGCCAACTGCGCTTGACACACTCACGCTACCGCGGCCGCAATATTGGCCTGGCTCGTCAACGGCTTATCAGCGGTCGTCCAACGGCTGGGACGCAGCACCACCCGGCTTCCTCCCTCCCATTTCCCAGATAAATCGTTGTCCAGTATCTCGACCAAGATCTCACCCGGACACCCTGTCGGAAGCCTTCGGATACCTCCCGACCACCGAAGACCTGCACCGCTGGCCACAAATGTTCAGCAACGGCATGACCTCCGCCCCCAAGAAACCCACCCTCGCCTGCCTCTTCTGCCGCGAGCGTAAAATCGGCTGCACCCGCCCGGCGGAAGACAATCCAGATCAGACTTGCAAGTGCGTTTTTCCCCCCTCAGGCCTTGAAGAAGCAGTTCCTTTCTTAATAATATTGAAAATTGGCAGTCAATGTGTTCGTCGCAAGAGACAATGCGTGTACCCCAAGGGTTCCCGCCGTGGCCAGCACGCCCGCCACCGCGGCGTTAAAAAACTCAATGTGCCTATGCTCATCCCGCCATCCCTACCTGCAACCCCTTTTTCGTAGTGGAACCGGCCGACCCACACCGTAGAACCCGTATATATCCATGTCCGCATCGCTATGATTATCGTACCCGTCCGGGCTGTACATCGCCTGTGCTACTGCTTATTCGAATCGCCATTTGGACTTGCGACGTTTGCTACAACGCCTTTGTGCCCGAAATGGAACAATACTCGGGCGTCAAATGCGCAGGGACCAGGAATAGGGCCCGTCCCCTTCGCACCCATGATATTTGGCACTTGGAGATGCGCCCGTTCAGCAATTCCGAGAACATCTGCATCTTTCTCGCCTGGTTGGACAAGGTGCGAAAACAACAATAAAAACAAGGGCTGCTAGATCTATGCGACGCTTAATGCCGCGGCGTGCAGAAATACATATATCCTGCTATCATGCATCGGCTGGCTTATTGTTTGAAGTTTCGTTTTGTAGGGTGAGTGCAGGTGTAGATTCCCTTCCGTCTTCTGGCGTCGAAGGAATCCCGAGTGAGATATTCATCGGCCCGATCCTCTGTGACGGCGGTCTTAGTTGAAATTTATCCTATGAAGTCAGGTTGATTATCAACCTAGAATGCCCCCAAGTTAAACCTATGTTTGGTTACTTTTAGGTTGAAATTGACGTCAACCTATCTGGTAGGTTGATGTTTTTTCAACCTAAATGTGCACATATAATTGTTGATATGTGCCGTTTCATCCTACTATAGGTTGACACCAGGGTAAATTTCAACCTGACTTGCCCCCATAGTGCGCGATTGTTATTCCAGGTTGATCGAGAGATCCACAGTGCGATTATCGAAGAGGCACTGTAGGCGTCACGGTGTCAATCTCAGACCGGGTTTTACGGCCAGCTGACCTTTGATCCCAGGAGTAAATTGAGAGAACGTTAAACACACCCTATATCGCTGGGCTTGACCGTAAGGTATGACATTTCCGGTTATCCTGCCCGATTGTTTCGGGTCTCGACTGCTCTCCCTGCCGGACAGTGTGCGAGTGGGTCTTTCTTTTTTCTCTCATTTTTCCTCTGGTAACAATTGAGCTGCAGCCTCGGGCCGCCCAGATTTTATCTCCATTCGACGACTTGAGTTGAGAGCTGTATCTCGCTCCGGCATACATAGTACATAGTACCAATAAATACTCCTCCCGCGACTGTCAAATCTATACATAGTGCCCGATCATTTCGGCACATCCGATGAGAATACATACTGCACTATCATTAGTACTACATGCTAGTAAGCCAAATCGTCAAACACGACTGAGCTGACTGAGGACCTCAGGGATGAGCTCTCTTGCCGAAGCACCGGCTGCATTGGATGAATAATTTCTTCGATTACTGACAAACATTCCCTAGAGTCCGGTTCCACCTGCCTATATTGACGCATACTTTCACAATCAGAAGAACATTTTGGGCGAATGGTTCTCGCCGTCACTCCAGACTAAGTAGTTGTTCATATGTCCCCATTTCATCTCCCATTCACAATTTGGAGTAAATCCTCACTGTGCGCCCTCCTTCCGCAGGATGTGAAACTATTCGAAAGTAACATCAGATGTGCCCTAAAAATATACGGCGCTGTCCACCGGACCGGGTGCCTGACAGCTGTGCTAGGCATCTGGGGCTTCTCTCGGGTGGGAGCTATGAGCATATATGTCGCCGGAAACAAGATCCTCCCGCTGCCTATGTATCGGACTCGTCGGAATTAGGCTCCGGAGAAACCTACCATATCAACTTACGAAGAAGAATGACGGATGGGAGTACTTATTTTGCACCGCTACTTCTCCGATGAGAGGTGGGTTGGGCCATTTCTCGTCAGACAAGCATGCATATGCGGAAGCCTTGGGAAATCGGAAAACTTTCATATATAGAATCCACACTATGGCCTCCGCTGACCGACGGCCACATTGTTTTGTGCATTTCGAATCAGTGATAAGAAAAAATCCGACTCGATGCTTGTCGAACAGCGCCGGAGAATGATGACCTTCATATAATTTACCGCAACATCAGGATTGGTGCTTTTAGGTCACAGACTGATAGATTAGAACCAGGAGAATGGGCTTCATCCAATTTCCCGTAGGGCCGGGACTGACGCATCTAGACGACAGGCTACGACAGGTTCGGAGATTTATAGGTTGCAGATTACGCGGTGTTTACTCTAAGTATAAGTTAGCCCTCGAAGTCGCTCCCTGGTATCTGAACCACAGTCAGTGCCTATCCCCCAGCTGAATTGAGTAAAGTAAATGTTTTGTTTCAGGCGAGCGGGAAATAAGTAAGTGGAAAGAGGCATGTGGAAACCAACCTTGTTGAGGAAAGCTCCGTAAAACACGTTCTGATTCGCGACATTTTCTAAGTACATCAACCCCTTGTGAAATCGCCACAGGGGGGATTGCTCAGGCTGGAATGTCAGGCCGTCGTACCGACTCGTGCGACCCTCCCTCGCCTTTCATTAGATTCGGCATTTAACCAGACCAGATTGAGAAGTAGAACCGACCAAAGGTGACTGCCAAAGCAGTGTTTGGATGTCAAGCAGGAATGGAGTGAGAACGAATAATGGTCGACTTCCTTTCCCGAGGACAGGCGATCCAATATGGAAATCCGGAGTTCTCACGGTTCGATCCTTCTCTTGGAGGTGGAAGACTCTGACAATTCTGTGAGTTTACGGTGTCTGTAAGCACATCTTGACGGAAGATAATGTTGTGGTATTGAAGGGAGGAAATCCATCAATGAGCTTAAAATTGGGGAACGCCAAGGAGCGCTGTGACACAATGTTCAATCAGACGGCTGATAACACTTGGCCCAATCTTCCCCATGCACAAAATTCTCGTTGTCGTTGGAAGGAATCGTTGAGGGTGAGAAGGTAGCAGCAAGGTTGGAGTCTGAACAAAGCGGCACGCAAAAACAAACAACGCCTGGAGAACCAGATAGGGGTCACCTTTTCGACACTGGACAAAAAATATTCGAGACGGTGTCCCTGTTCTCCAATCTTCTCATGTTGAACAAAAGTTACAAAACATATCAGACAATGGTTCTACTGAAGCAATTACGCGTGCGGTTCATATCACATGCTAAAGACAAACATTGGGAACCGTACTGTGAAACATGGTGTAGAAGATTGTAGAAGTGGCCAAGATATAATCTATACAAGGACCATCGGGGTTCTCTAGCATATATCCTGTGTTAACACTGTCTTCTTCTTATTTCGAGAGGCAAAGAACTTGTGCCGGGACAGAGCGGTGTTGGTTTGCATTGATGGCATGTGCGAACCAGCATTTGCCAGCGGGCGGAGCACTCGCCCAAGATCTGACGTCTCCACTGGGTCTTCGTAACCCACCTCTGGAATCGCTTCCGCCTCGCCAACCTTGAGAACTGCACTCAGCAGCTCGGCACGCTCATCGGTTGTGCGGTATACGGGATCGTCCATCTCTGCCATCCCGGCGAGGTGCGTAACTACATTGAACGCATACCCCTGGTCAACGAGAAACTGCTGCCGCTTTGCACTGTAAGCCATCTCCTGCGTGTCGAGGGAGACGAGGGAATAGAAAAACGCGTGGAAACCCACATCGTTGCGCCGCTTGGCCCGCAAAATGCGACCTCGATAGAGAGGGACTTAAGCGCATGATGCAGAAATACTTTCAAATACACACCGAGACGCTGCGCCTCCTGCCGTCGAGATCCAAAATGGGAGGAGATTTGGATGAGGCAAGTTGCCTCAGGGATATCGATCGAGGTGTCGCCGACCTGCAAGAACAGTCAGGTATGAGTTCAAGAATGTGGTTCGCAGTGGGACCGACTTTGGATAAAAATATCGTGTTGACCTTCGGATCGTTCTTGAAGAACGCTAGAATGCGCATCCGTTCAAGTTGCGCCGTTCCCCCGTGGATGAACAGCTTTCCAAGCCGCTTCGCATACGCCTAGCCGGATTAATCAGGGCAAACAACTTCCATGACTGGAATTTTAACGCACCTCCAGTGCACACACATTGTCCGAAAACACGATAATCTTGTCCCCGCGGGACTCGTGGTACTCAACGAGAAACTGGCACGCCTGGAACTTGGTTGGGCTCATACACGACAGGAGCGTGCGTCTACGTGTCTCCGCTCGCAGATATTCCCGATAGAACTCGCGGGGCATCGGGCACCACACTTCCGCGCACTGGGCAAATGCTGAATAAGTATCATCCACACGAGGTGTGAAGGTTTGGGCTACCTGCACATTTGCGATGTGTCCGTGTGCGGCGAGGTCCCTGAGTAGGCGATCGTCAGTAGCAAGTTCCGCTGAAATTCAACTGAAAGAAGGATGAACATACATCCAATTTGCCTCATACAGCTTCGGCCCAATCATATGGTTCAAATCTGCGATCTTATCATCTTCGCGCACCAGCGTCGCCGTCAATCCGAGCTTCGCGTGCGCCTTGATAGTGGTAACGACGCGGCGGAACACCGTTGCGGGTGCAACGTGCACCTCGTCCAGGATCAGCAGCCCCCATTCGCGCGAAGTTAGGAACCCCATCATGCGCGCTGCCTCGGTGGAGCGGCTTTGTGTGCTGGCTACCATGGAGTACGTGGAAACGACTATACCGCTGGCGCTGGAGAACTAGTGTGGAAGTTCAGTATGGCCCAGCAAGCGGGGAATGTTGTTCGCAAGTGCGTTACGTCCCATCCATTTCTCATCGGCGGTAAACACCGCGATCTGCGAATTCTTGATTGTCGACCATTGCAGAAACTGCTCTTTCCACTGCATCACGGACACTCTGTAAATCTGGTGAGCTAGCAGCCTACAACCGCAAGTAACCGGAGGATTTACGCGGAGGTACAGAGCACCAAACAGGATTTCTGAATTGTACATGCTGCTATGATTCCAATCAGAGTTTTCCCCGCGCCGCAGGGCAGGACGATAATTCCAGACCGCGCACGTCTGAGTTTGAAAAGTCAGTGTCAAACCGCAAAAATACAGGAAAGAATGGAGAATATCAGTGCTCAAGTACGCACCCGTTGCTAAACATCTTACTCAAGCTTGTCTCCTGGTATGGTCGAATTATTGCGGCTGCCTTCAAGTCGATCTTGAGGTTTGCGTTCGCAACGTCGTGACGGAAGTCATACTCCTCGAGCATCGGGTACTCAAGTTCGCTGCAGCGTTTCTTGACATCCTAAACCCGAGATTGGTAAGCATAGATTCAACCTCTGCAAGAATATTTACATCAATGCGAGCAACATTGATCTCAAACGAGTGAACGTTCTCGTCATGTTCTTGCACATCGTCTACGCTACGCTGTGAGACGGTACCGGACAGTAATGTAGGCAGCGTACCACTCTCAACACCAGGGATCGAGGCAAACAGACTTGGGTGAGGTGCCGCAAAAGTAGTACCACGCATCTCCCTGCCAGATGGTGCGGTATTGATTCTCGCCTTACGGATGATGGAGTCCTTTAGGAGGGATTGTATAGTTTGCGGGTCGCTCGACTCTACCCAGTACTTGTTGTGCTTCAGCACAAGTTTGACTTTGCCGCATCCCAGGGTCCGCTCGCGGATGAATGCGGTGACTGTTTCCGGGACAGGAACCTTTACCAAATAGTGTAAAGCGGCGTGCCGGATGGTTGAACACTGACCTTGGAGAATCTATTCAAAACCTGCAGCATGGAATCAAACAATGAGCGGCACTATCTTTTTGGGTGATCGTCATACACGAACCTCGATTATGTCTTCTGTTTGGAGCCCCACAGACATCGCAGCGTGCAGCGAGTACGCCGTAAGCTTGTATTCCTGCATCAGCGCCGGTCTGCAGAAGATTATAATTTCGCGATCCGCCCAACATGTAATATATGCTGCTTACCTACTGACGGGCTCGCTGATGGCACTCAGGAAATCCTGCGCCTGCTGCGCGATGGGAGAAAAACGCTTCCAGGATCATCCTCCCGTCGTCGGGACTGATCCACAGTGGGCGAGAAGCGTGGTCCGGTTTGAGGTGCAACCCAGAGAAGTCTTGTTCTGGGGATATAAAATTCGGCTGGTGGCAAGTCGAGGGCGGGGACGCGATGGGCTGAGTTTTCTTGCTACCGTCGGCTGTTGCGAGTCTGCGGATGAGGGCGCTGTAGTTGATAGTAGGACCGAGGGGGTGCATTGCCTCTGTCCGGTCATGCGTGTCTTGGTCGTTCTGTGTTCTGGCCCGTTTCGCAGGATAGTCTAGCTGCCAGGCTAGGTAAATATGAGTCTGCACCTATCGATGGAGCAAAATGGGGAAGAACCTTCCGCATTGCGTTTTGCAGACATGATGGAAGAGAATGAAGGTTAGGATGGCACCGTTGGCCGCGTTTACGGTGGCACGGCATGTGACTTGCGAGGTTGTATATATTTGGCCTATTGTTGTTTTTTCCCATTTATTATTCGGTGGCCCAAGCACTGCGTGCATTCTCGGCCCAATGTTCGAGTCGAAGGCCCTAACTTCGGGTCCAGTGCATCCGCCCTGCGAATTTGGATTGAGTCCTTTCAAATATGTCAAAACTTGAAAGGTGCCTCGTTGCCGCATCCTCACCGTCATGTCTCCTAGTTTACGAGCTTTGGTTGAAATTGAACTGGCATCGGCATTTCGGCCGAAGTGCGAAAACTGGCCCCTAATTACACGGCAGACAATTAGCTGTCACTTGCGCTTTGAAAGGTTACAGTCACTCGGAGTGTCACTTGCATAAAATTGCTTTTCCCTTTGTTCTTCACAAAGAGCCATGCAGGTGACAGTGCAAGTGACTGTAAACCCTCAAAGCGCAAATGACAGTTGATTGTCCGCCGTGTTATCTGCCGCTTTGCTGGGAAATGCAATCAGAGTAAAACCTGTGCGTGAGCTTGCCATATGTTCAGATATCGTGCACCTTGAGCTTCACCGCCGACTGGAGAATGGAACACAACACTAACAAAAAGAGAAGAAGGACCTGAAAGAGAAGAAGGACCTGAAAAATATTATTCAAGACAAGCACACTTCATCCAGGAACTAATCTCCATATCTGAGGTCGTGCATGAGCAAGTAGTCAATGTTGTTATGAACGCACTTAACACTGAGTAGGCTCATTCTCGTTGCTTTGATCTTTTAACCGTTCAACTTCAAAAGATGAATGCAGCGAAAAAGATAAATCAAGAACCTCGATCGTCTTCCGGGTCTGGACGAATCCCTTCCATTTCGTTTCGACGTTGATATGGTGTCAATGAAATCTGCAGAGTCGAACAGTCGAAAGGACAATCAGCATCTCTGAGCCATCGCACAAGTTTGTCGGAGACAAGACCGATCTGTAACGAATCCGTCGGAAAACAATGCTCCCAGAGTTCAAATGTATGATTACACGCCTGAGAGTCACCGGGACGAGTAAACACTGCACAGCCAGCCGCCATTCACGGTCCACGGATAGAGGGGCAAGTAAAGCGAGATGCGAGTCAAGTGGTTGAAATCAGATATTAGAGAGCGATGGAGCCTTTGAGATTGGGTTGGAAGAAGGCCCTCGGACTCCAGTCATGCAGTCATGTAGCTGCTATTGAGAGCAGCCATGGGGGCTTGGAGACACTGACAGCTGGCAATGATGGCCCAGGCTGTGCCGCAAAATTGCGCTTAGTTTGATCGCCGAGATGCCGAACGGTTGTCAAAAAATAATAATCAAGCAATCGGAAATAAATGGAGAGTTTAGACTCTTGAATACTTTTACCATTCGAGCAATGGCCTCAGTGCGATTGCTAATCGGCGGGTAATCGGCGGGTAGACGCTCATGTCGATGTCCCAACGATGTCCTCAGACTCCCATGTGTCTTTGTCGACTTATAATTTTACACTTTTATCCCGTGAATTCTGACGATCCACAACCTCCCAGCCCCTTCTGTAGATATTTGGTGTCATTTGTAGCTGGAACGAAAAACTACGAGAACAGCGAAGGACAAAAAAAACGGAGATTTTCGCAAAACAACATAGCAGCAACTCGTTTCGATCGAGTGACCTCGGGGTTAGTTGTGAAGTATGGGCCCCGCGCGCTTCCAGACTGCGCCATGCTGCTGTGGGACGGCGTGGAAATGATGCGCTGATGGGCTCCGCGCCTGTCCTAAGTATCACGGTGTAAATAGTTCGGTTCCGCGTCGTTGCACGACAGATGTGAAATACTCTGCGGAAATGCCGTTGTCAACGAACGGCGTACGAGACGACCGCACGATTCGAGCGAAGTAAATAGAAATTCGCCAATAATTTCTGGAGTCGGATGTCCTTAACCGAGGGCTGCGTTGACACAAGCGGGATTTCAGAACGGTGTTCCTGGGTAAGGAAAATCAGTTGGGCAGAGCGCATGTGCGCCTGAACATTTGAATACTCAGGTCGAAGATTCGCGCTGGAACAGCCTTTCACTCACTTCGTGCGGAGTTCCTCCCAGGTTAAAGGCGAGGAAAATGTGTCGAGTTCTGCAGTTTCGGTCATTTACATGTGGAGAGCTTGATAATGATCCACAAACGAGATATTTGCACAGAGAGCATCCAGTGAGGCCACTCCTCGGACCACGCTACGGCCAATTCATTCTGCATTCACAAAACTAAGTAGCATTAAGTAAGTATCGCCAAATTGGGACGCGAGCGGTTGTTTGTTTATACATAGTTGGCACCACCACTGATGGCAGACCGGTCATAATTTATTTTACCCGCTTTCGGATGGGCTTCTGCCAAGCTTCTGCGGACCATTGTCGCAGCTGCAACATAAAGTATGACCGTCTTAAATATTTGCAGATCCTTTTCCAACAAGAACTCGGAGTCCAAGATTCGTCTTTGGTCAAACACTTCGCCAATGTGCAAGTTACGCCGATGGTAATGGATGTCGTCTTCTTTTTGAGTACTCAATTTATTAACGCTGAGGGTGCATTTACATGGCCTACTACTGCCCATCAGCTGGCTGGAAATCATGCCGGTGACGTTGAACGGAATATGCATATTATCCGTTCTTTAACGAAATGGCCCTCAAGCTGTGCTTTGAGCCCCATACGGCCCTGCTCCTTCTGTCCATCTCTGCTCAGACTCTGGATTTAACTCCATGTATACATGGTCTTCTGACTATTTTTTGCACCGCCAACACTCTTTCTTCAACTGCTGTTCGACCCATGACCGCTGCGCGGCAACTGTCCATTTTTGCCAATGCTGCTGGAAACTCACTATAAGGACAAGCGAGAAACACTAGAGTTCGAGCGGAGGAATACAATAAGAGCGAGGTATATTAGAAGGCGGAGAGATGGTGGTTAGGGTACAAGAGATCTCTACTTATGTAACTACTGATCGGGTCCTTTTGTAGGTCAGTATCGGGTAAATACGGGAAGGCGGGTTTACACTCCTCCCCTCCCTGAAGTTTTAGCGCGAGCAGCGGGGGAAAAAAAAGGAAAATAGCAATTTTTTTTTTTTTTTTTTTTTGCAAACCAGCTTAGTTTCTGTTTTCGAGCCAGACGTCGAGAGCCTTCGCCTGGGCAAGTTCCTTCCCGGCAGTCCATGTATCTTTTTCGGGCCCGTAACCGGTCCAGCGCACAAGGTATTGCTTACCCCGGCCCCAGTTTCGTTCGTCAATAATTGAGTCGATGTACCACTCTTCGTCGCCCTTCTTGGTGACGATGGGAGGCGGTTCATCCAGTTTACGCGAAGGGAATAGGTTGTTATCGTTCTCAGACCACAGCTCGAGTTCGGAAGCGTGGAACACGGGGAATACGTTTGGTTGATTTGGTAGGTCGAGCGTGTACGTAGAGCATTCGGGGTGTGTTGCAGTGATGTCGTAAGGACCGTCGAAACGCGGCATAAATTTCGCGACGCGACTGTCGCCTTTCCGTTTGTAAACGGCGCGTCTGTTGTCGGTCGATAGCTTGACGCGATCGCCAACCTTGAATATCGTCTCAGTCTCACGGCGGTTTTTGTTGGCCTGCTCCGCCTGCGAAACTTTTGCCGCTAGTAGGTTTTCTTTTGCCTCTGTCACGTCGTTGTCGAGCTGCGCAATAATCTCAGCAGCCAACTTTTCATCATCGATCGCATCCAAGGGAGTGGCAATGAGCGGTGGGATCAGGCGCGGTGAGCGGCCCATGCGTAACTGGAAACCGGAAAACCCAGTGGAAGCGTTAACTGTATTCATCATATCAAAACGTATGCGTGGTAGCGCTCGCACCCAGCCACGTTGGTTACGCGCGACGTGATAACGTACGGCTAAGTGAGTTTCCACTAGAGTTCGAGCGGAGGAATACAATAAGAGCGAGGTATATTAGAAGGCGGAGAGATGGTGGTTAGGGTACAAGAGATCTCTACTTATGTAACTACTGATCGGGTCCTTTTGTAGGTCAGTATCGGGTAAATACGGGAAGGCGGGTTTATTCAACTTTACAGCTGCGATCAACTGTGCTTGAACTCTTATTTGGATTGCTTCGGTCCTCTGACCATTGCGCAATTATGAGTGGTTCTGCGCTCTGCGCTGCAGTCATTGCTGATCCTTCATTTATACAGCCTGGGTCGAAACTTTTTCTGAGTCCCTCCCTTTCCCTTCCTTCACTTTTCAGCCTATTACGCAGTATGGTCGCCCGCCGGTTTTGTTTCTATCCCGCTGCCGCATGAACTAGGACCTCGCAATCCTTTCGCGTTCCATCAATTCGCGCAAATTCCTCTTCTGCTGGTTTCGTTTGACTCTCCTGGCGTATTGAAGATGCCCTCAAATATCAAGGCTCAAATTCAAGCTTCACCTCCGGCTGATGTCCTACAAGAGCATTTTGTTCAAAATTCCGACGTCAAGCAGCTCCAACCTCGATGATCCAAAAGCTCCTGTACCGAGTCTCGAATGATTATGAATCCCTGAAAACTCCCTTTTTCTATTCCGTATCTACTGGCATGCTGCGTTGCCTTTATGTCTTTTCCGCTACACTCAAACGAACTGATTGTTTTCGCCGGCAAGCTTCCAAACGCGAGAATTCATGGAATTTCGATTGTTGTTCGCGACATGAGTCTGATTCGTGTCTTATCCATGTTCGGTTCACTTCACGTTGTCCGCAGATATAATCAGATGTGCATCCCCAGGCTCCTCCACCATCTATGTCCACCTACGTCTACAGTTTTGTGAGTTGGGCCTTCTGCTTCGATTCCCTCTTTTGCCGTTCTGACCAATTTTTTTTTTTTTTTGTAGTTCCTTGAGCGCCGTTCCTCGAGAGCTATACGATCGTAACTCGCTCGCTTTTCATCTCAACATATTTTTCAGGATCTGAATCTGTGGCAGTTTGAAGCCTAGGAATGTCTGGGTTTCCTCCGACCTCCATCTCACCTGTTCGTTTAAAACACCTGCCCATCTTTTCCCTGATTCTCGTATCACAACTGATAGACTGACCTGACTGGTCCGTTTACATTGTCTAGAAAAATCAATCCATTTAATCAATAGAACCCCGAAAGCATGTTGACTTTTGCACGGGGTAGGACTGCCAGTGATCTCTATTTGCCGGAACGAAGCGAAGGCGCATCTTGTGTTGAGTTGAGAAACAGCCAACATCCGGTCGGATGTGAACCGCGCTAATGTACTGAGCAGATCTATCGCTCAATATTCAAGCAATAAGTGAACATGGCAACTAGGTTTACCACAGCGGACCAAGCCGTCGATCGTGTATTTACAGGAAAAGAATGGGGAGAGCCTGTACAGCTGAGAGAATTATTTACGTAGGTAGAAAATAGCCGAAAGCGCGGATATTGATGACTAAAGCAATCGTTGCATTCGAATTAATTACCGATTACTGCAGATGAAATGAGTTCGACAACGTCAGCAAAATCGGTCCAGCCCAAGCTCAGGTCGCAATACAAGTCAGATATAAGGAAACTATCTATAGTGGTAGAAAGATGGGTCGAGCCATGGATGATATTTAGTCGCTTCTTCCACTGGGAAGTGATCTCTCTCATCCCACGCCTCCCACCCATCTGTACCGATGTACAGATCGACACTGTTGAGGGAGTCGAACTCCTTACGCTCTCGCTGCAGATATTTTTTCCTTTCTTCGATTTCAAACAATTCCCTTCGAAGCTTCTCCCGGTTCCACGGTATGCGATACTTCTCGCGGGTGATCTCCCAAGGCTCACTGTCAATTTCATGCCATGCTCGGAGGCGGGCTTCATCATAGGGAAATTCAGACTCCTTCCAATATGGCGAACTGCAGACTACAAGAGTTTACTTCGTGTCAATCGAACAGTAACGAAGACACACTTTTCTCGTTTTCGTATATCTGCTTCCACTGTTCTGAGGTCATCAAAGGTCGAGAGAACAGTTTCTGAGTGGGAAATTGTTAGCCTGAATTGAGGTTCGCTGTCGTCAACTTCAACTTACAGGATACGCTTCAAGCCCCTTATACCATCTATAAAACGAGGTGATGCCTCGACCTTTGTATATAAAGCCTTGTAGAGTAAATTCCAGACCCGGCACAAGATGGAGCAAGTAATCGAAGTGCTCTTTCTCTGACATTGGCGTTGAACGTTGAGAATCGGAGGCCAATTCGGTGTCCTCCTGCATGGCCACTTCCATAAGTACATCCGAGTCGATTTCGGCGACTGGTGAGGGAACTTGAACATGAGTTTGCGGCGTTGCATTGACTCCAAGGTCATCGTCCACATGCATACCCACATGATCCTGTTCCGATCCTGAAGATCCCGAAAAGGAACTCGTCGATGGGCGGGTCGTATCCAGCGACTCAGTAGCGCGAGGCTCAAGTCGCACTCGCTTTCCCGGTGGAGCGCTCTCAGTTCTCGAAAATAATGTCAGAAGTCGTCAGTAAACGCCGATCAAATTGCTCACAATTCTGACTCTACATCTCCATCGCCATGCGAGAGTGGCCGTTTCCTGCCACGCAGGAGTTGCATTGGGATTGACATGAGGGAAGAGGGAGGGTGTTGGTCTATATATAGTTGTGTGGGTGCGTGGCGTATGGCCACAGTCCACGCACAGCGTTGGCCATTTTCGGCAAGAGAACAAGAACGAAAAGTTAAATTAAATGACATGTCGATTAGACAAGGCAGGGAAACAATAAGAAATCTCGGATGAGTGTAAAGGTTAAACCAAGTACGAGGGCAAACCGGGTATTAAATCCTGGTTCAAAACTCGGTCAGCCGGAGTCATCGCAGAGAATGAGGTTGCACTTCATGCACACGCGAACATGAGCATCGCCGTGAGAACGAGATCGAGACTTGAACCGCCGAGCTCCAGGGCGAATGGCGTGGGGAACTTCACCGTCCCAGAAGAAAGGCGCGAGCAATTCGGCGCATTTCAGTAACTGGAAGGAAGATAGACAAGGTCAGAAAAGAACATATTTCTAAACCGCTAAAACGCACCATGATCGACCTTTTACTTGCTGAGTGCTCGCTCACTTTGGGGCAGCAGATCGCAATGACGGTAATTTAGGTCAGGGCGGGATCAGAAAGGCAGAGCACCGGCCAAAGTAGACAAATATCAATGTCAGAAAAATGTGGTGGTACATACACACGAAGGCGGAGGAGGATATAATGCCAGCGGCTTTTTAAACAGTTCCAACGCCATTTCATCCACTCTTTCCACGTCCTCCAACATTCTTACACGCGACAACTTCACTCATCGGCGACCACAGTAACCCAACTCTCACGCTTCTCCCTATCGTCGCTAAATCAGTATCTGTCCAATCAACACGAAGGAGGAACAGAACTCACGCTTTCGCCTTCTTAGCCTTCTTCCCACCACCATTTCCCAACACCAACTTAATCGTCTTCACCTCAAACCCGCGGAAGCTCAAATCCAAACCAAGCTCCTGCGCCTCCCCACCTTCACCTTGCACAGCGAGCCGCGAAATCTGCATCCTCCCAAGCGCAAGCGGCACCTCCTCCTCCTTATCCTCCAATATATTCGTCACAAACGCCGCCTCGACGCCCAGCCCGCCAGCGATGCGCAGCTGCGCCTGCGCATGCCCGCCCATCGCTTCGTAGAGGCGGAGGATGACGGTGGTGGTTGTCGTGCCGCTCGAAGGGGAGTTGGAGGAGGAAGTGGAGAAGGAAGAAGGCTGGGTATCGTCCTCCCCGCGCTTGACAGTCTCGAGGAACACGTTCGGCGCGTCGACGACGGCGAAGGGCGAGCTCGTCGCGGCGTCGAGCGTGCGCGCGGAGGTGCCGCGGGGGAGGGTGCGGACTGCGGACGGGCTTGTGTTAATCTCACTGCGAAATGCGAAATAGGAAGAGCATATGAAAGAAGACTCACGGTACAAAGGCGAATTGAAGAGATACGCGGCCATGGGCACGTCCGATTCGAGGAAGTGCCCCTTGTGCGGCATCACCGCCCAGGAGAATGTGTGTTCGCCTGTGCACATTACCCAATCCATCAGTCGATGTACGAAACACAGAAAAGCAAGAAAGGAGAAGGGAGAGAGAAAGAAGGGGAGAGAAACGAGACGCACCCTGATCCTGCTCCGCATCGGGCTCCGTCGCCGCGCGCAGGAGCGACATGCGCAACACATTCCCCGTGCAGCCGAAGCCATACTTGGACTCCGAGAGGAAGGCGACGCCGTAGCCGTATTCGCTCAAGTCGGCGTACTGGAAATCAAATACAGCGTTAGCACGTCTACATCGGTTTCATGTAGGCGGACAATAGAGTACCTTGTGTCCGCAGACTTCGAACTACACGCGAGATGAGTTAGCTGCTGCACTCGTGGGATGAGAAAGAGGAACGCACCTTCGCCATATCCCACGTAGTATTCTTGTGCGTCGGGCGCTGGACGTGCCCGAATTGTGTCTCATACGTCGCGTTCTCGCTGTTGATGTCCAGCGGGAGCTCGACTATGCGTTCAGGTCATCAGCATTCATTCACCTACGAAATAGAGGTGGAGACGGAATTGGGATGGAGAAGGGAAGGCGTCTCGTTGCGGTGGGAGAAGGGATACGAAGGGCGGGGAGGAAGGCAGGAGAACAACAACGCACACTTGAGGAACTCATGCCGCTGGTGCCAGTCCACATGCGCGTCGAAACGGAACATCGAGCGCGAGTCGGGCTTGACAGAGGCGAGCACGGCGTCAAGCGAGATCTGTGAGCATAGACAGTTAGCGCGGCTCGGCAGTGAAAGTTGAGAGCATAATAAAGTAGACCATAGGGCGCGTGGACGGCTGGAAGGGAAAGACACCGCAAGCGCGCGACATCGGTCAAGGCAGGCGCGTATTTGGCGCTGTTGATCCGTGAAGCCGACATCCTTTGCCAAATTCCCCTTTTCGGCCTTCACCAAAACTCGAAATCTCGAAATACGCCAACGGAGCGCACGAAACGCAAACGGAGGGGGGAGAGTCTGCGCAGACGCATCATAGAAGCCGCAAACGGAAACTTGAGCTTCAAGAGACCGCGAAAAAGCAGCAGGAATCGCCGACGCAAATTGCGCAAAACGCGCAGACGGGGTGAAGAACAGGAAGGAGCAAAGCTCGACATTCGAGGTCCCGAACGCCCGCAAAGGACGAACTCCGCAACCGGAATCGGCCAAAAAGCCCGAATCAAGGGGAAAATGAATGAGTCAAGAAAAAGACACGCACAGTAACCCTAATAACACTCTCTCCATACTTGACCTCCGCGCGCACCGCGCCGCGGAGCGGGCCCTGCGCGACGACGGAGACGTTGCTGAACGCGAGCTGGGTGGGCTTTTCGAGGTGGTGGATCTCGACGTCTGGGGAATCATTTAGTCATTAACGCTGAATTGGAATGTGAGATGAAGCAGCGAAAGGAACGCGGTGAGGAGACGGAGCTCGATGGAGTGGGGGGAACCGAAAGCGGGAGGAGAACGAGGAGGGGAGTAAGTAGATGACGGAGTAACGCACCCCACGCATCCCAGAAATTCGGCCGGTCTTCAAACACCACCAGCCCGCCCGTCGCGCCCTCCTGTATCAGCTCCCTCTTCAGCTGCACATCCACCAAACTCGTGATCCTTCCCTCGGACAGCGTGAGCTGCACGCTCCCGTTGCGGAGGACGAAGTGGTCGGCGTTGTTCGTGTATACTGTGGGATTCGGCGTTAGCACTTGGGTCTTGTTTTATCGATACGCGAGGAAGTAGTCGAAATTCGACGCGATACGCAGAAGCGAAGGAAGCAAGTGCGCAAGGCGTCTTCGCAACATGCGAATCCGCGCAGATCGTCCAGAGGAACGAAGGACTCGGAGATCAAGAGGAAGTGCAGAGACGCACCAGAAACAGGCACGAACCCCCACGCCTCCGTCACCGGCGGCATCTGTAGCCCCGCCGCGCGCGCGCCGCCCGCGCAGTGCGCGACCACGTAGCCGGTTTTGCCGTCTGCTGCGATTTGCGCGACCTGCGTCTTCAGACTGCCGTTGCTGGATAAGGGAACGGCGACGACCTCCCGCCTCGCAAAGAACGTCGTGTTATAGACGACGAGCTGGTCGAGCGAGGAGGCTCCCTCTCCTACATACACACATGCACTTCCGTCAGCGACGGCACGGCGAGGTCGAGGAAGGGAGATAGACAAAGACGCACCAGCGGTGAGGGAAGAGGAAGAGGAACCCCCCAAAATAACATCCAGCGCTTCCTCGAACATCGCGTACCCGTCCTTGCGCACCTCGGCGTAGAGCGCCTCCGCGTCGTCGTAGACCATGCCGATCGCGGAGCCGGGGAGGACGTCGTGGACTGCAATCGCATAATGATCAGTATATCTGATAAGCTGCAGAGTGCGAGGAGGAAAGCAGGAAGGGAGACATACACTGATTCAAAAGCACCTTCTCCCAACACACATCGAGCGTCTTCTTCGGGTAGACGTACGCCTTCTTCCCGCTCGCGTCCTTGTGCTTGGCCGCCATGAGCGAGGCGAGGGTGGCTACGTGCTGGCGTGCGAAACGTGTGTGCGTCAGTAAGGGAGGAGAGGGAGAGGAGGACGCGCACCTCGACGTCGCGGAGTAGGATCTCTGAGTGTCGATTCCCCTTCTTGATCGACCCGTGCGACGTGTACGTCCCGCGGTGGAACTGTAAGACGAACCTGGTTAGCATAAAATTCTTCGGGCTGAGGAAGGACAGAAGTTGGAGCTGTGCTGCTCTGGCTCCTGCCGAAAAAGAGAAAATGAACACGTCCACTCGAATGCGGCGAAGTGCACTGGAATACACCGAAAGCGCGGCATCGGACGACTACACGGAAGCGGAGCATGTCCGGGATTATGCGGAAGCGCACATATCCTCATCTTGAAGTGCACGAGCCTGCCCTCCTCGAACTCCTCGACGAAGTGCCCTGCACCTCCAACCCTCCTCAAAGCTCTCCACAGGCATATATAATACAGACAAAACGCACCTCCAAATACAACTCCCCCCTCCAATTCGGCAACGCCGCCCCGCCCGCGCTGCGCGCCGAGAGGTGGTCGAAGAACGCGTCGACGGAGCGCCCCATGTGCACGGGCGGCAGCTCGCGGTGCGTGTTGGTCACGGCGCGGAGGCGGCGGAGCTGTGTGTGATGTTATTCAAGCAGAGAGTTGTGCGGCGCATCGAGCGGTATCAGCAATATCCATTGTTATGGGACCGTCATCCATCGGCGTATGGTTGGTTGCAGGCCGGACGGTCGAGAGTCCGGGTCGTAGTGATTAATCGGGTTCGGCGAACCGTCGGGCGAGAGTTGCAAGTCGTCGTCGTGCAAGTCGTCGTGAATGTCGAGAGTCGCAAGTCGTAAGAATCGAATGTCGAAAGAATAGAAATCAGCAATAAAAAAGAATCGGGTCAATCCGTCAGCACCACACTCAAAAAAATCTCTCAGTAAACACAAGCAAAACACGCACATTCTCCAACATCTTCGGCAACGGCCCCCCGCCGCCATCGCCGTTCCCGAACACGAGCAGCGACGTGTCCGAGGACTCGAGGTTCTGCAAAACGCGCGCGTTAGCCCAAGTGATAGTAAGAGATGACCAAATGCACTTTGTGGCCCGCCACCGCGCGATTCACATCGCCCGCCGTCGCCTGCGCGGTGTACGTGTCGACGGGGGTCATGTGGCAGAGGACCTGCGTCCCGTCGATGCCCACCCAGTTGAACGTCGTGTGCGGGAAGGTGTTGATGTTGTTCCAGGAGAGCTTCTGGGTGAAGAAGTATTTCATGCCTGTGAAAAAAAAGGTGTGAGTGAGTGCGCCGGCGAGGAATGGGAAGAAAGAACAGAACAACGAAGGAAGGTATGAGGAAGGAAGAACGAGGTATAGAATATGGGGAAGAACGGGTACGAGCGGGAAGCCCGATATAGGTAGGACGTCCGTCGAGCAGGCGTAAGTACGAGTACACAAGTAGGCGAAGCACTCCACAGTAAACGAGTACGGCAATGAAGAGATACAGTAAACGTAACGCAAAAACGAAAAGAGCCCGAGTAGAAGAAACAAGTATGAAGTGACTCGCGAACGAAATAAATATCAACCGAGTGACTCGAACGAAAAAAAAATAAAACCAAGGAAAGTGAGGAAGTGAAGGACCCACCGGCACCCCTCAACAACTGCGGCAGCGCGCCCGTCAACCCGAACGAGTCCGGCAGCCACCCTGTCTCGCACCGCACACCGAACTTCTCGATAAAATAACGCTGCCCGTAGAGCAGTTGGCGGATGAGGGCCTGTTGGTGGTGTATTAGTACATAACATGCGAATATGAGAGAGGAGTTGATGCGGGATGCGAGATGTGAGTACGAGAAAAGAGCCCTCGTATACGAGAACAGTAGCCCTTGCAAGCCATCCTCGTGTATACGAGAAACGGAAATCGGGAAGAAGGGAGGAAGGAAAAGATAAAAACTAGTCGCACTTACCTCCCCACTCGGCATATTCGCATCATGCTCCACCCACGCACCCCCAATCGGATGAAACTTCCCCGCTGCCACAGACGCCTCGAGCCGGCTGAAGAGCGAGGGGTATTGCTGGAAAGCATGTCAGCGTTGCTCGCTAAATAAAATTTGAGAGGAGTATATGAGAGAAAATTAAGGGCTTAGAAAGAGACAGAACGCGAATGGGATAGCGCATCCCGACGCGAAAGCGCAATGAATCGCCTGCGGCGGGAGTCGTTCGCCCTCCGGATCGCTCCAGATGAACTGCCTGCGGCGCCCGATATAATATGCGAACCTGCCGCTCCGCGGACTCAAGTAGGCAGAAAACACCACCCACCTCCTCAACCCACTTCCACTGCTGCGCCTGACTGCACGCAAAGCGGTGCTCCTCATAGCGCTCCATGAGGTCGAGCTGTGTCGCCCAGGAGCGGGCGGTCTTCTGCTGGGTGACGGAGTAGGGCCAGAGCCAGGCGGTGTCGATGTGGCAGCTGCGAGGAGGGTAAGTTTTACATTTACATATTCATCAGAAGTAGTGAGTACGAGAGGAGATGCAGGAGGAGAGGTGGGTGGGAGGATAGAAGGGAAGGATAGGGAGGAAGGAGGCGAGTCGCACGAAAGAAAGAATAATCGCAAATCCCAAAAAGGCAATCGTGGTTACGTCATCTCCCGCCTCCCTTCCTCCTCCTCCGCCGACTCATCGCATCGAGCATCCACTCTCGGTGAGAGGGAGCGCTTTGCCCTGCCAAGCAAGCAAAAGAGTGCAAAGGACACTGACACGGAGACCCAGAGCTGGTGCACGACTTAGACGAAAATGCACCTGCACCTTCGTGTCAAGACGCGCTGGCTCGTCCACGACGCCATGCAACGCGTCTCTCGCCCTTCCTCGTGTCTGGTGTCTGCGTCTCTGTCGCGCTCCTGTCGCCGGCACCTCCTCCTTCGCACCTCCTCGCCGTCCCCGGTGTGGCTCATCCCCGCTTCTATCTCTGCATTTTGCACACAAAAGCCGCCCTCCTCCCTCCGCCTCCCTCCGCCCCCACCTCTACACCGAGCGAACGCATCATGGTCAGGGACGCCGCATCCGCTGATAACTGGAAGCAGCGCCGGTGCGACTAGCTGAGGTGAGATGCGACGAGAGGCACCTGCAGCTTTCCCCCGCCGTCTTCATCTCGTCTTCGCTCCCACACCCCGTACGCCCCACTGCTCGACGCGACGTCATCTACACCCAACGCGCTCCCTCGCCCTCGCCTGTGTCTGCGTCTGAGTGCGCCGGCCCTCCGCCGCCTCGGCCTCCTTCGTAGTCGTTGTGTATGCGCGCATCGGCGACCACATACACGTCTGCGATCCACGCTCCTCCACGGCGTTCGCATTCACTTATCCGCCCCTGCACACCGCCCCCGATGTGCTCCTCCCCTCGTACAACGGCAACGCGTCACCGGGCTCCTCTTTGCCTGCAGGTCCTGCTCGCGCCCTGCACACAAATCGCGCGCACACATCCAAATCGAAACAGCGAAGGGAAGTAGAGAGAGAATAGGAAAAATAACACGTACTGTCCAATCCCCCAAACCAAGCTCCGTCCCTTCTCCTTGCCGGCCTCGGTGTCGCATTCTGTATATTCCAAATCAAGTCAGTATCGCTCTTTGCCGGAATTTGAATTAAGGTGGATGAAGAAAGAAAGAACGGGTACGAGGGCAGGAGTAGGAATCGGCGACCACGCCGACGATCCTCCCCCGCTCCACACCGCGGGGGTTGAAACGATGCGCTCCCAAATCCGGATTCGACTCCGACTCCGACTCCGAATTCGACCTGCGCCAACGGCAATAACCAAACGCTTCGTACGCGCATCTCCACTCCCGCTCTGACGCGGATCGCTACTCGCCCCGCGCATCTCCCTGCGCATGTGTGCCCGTCCTCCCCAAGAACGCGTCCATGCACCCGCATCACCCGCCTGTACCCGCGTGCAAGACTCGGAACGGAGCGATTCCGAAGACGCGTATATATACCCGTCGAGCACCTCCCCCATGCCATCCCTCGCATCCACCATTGCAGCTCCCCACCGAAACAACGTGTACCGACACCCGCCGCAGAAGACGCGCACCCTCCCCGCTCGCCCCGCCGCAGACGAGCTTCTCGCTCCCCGTTCCTCGAGTATTGCGCGGAACGCAAACGCCCGTCCGCCTACGATCGCCACCGAAGTACGGCCATCTCCACGCAAGTACGAGACGGCCATCTCCCCCAGTACATGGCAAGGAAGCTCAGCGCGCCGTCAACACCTGAACTACGCACGACGTGACGATCCCACGCCCCCTCCTGGTGGAGGAACGCGCCCTAAATGCGCGCCCGCCGCGCATCGTCATCCGCGCCACTGCCCGCGTTTGTGCGTTTCTACGCCGCACCCGCCCGTCCCGTACTCGCGCGCACGCCTAAGCGTGTCCCCACCCTGCTCGACGAACGCCACCTCTACGCCGCCTCGCTTCCCGCGCACACGCACACCCCACCGCCAGCTGAATCTCCCCCTCGCGCCTGTGTCCGCGTCCGCGCACACAGACACGCTTCCCTAACGAGCCGTGCACCGGCAGCCCGCGGGAGATGCACCACTACGGATAGTCTCTGCGGCGTCCACCGAATACGCAGCCTGCGTATCCCCGCCACCGCGGGCTCGGCGTGGCTGTCTGTGAAGCAAGCTCCGGCTCCCGCCCAGTTACAGGGCGCATCCCCCATATACCGCGGGCTCTGCAGCACGCCCTCCATCGACTCCCACCTTGCCCCTCGACATCCCGCACTGATTCCGCTCGTACCGCACGCCCTCGCCGCCCTCGCACCCGTCGCGTCTTTGCGAAAACGACACACTTCGCGTCCACCGAAAGCGAAAGTGCAGCGCCGGCCCGACTCCCGAAACTCCGGATGACGGCGGACCCAGAAACCCCGAATGACGGCGGGCCCACGAGCATGCATGCAAGCAGGGTGCAGAAACCGCGAAAGAACGTATGATCGAGGAAATACAGACCTTCATCGTAAACCCCCGCCCCCAGCTCCTCCCAGCCCGCGCCGAAGACTTGTTCTGCGAGGGCGCGCGCGCGGTTGATACTCGACCTGCGAAGCTCGATGTCAGCTGGATGTACTTGTAATTTGGGAGATGCAATGCAAGCGGGGAGGTGGGTGGATGGGTGGAATGGAAAAGTGGATGCAAAGCAGTGGAGGAGATGAGAAGGGCGATGGGTGATGGGCGACCCGGCAAGGGATGCAAGGAGGATGGATGGATGAAGTGGATGGATGGAGTGAAAGGATAGGGGAAGGGGCGAGTACGAGGATGCGAGTGGGAAGAATAACAAGTGGGTGGTGGAGGGCGAGCGCGAGCGGGATATGTATAGGTAGTACAGGTACGGGTACGCGTCGGGTGGAAGGATGGACGGACGAATGTGGATGGACGAGGATACGCGTCGGACGAGGGTAAGAGATGGATGAAAGCAGAGAAGGAGAAGGAAAGGAGCGTTGATGCAGTATGTACCGAATCGCGGGCTTGTACGTAATGACGCGTCTCGTATCAAGCGACGATCGGAATAACGCGTGTCCGTATCGGGAATATGGATCGACAGGAAGGAAGGAGGAAAGTGGGGAATGAGGTTGTACTGATTGATAGCTTATAGGGGAGCGAGGAGGGCAGGTGGCGGGAGGGGGGAGGGGGGGAATCGAGGAAATAAGTGAATCGAGGCCGGGAAGAGGGGAGGAGGGGAATCGAGAACGGAGTAAAGAAGCAGAAACAGGAAGGGAAAACGCACAGGTCTTTGTGGTCGAACGTGTTCATGATCGCGTTGGCGGTGGCGAGGGCCTTGTTCTGCAATCTGCACATAGTACGTCAGTATTTCGCCAAGTTTTTGTGAGGGAAAACGAAAACGCGGTGAAAAAGCAGGAGCGAGGAGGGTAGTATAGGTAGATAGATGTGTAGAATAGATACGTGCTGTACGAAACGCAGGGCAGCGAAAGGTCCCCGCGATCCTAGATTAGACAGGGAAGATACGGAAGGGAAGGTGGGATCGAATTGAATAGCGAGTAAGGAATGGAAGAATCAATGGACGAAGGGCGAGTGGAGAACGCCCAGAAACGTCCTGCCCCGCTCGTAAAAGCGAGATAAAAGAAGGGTAACCCCGAAATGAGCAGAACGATGAAATGACTATATCCGAGTAAAAAGAAACGAGTTGAAGAAAGGCGAGAAGGAGATCGAATGGCTCGTAGGGAAATGAATAACTCTTAGGGCAGCGAATAACTCTTGAACTCTTGAGCTAGAAAAAACTCACGGCGTCCCCCCCGGCAACACATCCACCAGCTCGCGCAGCGTCGTGAAATCCCACAGGAGGCGCCACGCGTCCTGGTTCGGCACTACGACGTCCGCCATGGCGAGTTGGAAGTAGCGGTTCGGCTGCGTGTGTTTGAGTCAGTACTGGGACTGGAAAAGGAGGGCGCGAGGGAGTAGGAACCGAGGGCAACGCGGAAATGGGAGGAGACGCATGGAGGAGACTATGGCCAGGAGGACGCATGGAGGAGATGGATGGAGAAAAAAACGGGAAGGAAGGAATCAGAGAAGATATTTGTGTGGTGGAAGAAACACGGAGGGAAGAGGTTAAGTATAAAAACAGAACGAGGATGGGAACGAAGAAGGAGACGAGGAACACACGCACATCAGGCGGCCCGATCCCGCCCCCCGCCATGCCGAACATCCCGTTGCAGCTACTCTCAATAACAATCTCATGCACCCCCTTTTTGCGCGCGGCGGCGGGGATGATGTACTCGACGCGGCGGTCGCCGCCGAAGCCGCCCGTGATGCCCTGCAGCGGCGTCCCGTCCGTGTCCATGATCATCGCCTCGCAGCCGGGGTCGAATTCGACTGTATGTATGAATTAGCGCAGCTCGTATATATGAATACGAAGGAGGAAGGGAAGTAAAGTAGAACGGGGAGATATTATAGGAGGTAATAATTGGGGAGGAATAAAGGAAGAACGGGGAACACGCACACTGCACCCTCTCATACTCCTCCCACTCCTCCGGTATATGCAGCGTCACCTTCCACCAGTGGTTCGTCCAGCTCGGGCCAAACTGCTCGCCCTTGCTCGCGGGGCGGAATTCTTGCTTCATCGCCTCGGCGAAGGTGGGCTTGGAGAGGCCGGGGGCGGACCAGCTGCGTGCGTTGGGTCAGTATTGGCTGATATCTCACAGCGCGCATGGAGGAACGAAAAGGAAGTGAATAATGAAGCAAAAAACAACTCACACCCTCAAATCGACCCATCCCTCCCCGCTCTCCTTCCTCACAAAAAGCGCAGCGCCGAGGTTAACATCCCCGAAATGCCCCCCGTTGAACTGCCCCAGGCGGTCCTGCGTGAGGCGCTTGATCCATTTGGCGCCTGGGGAGGGGTTGAGGGTTGGGTAGTTCTGTGCTGCTGTAGTCGAGTTCCGTCCTCCGCCGCTTGTATTCTGTCTTCCGCCACTTGTATTCGGGGTGGTGCGGGTGGTATTGGGAGGAAGAGGAGTACCAGCCGGACGCTGCCCGTGGTGGTGGTGGCAGCTCATCGTGCTCTACTCGTTCTCGGTTACTTTTGTCTGCGTAATCGTAGTCAAAGTCAAGTCGAAGTAGAGGATGTAGCGAGTAGATGCAGGAGGTAGCAGCAAGAGAGCGGGAAGCGCTGGCGATCGGAGATAGCCGCCGCCATCACCATCAACAACGGCAACGGACGGCGCGACCACGTGCTACGGTCGGTGGACTCGAATAGGGGTTAGGCGCGATGTGGAGGGAGGAGGGGTGCGATTTCGACTTCATACGTAGCCGCGGAGCTTCGAAAGTGTCTTAACGCCGCTGCGAGTTTTTGTCATGTTGGACCCAGGAATTCAAAAGAGCATTGACGGCACGCCGCGGCCAACGTCCCTATACCTTGAATATTCGACGAATACGCTTCCTGCTAGCCCTCAGCTTCCTGCGCAACATCCAACGCCGCGGCGAGACTCGCCCTCAAAGTCAAGAGCTCATAGGGTGATACAGAGAACTTTCGGCAGACGCATGTACTCGCGTTAGTCAGAGATCCAACCTTTATCGATCCAGTTCAACCACGGTTGAATATATCCCCCAATCGGGTCTCGTCTCGATTAATATTTTGAACGATTGAGGCTTGCAACTGATCAATGAGGACCGTGAGTTGGTACCTCGTCGCGTATTAAATAACCCACTACATGGGCGAGGAAGAGTGGAACCTCTATGGCGTGGTAGTAGAGGGGAGGGGAAATTGCCGAACCGCACAGATCGCATGCGTCGGCCTTGAGGAGGGGGTTGTACTTGGTTCGCGGACATAAAGACATTGAGACGCGCCTAATGATTGAATAGAACCTTGAAACAGTCGTGTCTTGAGGGTCGATTGGCAAGGGAGGGATTGTGCTCAAGAAGCGAGTGCATAAAAGCTCGCGTGTCAGCGATGCCCCCCACTCGACTTGGTGGGAAGTGCGCAATAACTGACTTGCCCAGTTCGCCGCCTTTGATCGCACTCGTACTGGTTGAGATCACTGAGGGTGGTGGCAAGGGAAAAGGCGCGATCAGCATGATGCCACGCCCCGACAAATAACGCGTTGAATATGGCACATAGGGGCTGATGGGAAACCAACCAAAAAAGGATTTCTGCCTAACGCAAAGACAACTTGCGCATTTAACGACCAGGGAACACGAAAAAGAATGTCTCCGAGGAGCTACCACTCCATTACTACAGCCTTTCTCGAGGACAAAACTAAAGCTTTCGGCCATCTCTGAACCGCTCGTCTCGGGCTTCAAATTAGTTTCCCTCCCTTTGTTTTTACCTGATTGCATCGACTACCTTGTAGTATTAACAGGAAGAATTCCTGCCTAGATTCAAGTGTACAGCCGAGATCTGGCGCAGGGGTGGCCACACTAATACCAATATGTTTTGGAGTGATCGAGAACGTTAACGTTTGGTGTTGCGAGCTTGGAATGGGCCAGTGTCCGTCCGATCGAGATCTGGCTTCGGAGTGCATCGATCTGTTTCAAGGAAATGCGAAGTAAAGACAAAAAGCGAAAAGCGGAAAACAAAAGAGGGGAAGAAAAGAACAATGGTGTGAGTAAGGATTGGAAGGTTTTTTTATACGCACGCTACCCCTTCCGTTGTCACAGTGCACAGGGCTGGTCGATATTTGCTGCCCTAGGACACATTTACGTTGAACTGCCGGCATTTTTTCCCCCGTTGCGGTGTGAAACATGCATTGCAGCTGTGTTGTGTGTGCTGTCGAAGAACAAGGGCCAAACGTTGGGTGACGGATATTGGAGCTGGCAGCGTTAATCGGGAAACTCGGCGTATATTTGATGACATCCCTTTGAACGTCCTGAGATTATTTTCAGAGCCGGAGAATGGTGAGTCAGGATTTTCAATATAAATGGACCACGGACCGAGTACTCATCGGTGCCCATTACACCAAGGGTGGTTCAATAGCCAGAGAGCGCGGCACGGATCATCGGGACCTGAGAGACTGCCAAATTGAATTCTGAAAAAGTCGACTTCTTAGATGAACGACAAACCACAGCTTGAAAAAGATTTGTTTCTTGCCTTGGAATGTTGTACACAGCGTTAACGTGAGCCTGAAGAATCATATACTACGTCGACCAGTGTCGTTGTGCGGATGCCGAACGAGCTGTGATCCGACAACCAATCTTAGTGTCAAGCGGACATGTAAATTGAGCAGATTTAGAGGATAACGCGCCATCCCTGTCCGCCTGAAAATGAGAACCCTGCAAAGAACTTGCGTGACAGCATCTCACAAATTAACGGAGGGTTAAGACACGGAGAGGCTGGACAGTGTTTCAAGTGGAGCCCAAGGATATGAAATGCGAAAGGGAATCAGCCAGTAGCGGTTAATGCGTGCGTGGATGAGGGAAGAACATGAAAGCAAGAGGCAGAAGAAAAAAGAAGATGTGGCAGTGACGCCACGTGTGAAGGAACCGTTTCGGCCCGGGCCGAGATGCCGAACACTTTCAACCATCCGCTTTTTTTTCTCGTTTTAGCAGTTCGTAAACCAGACAGGCAATGAATGTTATAGATGAGATAGAGCAAATACAAAACAGCGCAGGGGTTTGCGAGAGTTCGAAGCTAACGGAAGGATTCGAGTAGAAATATAGAGCGCCAGTATTATGTATAATAGTAAGCCGTGGTCGAGATATCTGAGACGGTCAACAGACAAGGACTCTATATTCAACTGCTATGTATCGCTTTGCACGAAGTTAAACACATTGTTTCGCTGAGGAACTCGGAGATGGCACTAGAGTCGGAGCAGTAGAAATAAATCAGCGCTGGTGGAAGAAATAGGGTGCCAACGTACCGAAAGCGAGGTCCCGAATTAAGGTTAGTTCGTCAAGTCCTCGGTTGTAAGGACACCAGAGTGGTGAAATTGATGGGGAGAAATCGAGAGCGGAAAAATGGGCTCAGGCACAGAGAATGCGAGTCAGATGGTGAATCTAAAGGCGACAGAAAAGGACGCACCTAGCATGGGTTCGCCACACGGTTTTTATGAAAGGGTCTCGGGAAGGGTGGGATACGATGACCCATCATGCGCCCTGCCGTCGTGCGCATGTTGCACCACTGAATGTGACAGCACGAGGATGGAATAATTCCTCTGTCGATGCCAGCCGGCGGAATTGCGATCCAGGACCCAGGATATTTTGTGTATGTGGAATACTATGGCACCAGAAGGAAGAGTCATTAGTGAACGGCTGAATCGCAGATGACCATGTTCAAGAACTACTCACAATATCAATAATCGTCTTCCTTCCCCATTTTGGACAGGGCACGTAGATCGTTCCGTTTAGGTTCACTGTATGGCTTCATCAGTCAACATTCGGCTCAAGGAATTGATGGCAAGCAATTGCCTTCACATGAGAACACCACAGTGTCCACATTCGGCTCAAGCTCAATAGTAAGTACTCTGAAGCTGAATGAGGAGCTGAACAACATTGCTGGGGGGGAGCATGCGCACCGGGAATGCTGATGTTATGAGACAGCACGTCGTCAGCCTATGAGTGATGCGCCACCAACTGAGCTCGACACAGGGAGTTCCGGCGTCCAACTGCCATGAAGGTTTCCCTGGTGGATGTAGATTTCGGGGATGCGGCGGTAACAAGTACCAGAGGCAACCTGCTTCGGGAGCGGGCCCAGTTTGAGCAGAGACTGGGGATGGTGATGGTGGTGGAAAGAGAAGTATCGGTGGCGGTGCTGGTGGCGCACATCATCACAAATCGTCGCCTACAGGGATCTATAACTTCTATAAGTTGGGATCGAGACATTATCCCCGAAGGAACTTAGGGGCTCAAGTGCTAGATCAAGAACTTCCTACGGGCCTCGTGGGCTCGCGGCGGTCAACTTGAATCATTCGCCACTTTTTTGTTGGGTAATTCAGAAGTTAGACCCCTCGCCACAGGCCTCTGAAAATCGACGCCACACGATGAGCCATGAGCGGTACATGAGAGATGCCGGTTTATGCAACATGGGAACGTGAGCCGAAGACATTGGGTCTGGTAATGATCTTCTCCAAATTGTAAGCCATCCCTTCAACCTCCCTGGTTTATCTCCAACAAAATATGTACCCGGCCATCTCGCTCCGACCTCAAATTAGATTCATTCTGATACATGACGACCTTGTTAGGATTGGACAATTAGAGTCCGTGGTTGTTACGGCTAATCGTCCGATCTCGATCGGCGAGCCCGGGGTGGCCACACTAGTACTAATGCGTGAAAGTAAATTTAGACAGATGAACTGATGTTTGGCTTCGATTCGTCAGCGGCATAGAATGCGCCAAGTATTTCAATGTGCACGATGAACTCACGTTGCGAACTTCGATTCTTCGGAAGTTTGATGTGTGGTTGAGTTATTTTTTCTTTTCGTTGAATCATCTTCTGTGGGTTTTCCAACCCGTTGGTGGCGCTGGATCGGGATCAATTCTTGGCGCAAGAATGATACCCAAATAGGGTTCTCTGAGAATGAGGCAGATCAGCCTCTCGCATGGCAAGGCACTTCACACGCATACGCCACTCGTCACTGGCGACCCTACTAGTAGTGCAAAAGAAGAACAAAAACGTGGCGTCTCTGTTATGACTGGGTCGATATTTCTCTCTATTGTTCTCCGTTGTAAATCGAGTTTTTCAGCCAAAAATGTTTCTTTCTTCGGGATCAATTTGTTGGCCGAGTTCCGCCGAAATACGGAAGCCTTCGTTTTCATGTTCAACTTCCCCTCCGTCATGAAACTACAGCCTGGGCTCCTCGGGAGGTTGGTGATGTATATTTGTTCGGGACTCTGGGCATTTCGTCCAGTTCGGAGTCTCGTTTACACAACGACCTTGTATTCTTCTGAAGTGATTACAACAATTTGGCCACAATACAAATCACAGATGCAGCACCCACGTCAGACACTCAGACCCCGAGTCATCGCTTAGCGACTTCATTCTTGCCACTACAATCCTCGTTGCCACGTACCCGATCCGTCCACCGTGCCCGGCAAGGACTTCCTCTTTCGGCCCATTGCGTCTCGTTCGAATGACTGCAACACTTCGTTCTGTGACACCACGAGGCCGGCGTGGCCACTACACGCGGCCTCCGATGCAAGCCCCTACTTGGATCCGGCGCAGCTTTGGGGGCTGCGCTGGTCCTGAATCCACGCCACATAAAAAAGTTTGCTTATAAATTAGATGGGCGTGCGTTTGATTTCCATTCTACACCCTGCTTTGATACATGTTCCCAAAGACACCGGTCAGCGATGGAACCTGTACCCGCCAACTGGGATCCGGTTGCCCTCACATCTTCCAATCCTTGCTTCACTGTCGACATCGGGGCAGTGAAAGTAGAGCTCAGGAAAGTTATGTTCGAGGGGCCACATCGACACCAAGTCCATCTGGGGGCAAGCTCAGCACCCCAGATTCAGTTCAAGAGGTAAAAATAATCATAGACATCGTGGCCACACAGCTGACGGGGACGCCAAGGTATGTAAATGCGCTTTCATTTTGCGCCACAGACCTTTGTCCACTATCTATGCACCCTAGTCTGCGCTTCGAAGCCGAAGGGAAGAACTACCTTTTATTGCAACCGCTGAGTTTTGCCAAAGTCACTGTAAGGATTGGAATTGGTCCAATTGGTCGTTTCTGATATATATATATTTCTGCAGCTCTTATATCTAGGACCTGTCCAGCCAATCCAAGGGACGATGGCCATAGCACCTGTCACGATGGCAGTTAAGAAGCAGGGGGTATGGAAAATACGGCGTGAAACGGAAGATGTTGAGCGAATCAGGATATTGGCAGGTCTACTGGTGTTTGCGGACACTTTGGAGTGGAAGAACATTGTTACGCCCGCCGTTTGAAACAGAAAAAATAAACATATGAAATGCCACGAATATCAATGATCTCCCATTGCTGCCACAACATCAGCCCACTGAGTGCTTAGGTCGACTATATACATAACCTTGCGTGGATACAAAAAGCCTCAACAAGGTAAATGGAAGGAATTTTTTGTGTCTCGGCTTAGTCTCAGTTAGCTTACCAGACGTGTTAGAAAATAGTGGCAGTGTAGTATTTTACATAATCAAACACACTCAGGGGACTACCTCCTTATGCCCTTTCGATTTCAATAGAGCGTTTCCTGTAGGCACACCGTCGACGGTCATACGGACTGTCAAACGCTCCACGGCCATGTTGGTTTTCTCTATCGTGCTTTCGTCTCTCTCCCGGCCGCTCCTGAAGGAATGCAAAAAACAAGTTCAACGCTTCCCGGAAAATGGCAGCTGTAGTCGGATGATAAAATGCACTAACAGGACCATTGATCCACAAGAACAATGTTCCGATGGTCCGATGTAAATCTGAGTCTTCGGGGTGGGCAAGCAGATACTTTACTACACTGAGCCATGTCTGGGCAAACTCTGCCATGATGTTTACGTCCACGTCTTCGAACGAATCCGCTAAGCATTCGCAGATTGCATATACCGTGCCCTGTATATATGTCGGTCTTTCCAGCTGGACACAAGCAGAAAGAAAGCCTGTCAGAGTTACTATCATCGCCGTTTTCACCCAGTGAAGCACATCCAAGTAAGTTTCAACGGTGTAGCCTGGGGAACGAATAGTAGACTCGGACCAGCCGGTGAGGAGCGGGAGGGTAGCCAGACGCTGCATCTCCTCAGTTGGTCCACCTGAGTTACGAATTCCGCTCTCGCCAGCAATCAATGTCGCAATATGGAGTTGGTAAAGTTTCCGATGAGTCATGAGGGTGGAAATGAACAAGAAAGGTTGTAATAATTCAATGTTGTTGGTTAGATAACACCAAAGGGTTTCATCTCGATCATTCCACGAATCTAAATCTGGCAAAAAACTGTGGGAGGAGCATTACGGCCCCTATGGCCAGGAGTACATTTGTTTCGGCATGTGTTGATATTAGCGCGGCAACCAAGGCATCCAAAAGACAGAGAAGATCACAGTGCTCCGTGGCGAAGTACAATGCGGCTAGGTCTCCACGGCCCGCTAGATACACGGCAAACTTGTAGATGACATCTTCCCGATGAAGGAGAGGAAGGAGGCGAAGGAGATATTTCATAACGTGGTCCATCGATGATATCTCTCTCGTCACCGTTTTGTGATGCAGAGGGTCAAACAGTTCTATGCGAGCTATGTTGAAGAAGTACGGCCGGGGCATGCAATGTGGATAATCCGGGGAAAAAGGAACGCTCGGTAAAATCCTGAAGCAGGTTTCCATCAGCTGGTAAGGGGGAGTTGCACCAAAATGTACACTATGAAGTGCATGGACGAGGTAGTCACAAGACAAAGAGACAGCTGCCTCTTCCCACACTTGGTCCTGTGATAGTAATTGTAACGCGACACGGATGTTCGCAAGTTGCTCGGTGTCGGTGGGGTTGAGATGAGGTATCAGGCTTTTCCTGTTGGATTCAAACCGTATTGACAAGGTGTCAAGTTTCTGACCATGTTCCACGAGGCGCGCAACAGCTGCTGCCAGTTCTAAAGACAGGTTCTCGTCTGCAAGCCTGATGATGGAGGCGATGTAATTACGCATGTTGCTCAGGCGGCTATACTTAACTGCAACCGCCGCCGCCAATACATACGGTTTGGGCCAGGATTTTGCCCAGCCAGGTGGGTGTTCTAGGGCAGCTAGGGTTCTATCCTCCATCCAGTAGACCCGTTCGGCACTCTCGAGGGATTCCGAGCTGTCAGAGATCATTCCAATTGCCCAGAGAGCCTTCATGCTAGAAACAAGTCGTTGCTGGCAAAGAGGATCCCCGGGTGCCATTTTGCGACAGCTTAATATTGTGTCTGTGATACGGCCGCCCAGAGAGAGATGATTGGACGAAGGGACGAGGAGGGGCATAAAAAGATAGTTGTTGAAAGGATGGAAACCGTTAATTCCGTGAATTGCTTCTGGAATTGCATCCAGAAATGGAAGGAGCTCGTGATCGTCAGTAAGGGCGTCCATCGTCCATGTAAGTGCCCGTTGGTCTCGGGCCTTCGCTGGTCGGAGCGCAAGATTGACCATGGTGTCGTACATTGTGCGGGGAGTGGATGCAGTCTGGTTATCGAAAATTGACAGCTGGTTCTGAACCGCGCGTAGGATATTCCAGGTGAATGGGGAAAAGGGAGTCCGATAAGGGCAGTCGGGGCTCAGTATTGGCAGTATGGTGAGAAGGGCGTACAAGATGCAAAAGAAGGCCAGAACCCCGCTGATGAGGCCCATCATGATGTGATTAATTGGCAGTAGGAATGCGACAAGTCCTCCCAGGAAGAGCATCAGTGACAGATGCAGAAGCATAGGAATGAGGTCAACAACAGTGTGCATCCTGAACCGTCGCACACCGAAATATAGCAAGGAGAAGATGCGTGCACGTCGGACTGGAGACGGCCGTTTTTGGGACTTGTGGATAAATTCTCGAGCCCATTGCTCCACGAGTGTCGCCAGCAACGCGCAGGTGATGCTCAGCGACAAGCTAATGAACCACAAGGTGTTGCAAACAAGTGACGTTCGAGTTGGCCGAAATTCAACCGCTTCTGGCGGTGCAAACACAGTGCTATTTGCGATGGCGACAAGTTGTTGAGAAATCTGTGCAAGAAGCTGGATGGTCATATCACCGGAATCTGGCTGCAACTTGCGATAACTTTCGATCAGGAAGGCAGTCAGACTGGCAGAAAAGAGGCCGGACTACTATGTGCTCAGAAATTGCACCACGTGACTGATGTGGATAACATACGAAAATCAACATGCCCTCCATGTCTGCTTTCCAACTTTCGACTAACGCTGTGTCGTATCGATCGGCCTCGTTGATATATATAGCCCAGAGTTTCGCTGACGCCTGTTCGCTTTCAGCCTTGGTGTACGGCACTTCTTCGACCCAAGGTGAACGGGGATGAACATTGTGTCGAGGGCTCGACTCCTCCGTTTCCACCGTGCCCTCTCTGCCTAGAATCTTGTACATCCAGTGTGAGATAATATTTTTCACTGTGTTCTTTCAGCTACAATCAATGTGATAATACACTTGGCGGTGCATACCAGGATGTGAAGTTGAGTTCTTTTCAGGATCTGCAGGCAGGCGGAAGGGACGCAGGCGCATTTTTGTGAGGAGGAAGATGGGCGGTTGTGGGTGCAGGAAGGAAGTTGGATCTGCCAAAAAAAAAAAAAAAAGCCGAGAGGTGTCAGCTCATGTCGTAAAGGATTCGGCCTCGTGTTACTTCCAACCGAATCTCCGGATATGAGTTGCCAATTTTGAATCGATGCACCTCTATCGTTGCCAGGTTTTCTTGACAGAACAGGAGCATGCAGGGAGCTGGCTTCAGCAGAGCCACAAATTATGGTTGTTGAAAGGCAAGGCGGAGGGCGGGGAGACGGGGAGGAGTATTGTACGGTGGATGGGAACAAAACACGGGATATTTTCAGAACCGATGCCACGATGTCGCTTATTGCTGTTGGACGGCCAAGAGGAAGCGAAATAGAGAGACACAGCAAGACACAGCTACTCAGTCGATAACTCCATAGTAGAGAGAAACTGTGCGAAGGAAATTGAATGTAGCACGCAGTTTCGAACTGCCGCCGAAAGCAAATTCTTGTAAAGCGCGGACAATGGGCGGGCGTCTCGGAAATGAATGACACGCTATCTTTGATCCTTCGCCATCGTGGAGCGGCATTGCGGACGTCCCGGGGACGGGAGATTAAGTTTCTGACGAAAGTGGTGAACATGGCCCAGCAGAGATTCTGTAGCTGATAGAATTGTTTCTGGGGCGATTTTTTCCTGTGACGCTCGACTCGGGAGCGATGCATATGGCAACGGAATAGACTGCGGGGATGCGTTTGAGCGGAGAGAGGGAGTACCGATCAGCGCTCAGTAGTCGCTGACCAGCTGGCATACCAGAATCTGGCCCAGAAAGGATTCCGCAACTGATCCAGAGTACGCAGAGTAATCGTTTTGGAACTATTCTTTGCTGTGACGATCGGCTCTGAAGCAGGTGGAACATAATAGTTTCTAATAGGCTGCGGGGATTCGTTCGAACGGACAGAGTGAGTACAGATTAGAAGTCCAGAACTGGGAAGCAAGTGATAGCCGCATCCAGTCCGAATCGCCCAGCATATCTTTTTGTATATGGGTGGAATCTTTCCCTTGTATAGTTTGTGGTATAGTCATGTTGAGAAAATATTTCGCGGAGATGCGCTGGCAGAGTTTGCAGAATGCCACAATTCAAGGAAGAGTTGCATGAATGGAGATGGGCAATTTCGAGAGCGAAGGAGAATCATCCGATGCGGCGAAGTAGGATGTGTTCATCTTTGTTGACTCTCCGCTTCACTGACAGTCATTAGCCACGGTGGCACGAGGAATGAGTCGGCCCGCCGATTCAGTGTGTCGCAGTATTAAACAGGTATTTTGTCTTCTTGACTTGTCAATTTGGTTTGTGGGAGATTCCTTGTACCGCTTTGCGTCGAGACTGAGCTTCGCGGGCGTTGTGGGCGTCGCGACAAAGAACAGAACAACGTGCTCCATCATCGGTCAGTGCGTGGAGTGAATGTCAGACCGAGTGCAACTCACAACAGTATAAGTACACCGATACCAAAAATGCCGTGGAGATGTTGGGAAATGGTGGTCGTGAAAGAAAGAGGTAGGTACGTCAGTGGCTGTGCAATTGATGGCCCGGTGAAACTTACTACCACCCTACTTCCTTAGGGGGTTCAAGTGCGTAACTTGGCTGCGGGAGACGTTGGGCCAAGAACTTTCCTACAAAAAGGGAGAACGAGTACAAAATACAGCTAGCGCCGAGCCAGCACCGCACCCACGATCCTTCCCTGCCCGCTCGCAGATAAGACGACGAGTCGCTCCCAGATATGACTCCGACCTGCGCCGAACGGGGACTACGACCGCTGCGTACGCGCATATCTAAACGGCCTACACCCGCGCGAGTCCCTCCCTCCCCGCTCAAAATGGAGATGGCGCTGCTGCGACACGCAACGCATCTCCTCGTGCATGCGTCCACGGCCGCGCTCTCAGCACGAGCACGAGCACGCGGGCTCTGTCCGACGCAGGTACAGTACAAGTGCGGTGCACCAACTCCTCCCGCCTCCCGCCTCGACCCAGTTCTGGCGCGCTTCTCGCCCATGGCCAGCCGCCAGCCGCCCGCGCCTCGAAATCCCGCATCAATTCCACACGCGCTCCCGCTCTCCGCCTCGCACGCTGCCATCCGTCGCCCGCGCCTTCACCTCTTCACCGCCCATCCACCTCCACTCCCGGAAATCGCGGCTCGAATCGAAAGAAAAACGAAAATGAGAAAGAAACACGCAAATCCCATATCCCGCAAAAAAACCCGAAAACGAGAAACTCAGAAAATAACGCGGAAATGAAGCGAAAAACAGACCTTCATCATACACCCCAGCGCCAAGCTCCTCCCACCCGGCGCCGAAGACTTGTTCTGCGAGGGCGCGTGCGCGTTTAATGCTCGACCTGCGGAGATACAAAAAAGAGGAATCAGTTCTGTTCCGTGATTGTACGGCGAGAGAAGATGAGTGAAAGGGATGTGTGTAATTTATGGAAAGGAAAGGAAATACGAGAATCGATGAGAGATGATATTGAGGGGAGATGATGAGTGAATAACGGGATGCAGACGTAAGATGACGTGACGGAGGACGACGGGGAAGAATGGGCGAATGGCAGGGGAGGACGCAGGACGACGCGGAAGAATGGATGGATGAGAGAGGGAGATGCGAGGCGAGGCGGAATTGGAAGGAGGTGGATGTACGTTTGTGGGGTGTGGAATGCGAGTGTCATGTATCTCTTCTAAGCGTACAAATGCCCAGAGACAGAGACAGAGGGTGTAGGATGTGTAGGTATGCGAGACCAGGAAACATGCACGCGATATACTGTATGTATATATATGGGTGAAAGTAGCGTAGCGGGAATACCGGGGAATCGAAGGAAGGAAGGAAGGAAGTGAGGGAGGAGCGGACTGGGGAAGAGGGAAGAGGGAAGAGGGAATCGCAACAAGGGGCGCGCGGGAGGGAATCAAAACGGGATGAGGGAGGAGGGAGGGAAGGGTGGATGGCAGGGATGGGAAGTAGGGGGATCCATGTATAGGGAGGGAAGTGGTCGGAAGTGGTCGGAAACGAAACGAAAGGAAAGGAAAGAGCGTGGGGAAGAAAGAACGAATGGGCGCAGAGAGTGATGGGTGCGTCGGGGCGGAGGTCGTAGGTCGACGGGCGCGCAGAAGGAGAACGTCGGAGGAGGGGATGAATGTATGTAATACGGTGGATGTATGTATGTAATACGCGGATGGGGCGACGTGGATGTATGTAATATATAATAAGTCGCGCCGGATTATGACCGGTGTAAGTACGGATCGTGTGCAATGGCCAAGCAGAGGAGAGTGGAGGGTGGGGGTGGGGGATGGGAAGCGGGTCCAGGATGACAGGAGGGGAATCGAGGCCGGGATGAGAAGAGAATGAAGGAAGGACAAAGGGGGGCGGGAATCGAGGATGAAATCAAAAATAAAGGAAAGTGAGCGCGAGCACGTACAGATCTTAATGATCAAACGTATTCATGATCGCATTGGCGGTGGCGAGGGCCTTGTTTTGGAGTCTGCATAAATCGGGGCAGTAAGCAAGCGTCTTGTCGAGTTTTGGAGGGCGGGAGGATGAAAGAAATGGAGAACGGCAGGGGGGAAAGGGAAAATCGAGAACGGGAGGAAAATAATAAATAAGAAATAAGAAGATACATAGATGACGGAAAATGCGCAGGAGAGGAACGAAAATACGGGGGAGGCTTACTAGGTACTGTGGATGTGTAGAGTATGTAGAAGTTACGAAGATGTCTAAAGTATGTAGAGAATACGAAGAATAAGAATACCGGATACGCGTCGCGAATAACGAGTACGAGTACCCGCCGCAAAGGTCGCAAAGTCGCAAAATCGCAAAATCACTACAAACGCACATGTCCGCGTCGGAGCCTGGAATCGAAGACAAATGTATGATATACAAGACGCCAGCGAGAGCGATGGTAAAGCGCGAAAGAAATCTCCAAATCGAAAAGAGATGGAAAATCGCGAATATCGAAAGGAGGATGAAAAACCGGCTCAAAGAATTCGAGGACGAGAACAAGAAATAATCGGGGGAAAAAACACGACTCACGGCGTCCCCCCGGCAGCACATCCACCAGCTCGCGCAGCGTCGTGAAATCCCACAGGAGGCGCCACGCGAGTTGGTTCGGCACGACGAGGTCCGCCATGGCGAGTTGGAAGTAGCGGTTAAGGTCTGGCGGGCCGATGCCCCCGCCGGCCATGCCGAACATCTGTGAACGGGGATGAGTATGTATGTGTACGAGGCAAGATAGGAGGATGAGGAGGAGGAAAGGGGGAGAGTGAAGATGAAGCCGACCCGGGATTAATCGCGAGTGCTGCGGGCAGGAGGCAACTCGAAATAATTCGGAATGGCGGTATGTACAATATCACGGAAAACGGAAAAAATAATAATGAAGGACGCGGCGGGGATGATGTACTCGACGCGGCGCCGCCCGTGATGCCCTGCAGCGGCGTCCCGTCGGCATCCATGATCATCGCTTCGCAGCCGGGGTCGAATTCGACTGTGTGTATGAATTAGCGCAGCCCGTAGTAAATGTATATATGCATAAAGGTGTGGGGAAGTTGGTAGAAACGAGGCGAGGAAACGGGGAAAAGGAATGAAGTGAGGATGGAGGGAAAGCAAACGATGAACAAATTGAGGAACGCGGAACACGCACACTGCACCCTCTCATACTCCTCCCAATCCTCCGGTATATGCAGCGTCACCTTCCACCAGTGGTTCGTCTGTGCGTCTCTCCATTAATCCAGAGAAAACAAATTAATATCAACGGACGCACCCAGCTAGGCCCGAATTGCTCGCCCTTTTGCGCGGGGCGGAATTCTTGCTCCAGGGCCTCGGCGAAGGTGGGCTTGGTGAGGCCGGGGGCGGACCAGCTGCGAAGGAGTGCGTCAGTACTGGCTGATACATCTCATAGATCCATCCGCTGCGCGGCGCATATGGTATGGCTCGCAGAATCGCATGCGCCGTTACGCGCGTGAACACACTCGTCGACTCTCGGCCGCACAAGCGACTCCGCAGGAAAGAGGACACGACAGAAACAAAAACAACTCACACCCTCAAATCCACCCACCCCTCCCCGCTCTCCTTCCGCACAAAGTTGTACTGATTGATAGCGAGGAAAGGAGGGGGAGCGGGGGGTGAGGAATCAAGGAGATGCGCGGAATCGAAGGAAGGAGGGGAGCCGAGGCGCGAAAGAAAGCAGGAATCGAAAGAAAGTAACAAGAGAGAAGAAGAACACACAGATCTTTATGGTCGAACGTATTCATGATAGCATTGGCGGTGGCGAGGGCCTTGTTTTGGAGTCTGCATAAATCGAGTCAGTAAGCACGCGTCTCGTCGACTTTTGGAGGGCGGGAGGATGAGAGAAATGGAGAACGGCAGGGGGGAAAGGGAAAAGCGAGAACGGGAGGAGAAAAGAAATAAGAAATAAGAAGATACATAGATGACGGAAAATGCGCAGGAGAGGAACGAAAATACGGGGGAGGCTTACTAGGTACTGTAGATGTGTAGAGTACATAGAGAATACGAAGAATAAGAATATCGGATACGCGTCGCGAATAACGAGTATGAGTACCCGCCGCAAAGTCACTGAAAACGCACATGTCCGCGTCAAGACAAATGTATGATATACAAGACGCCAGCGAGAGCGATGGTAAAGCGCGCAAGAAATCTCCACTCAATCGCGGACATCGAAAAGAGATGAAAAATCGCGAACATGGAAAATAAACGTAAAACACACTCAAGGGAAGAAAAAACTCTATCGCGAAATCGAGAACAAGAAAATAAACGCGAAAAAAAGCGCACTCACGGCGTCCCCCCCGGCAACACATCCACCAGCTCGCGCAGCGTCGTGAAATCCCACAGGAGGCGCCACGCGTCCTGGTTCGGCACGACGAGGTCCGCCATGGCGAGTTGGAAGTAGCGGTTGGGCTGTGCGAGCGTGTCATTAGTGAAAAATATAAAGAGTGAAGTGAGGAGGAAAGAAGGAGACGCACATCGGGCGGGCCGATGCCGCCGCCGGCCATGCCGAACATCTGTGAGTGGGGCATGGGTTAGCGTCGAATTTGGAGCGGAAGCAGAAGGAACGAGGGAACGAAGAATGCGAGGCGTAAGCAGTACAATGAGACGGGATGAGCATGAACGATAAGCACAAGGTGGAAGTCGCAGCCGACTCGCAATTATTTGCAGGTGGAGGAAAAGGAACGAATTCAAAAATAACGCGGGGATCGTAGAGTGCGCGCAGGAGAATAACACTATGATAACACATCTCCAAATCGCAGCCCCAACAAAGCAAAACGCAAAGCCACAGAAAACTCACCCCATTACAGCTACTCTCAATTACAATCTCATGCACGCCCTTCTTCCGCGCCGCGGCGGGGATGATGTACTCGACGCGGCGGTCGCCGCCGAAACCGCCTGTTATTCCTGTGTGCGTAGAATGCGTTAGCGATTTTATTTCTTTCGATTCTCGCGTTTTTTACGAGAGGAGCGAGCGGGCGAGGAGAAAGTCGGGAAGGATGGAATCAAATAGGAATAGGGAGAGAAGAACGCACCCTGCAACGGCGTCCCATCCGTGTCCATGATCATCGCTTCGCAGCCGGGGTCGAATTCGACTGTATGTATGAATTAGCACAGCCCGTATATAAATGCATAAAGGCATGAGTTGGAGGGAAAGAATGAAGTAGTGATAAAGTGAATGACCGAAGCAACAGGAACACGCACATTGCACCCGCTCATACTCCTCCCACTCCTCCGGGATGTGCAGCGTCACCTTCCACCAGTGGTTCGTCCAGCTCGGGCCAAACTGCTCTCCCTTGCTCGCGGGGCGGAATTCTTGCTTCATCGCCTCGGCGAAAGTGGGCTTGGTGAGGCCGGGGGCGGACCAGCTGTGCGAAGGATTGTGTCAGTGCTGGCTGGCATATGGGACGACTCGAGCATACGTGAATATGCACGAGCACACAGTCGTCGACTCTCGGCCGCACAAGCGACTCCGCAGGAAAGAGGATACGACAGAAACAAAAACAACTCACACCCTCAAATCAACCCACCCCTCCCCGCTCTCCTTCCGCACAAAAAGCGCAGCGCCAAGGTTAACATCGCCGAAATGCCCCCCGTTGAACTGCCCCAGGCGGTCCTGCGTGAGGCGCTTGATCCATTTGGCGCCTGGGGAGGGGTTGAGGGTTGGGTAGTTCTGTGCTGCTGTAGTCGAGTTCTGTCCTCCGTTGCTTGTATTCTGTCCTCCGCTGCTTGTATTCGGGGTGGTGCGGGTGGTGTTGGGAGGAGCACCATGCCCGTGGTGGTGGTGGCAGCTCATCGTGCTCTACTCGTTCTCCGTTACTTTCGTCTGCGTAGTCGTAGTCAAAGTCAAGTCGAAGTAGAGGATGTAGCGAGTAGATGCGGTAGAAGCAAGAGGTGATTCCCGCCGCCATCACTATCAACACCGGCAACGGCGGCAACACGGCCACGTGCTGAGTAAAGCTGCATTCGGATAGGGGTCGGCGGGTCGCGATAAGGCGCGATTTCTCTCCAACGTCCATATGCGTTTAGTCTTCGACGAATACGCTTCCTCCTAGCCCTCTGCACCTCTCGCACGATCTCCTGCGTTGTACCAAAACTCACTCTCAAAGTCGAGAGCTGAGGTGGTGATCGGTCGGTGGTCGCTCGTTCGGCGCTTCGCGCCGAACTCGCTCCCTCCACCTCCCACCTGCACGTAAACTAGGTGCGTCGCACCCAGGGATACTGACTTCCGTTAAACGTTTAAATTTAAGACTTGCAGCGGCCCCCGACAACCATGCCCCTGCCCTCTCCGCCATATGTCATATGGGTTTTTCGGGCAACTGCGACGATACACCGTACGCAGTGGAGTACGGCATGCCTCTCGTGTCGGAAAACGTTGATTATATACCTGTGAGTATCCGGAATGCTCTTGCGACTACCGAAAATTTAATGACCCTCTCCGCTCGAGGAAAACATCTATCTTATCCCAAATTTCAAGGTATCCATCTTCAATGCAATCCCACTCAATCTAGGAATCTGGTAAAAAGCCGACAATGGTATAATACTTCACATGCACGTTAGTCCAAAGTGCGAATCATTCTACAAAGTGAGCTTAAAGTACAGATAGATTCCTCCAGACTGGACCCTGTTACAGTGCAACATTCCTAGGCCATGTTTCGCCACAGTGCGTAGTCTCATGAATCATCGACTGTATATCCGCGTTTCTGGATCTCTCAATGTTTTGATTTGTGAAACGCTGCCACGGAATAAAAACCTTAGACTGATCCCTGTCTTCTGGTATTTTTCGTGGCGAGTTCAGCTGGGCAGTCAAAGATCTTCAATTCAATACTCAGTATACCATGAACGAGCACATAAATATCGGGACGCAACGTTGCCAATGAGAGCAAGCTCATAAGTGCAATTAGACTGTGATTATATTTGTTACAAAGGCAGATGGTGCACTAGAGGAAGCGATGGGGGTAACTGTTCAATTTCGATTCGACGCGCTGCGGAGTTTGATTGGATGTGACTATGCTGGCAAGGTTAAGAAACAAGTACATGAATGGGGGAAAAAAACGAACTCACAAGCTAGTTTCGCCTGCAGGTGTTGCGAATGCGATCATAGTTTTGCGGCGGGGGCGCGGGCATACCGAAGTGTCCGGCGTTCTCGCTCACAAATTGTTCATATGCGCGGCCGTAGTTTCGCGGCGGGGGCGGGGGCGCCCTTAACGAGAAATCCTCGTCTAAGAAATAGCCTTGCGGACGGGAAAAAGTGGGGCGCAAAGTGGCAGCGATAAGCGCCCTCCGTTCCGCGACGGTCATGGAACCGTATGCGGATGTGGGTGTATTGTGGGGGGTGGAGGGGATGGCGCGAGGGGAAAAGTAAGCCATTCTGGGCGATCGGTGAGTTGATGTAAGGTTGAATATACAGATGGAGGCTTACTTTGTTTATCAGTGCCGAAGGTTGTGCAATAGGTTATCTAAACGTAGATCGGGTAGTTGATTCTGGTGGGTCGTTGATAGGGAGGAGTCAGAAAATCAGCGGGCTTTTTATACGCTTCAGGAGTCCCATGTCTCACCTAGTCAAAGCGGTGGTGAGTCGGGAGGCGGGGTCCAGACCGGTCTAGGCGCGCAGCACCCGCAAGTGTCTCACTATGGCGGCTCGGGATTCCCCCCCGGTCCAGGTCTCACTTGTAAAATCCGCCAGTATTAGAGCAGCTCCCCAATTGTCGAAATTCAGCTTTCACCTTCCCCTCAGAGTGGTTGAGCTGTTTGAAAAAAAGAATATGGTCGATGTGGATTGGTGCAATCGTTTCTGATAGTACAAGAATGAGGTGAAGAGTAATAACAGTTAAGTACACGCAGAGGACTATTCTCATGACGCCTGTTTTTGAGCGGGGATTGCATGAGACAGCCTTCGTGTGAATACATCCACAACCTTCGTCGTTTCGGGAATCCAATCCCTATATTTTTTTCCTGGGTCTCAAAGAAATTTCAGATATAATGAAAGTACCTTGTGAAAGCTGCTTGCGTCCCGTCGCGGAATTCAATTCTACATTATCAGGCTAGGGATCAAGTACATGGTTGATGAGTGGGAGCCACGTCTGCGCAAAATCAGTCGTAATTTGCCACTCTTCAAAGCTCCCTGGAGAAATAATCGCAACGGCGAGGGAAATATTTCAGACTCTCTTACTCGGTGCAACATCCCATCCTTGAGAGTTCCTTTTAGACATACCTGTGAGGTACAATTCGAAGAGAACAATGGTGGAAACGACTTGAAGCTTAATGATCTGGCTCGCAATCCTGCTAGAAAAGTCCCGCTCCACTACTTCTTCGCGATGTTCCAAGCAGGCAAATCAAGCATCCAAAACAAATCGATTTGACACAAATGTAACACGTGACCGCGTTTGAATTACGCCATCATAATCTGCAAGCAAGGACAAACATAACCCTCTTCAAAACCGCCATGAACCACTGGCATCTGAGCATGCGCTGGTCGACCAGCTTCTGTCGAACTTTGTTGTTGCTTCTCCGCCTCCGTACTCTTACAACCGAAATGAGGTACAATCTATGTTCACACACGCAGCCCAAGGCTCACAAAGTCGATCTTTTTTTCCCCACGCAGAAATAAATCTCGCCGGGGTCCCAAAAGGACAACGCTATCGACTTGGAACCTGAGCTTGCTGAAACCGGATGATTTTGGAGACCTGTCGCTCCTCAAATCCATCCGATTCCCAAACCCGGTGGGGGGGCGCGAATTTCCTCCAATATGACGATGGCCGGTGCGCAACGGGCCAAGTGCGCAGAAAAGCTCCGTGCATTCGTACCCAAAAACCCACCGGTGAAGCTCCAGCGTAACGACTTCCTTTTCGTGCCTCGCTCATTTCCTGGGGATCATCGTCGGGTTGCTGCTTGTATTCTCGCCGTTGCCCGCTGATCATATTTATGCGGCTGATCGAGGGAAGAAATTCGAAGCAATACAGAACAAATCTCACTTCTTATTCGTTGCGCGTCAGCGGATGTATCTATTAATACGTCGTCCAGCTTCTCGGAATCCCCGAAGAGCAACCATCTGACGACCGAAGACGGGCCGCTAGGTCTTTATATTCCTCCTACTGACTGCGGCATGAGAAGGTACTTTTTTGTTACCCGAGCACTTTCCCTATGCGATTCGGAGCAACGTTTGCATTGCTGCTATCATTTCTCTCCACCGTGTTAGCGGTATCTTTCATCGTCCCTGGCGCACTCTGGTCTGACACAAGTGGTGCGAAAATCCTCGCCCCCGGAGGGCATGTCATCAAAGTTGGGAGCACGTTTTACTGGGCAAGTCCGTCGAAACAGTGTCTCAGTTTGATCTAACCTGGTACTTTTCCTACTTTCCCAGCTTGGACACTCAGTCGCGGCGGGCGTACAGCCGAACATCTACTCGTCCACCGACCTGATGAACTGGACGCACGTCGGGATAGCATCGCGTGCCGTGAGCGGCATGTACCGCCCGAAACCTTCCACCTATTACCCTGTCTTCAATGGACCATTACTGTAATGATCCATTGAAGTGGTATGTAAGTTGTCCTCCAATACGTCCATCCCCCAGGGGCAAGTCTGACGGTAAAAACAGATTGTAGGCCAGGTCAACCGCGAAGTGGTGACACTGGTTACATCCGGAACAAGCCCGGCTTCTGCCGCGTACACGGTAACTGGGTCGCCGCAGCTGATCCCACCCAGCGCACGGAGTTTCTCGGACATGGGCGTGTTCGTAGATGATAATGGTACATTTGGTGCCCTCTGATCAGATTGAGGCTCACTTTCGTAGGTTCGAGCTACCTCTTGACCAGTGCAGACTCCAACAATCTTCAAATCAACAATATTAATACCAGGACGCCTATTACCATTGGAACCAGAGTTGCAGATATCGGTAAGTCGTTTCCAATTAAGTTCTGGTGCACTCGCCTCACCGTATGGCAGGCGGCTCCCTTGAGGCCCCTGGAATGTTTAAGGCTGGTGGTATGTTGATGATCTCTTTACTCAACCACTTTGTCGAATACCATCCCAGGCGTATACTACCTCATCATGTCTCAGAAGACCGGCTACCGTCCCGACCCAGACAAAGTCTACTGGGCGACTGCCCTCGCCGGCCCATGGCAGGGCAACACCGATATCGCGCCAGAGAGCGTCAACACTTACAACTCGCAAAACTCTGCGGAACTGGCGATCACCGGGTCGAGCACGACGACCTATTTATTCTTGGGCGACGCGTGGGATGCCAACGGAACGGACGCCAGCAACTATGAGTGGCTGCCGATCGCAGTCTCAGCGTCCGCGCACACGCTGACGCTGCAGAATCATGCAATGTGGACGGTAAATGTAAATACTGGTAAATGGCGTGTATGGCGGAGAACTATACCGAAACTAACGGGCCGGATATTGTAGGTGTTGTCACTTCGACTGGTTTCGCGAACACAACATTCCATGGCGCTGATGGTATTGTTGGTGGTTCAGCAGGTGAGGGCGTCGCCTGATAGTCGCAGCCCAACTCATATTGGGCTCGGAAGTCGTTAAAAAGCGCGCCGTGCACAATAGTGTGTTCGATCTTTTCCGTCATGAAAGCTGTACTGAGACTCGTCGCAGTAAATACATCCAGCAATGTCACCTTCACCGATATCGTGGGCAGAGGCGAAACACAATGGGTCTCGTTCAAATATACCGTTAGCAACGTCACAGCCGGCGAAGCACACGTTTCTGTCAATGGCGGTGCGCCAATCAACCTCTCCGAGCTCAACTCTCGCGCGGGGCATCATTCAACTGTCCCTGTCGCGCTTGAGCTAAAAAATGGGGCCAACACGTTGACGTTTGGCGCTACCGCCGCGGATGGTCAAGGTATGCAATCCGACATCGTTCGCAGCGGATACTGAAGTCGTGGCCCAGATTTTGAGGCGCACTTGGAAGGCATTCAAGTTTTTGACGACTATTGAGATCATTCCTCCGGAGACTTCATGTTAAGTATATTGTCGTAGTGGATTGGGGATGCACCGTGCGGCAATGTGCTCTATATATCTGTCGGAATTTAAGGGACGGTATTGGTGTATTCGGAGTAACTTCGTTGAGGAAATTCATTAGGTGACTCTACAACTGCCGACGTCGTCGGAACGCATTACTACACCCGTAGTCCTGAGTTGGTCGTGAGCCACGAGCTTTTCGGCCTTCCAAGATCATACGCTCGAGGTCGACGCCGGGACAGTGAAGACGCTGGTCGCCCCATCTACGACCACGGGGCTCGTCACGACAGGTATCCGATGGAAGAGATTCCGTCACGACTCACGACAGGAATGTCGCTCGGAAGTGATTGAATGGTTAGCACGGTCTCAATTTTTGTTGCGTCGCTGAGGGTGACGGTCTTGATTATCGTGGCGATGGCTTCAGCTGAAACCGCTCGCGGGTGAGTTGTGAGAGGTATACCGAATTTAATAATATACCTGTGTTCGACTGAACGGCGCCGGAGGGGCCCGTTTCTACGGGCTTGGTGGTGTTGAGTGTGCACGCCAACTGTAGGTTTCAGGGTCATTTATCGAAATTGTGCGATGGGTGGATGGAGGTACCTACAGGCATGGGGACAGCGTCGGCGAGCTCGAAGGCGCAGACGGCGATGGCAATGGTTCTCAACAGCATCGATCTGTTTCAAGGAAATGCGAAGTGAAGACAAAAAGCGAAAAGCAGAAAACAAAAGAGGGGAAGAAAAGGCAGATGGTGTGAGTAAGGGTTGGAAGGTTCTTTTTATACGCACGCTACCTCTTCCGTTGTTACAGTGTATAGGGCTGGTCTATATTTGCTGCTTTGAAACCCATTTACGTTGAACTGCCGTCATTTTTTCCCGGTTGCGGTGGGAAACATGCATTGCAGCTGTGTTGTGTGCTGTCGAAGAAGTTAAAACAAGGGTGAAAAGTTGGGTGGATATTGGGGCTGGCGGCGTTAATCGGGAGACTCGGCGTAGTTGATCACCTCCGTGCAGGCGTTCCAAGATTCTGTTCAATGCCGGCGAATGACGAGCCAGGATCTTTAATATAAATGGACCACGCACCGAGTAGTCATCGGCGCCCATTACGCCACCGGGACCTGAGAAACACCTAAATTGTATTCTAAAAACGTCGACTTGTGAGACAAACGACAAAGCATAGTGTGAGAAAGATCTGTTCGTTGCCTTGAAATATTGTACATAGTGTTAGTGAGCCTGAGGAATGCGTGGTACTGGGTCGAGATGGACTTGCACGATCCGTGAACCAATCATAGAGCTCGAGTCAATCAGGGACATAAAGTAACCCGAATTTGAGGACGTCCCACATCACCCCCGCAAAACCCTGAAAAGAACTTGAGGGACCGTGACAGCATCTTACAAATTGACGGAGAGTTTGAGACACGGACAGGTTGGACAGTCTAAGCATTTGTGGGAAGCCCAAGGTGATAAACTGCAAGAATGGATGAGCCAGTTGGACAGACGATGGCAACCGCTCCAGTAGACGAGGGAAGACGATGAAAGTTGGATGAAAGCGAGCAAGAAGCGAGAGCGGAAAAAGAAGGCCGAGGTGCCGAACATTTTCCACCATCCACTTTTTTCGGTTTATTAGTTCTTAAACCAGACAGTCAATGAATGTTATAGATGGGATGGACCAAATGCAAAAAAGCGCAGAGGTTTTCGAGAGCTCGGAGCCAACGCAAGGATTCGAGTAGATTTATTATAGAGCGCCACGACGTGTGTAATTAGGAGTGTTATGTATCACTCCGCACGAAGACAAACACATTACCTCGGCGAGGACCTCGGACATGGCACTGGAATAAGGGCAAGAGAAATAAATCAGCTCGGGTGGAAGAAATAGAGCGCTAACGTACCAAAGGGAGATTTGAAATCAAGCTCCGTTCGTGTGAATCTCATTTGCACGCACCCAGATGGTTGAAATCGGGGAGGAAGAATCGGCGGTGGGGACATGGACTGAAGCACAAAGGATGCGAATCAGAAATTTTCAGTGAACCTAAAGGCAACACGAAAGGACGCACCTAATACGGATTCAATCGCCATCCGGTCTGTGTGGAAGATTCTCAAGAAGGTGGGACGCCACCTTATGCTGGGGCTGTGATGTATCAAGCTCCTCTAAGAGCCTTGATGCCACCTTATATCAGAACTGGAAAATTAGAGGTGCATATGATGTATCAGCTCAGCGACCGTTTTGCATTTATTGTACTGCCATCAAATGAATTCTTCTAGCCGCCGTCGCTGTGCAGCACGACGAGCATGAATATCCGCATTTAGACCACAACAATCAAAGTGTCTCCCCGTCGTCGGCGACGATGACCACAAAATGTTCTTCATAAATCGCGAAAAAAATATGATGTGTGGGGCCGTAACATACAATTAGTATAGCGCTACAGTTCATACAAAATGTACTACAACACAGGTGTAAATCACACTTTCGCCGGAATTCTCCGTGTTTTGCATGCGCTCCCTGCGACATACTCGGCCTCTACTATGACCACATTCCAGCGTAAGCGAGGGATTACCTGAGGCTCGCCTCTGCGCGTGCTTGCGATGCTACACCCGAGGACGTCCCAGAATGGTGCAGCGTCAAAAAGAAAAAGACACCATAGCGAGAAATAGAAGACAGAAAAGAAAATCGGCGCAAGAACAGAACCAAATAACATGGCTTCGCTTACTTTACGTGCGCAGACGCCCTGCGGCACACGTCGCTGTTACCCTCCCGCATTCCCCATCGGTGTAGCTGCCGTTGTCTGCGCACCAGCTGGGCTCCAAGTACCTAAAACCATTATCGGAATTGTTGGATGGTAGTCTCCGGTCAGTCAGATGGTACACGGGATGCGCAGGGAGCGCGTTTGAATGCCTGCATCTCCCGTTCACGATACCCAGCTGCTCTAATGATAGGAGCGGATGGACTGGACGTGGTTTGACTCCGAGTGAAGCAGGAGGGCAGAGCAAGCTGGTCGGTTCAGCCCCCGGAATTCGGTTCGTGGGTATTCCATCCGCAGCCACGATCAGCCGTGCGCATAGTCCACCGCGGAGAGATTCTCGAGTAGCAGGCGGCATATAGAACGCTTGAACGGGAGGCCCGTATAGGTAGAAACGCGCGCACCACCAAGACGACGGGGATTTGAGCCAATTCGGCACCACACAGATTGCACCGGTGCACAGCCCTCCGGGCTCTCGGATAGCGGGTACCTTGAGAATGTAAGACTTAGGTTCACAGGTTACCCTTGATGCCTCAAACAGGACGAGCGACAACGCACCAGGGTCTTTATGAGTCAGACTGTGGTAGTATCCCTGCTGGCGGGAAAATCAGTATTCTGGCATCGGGGATTGCACATTGTCGCGCACCTCACTCCAACACTCCCTTTAGGGGTACACAAAGGCTACGCAGTGCAGCAGGAGAAGCCCAGAGGGCATCTACGTCGAATCTGGTGGTTTATTGCCGATATACTGGCACGCGACATTGTGGACGGCTTACCGCCACGGATATGATCACCAAAGACCAGGAATGCTGACAAAACGGTGGGGCAGTATCCATAGATGAGGCTCGCGTGTATTGCGGCGCGCAAACAGGGCCAGAACGCCCGGCGTCGAGAGGAGCTCCTGCTCGAAGAAAAGACTGCACAGCAAGAGTGCCCAGGGATGAAATGCCACAAAAGTTGGGGAGAGGACACATGTGAGCGTATAGATTGCGGGCCTGCATCGACCGGAGCAACCCGCGTCAGTGGGAGGCCAGATTGCGCGAGGTCGTCCTGTGCGACGTGGCCGAAAGAGGAAGTGTCACGGCCTGTCACAAATGTTACAATAATATGATTTCGGTCTGGAACAGAAAGTTGACCTTCCTCTAACATCCCAGTGCACATTAAACAATTTCTGAACCGGCAGAATAGATTGAAATCGCGAGCCAAACCGATTGAGACACAAAAATCTTGGAAATTCCAATACTCAAAAATTGACATACAAAAAGTGTCACGAAGTCACTCATGTCACTGCATCGTGATTCAGTTTGGAACAAAGAAAATCGGCTTTCTTTAGCACCCCAGAGTTCTTTCATCAATTTCTGAACCGGCAGAATATCATATATTTGCGAACCAAATGTATTAATACCTGCAAACCCATAAAATCTCGACACTAAAAAATGCGAAACATGTCAGGAACAAAGAAAATCGACGCGCTAGCATGCAAAAAAGCTTCAAATATGGGATCTAAGATGATAAAGTGAGTCAGGGAGACTAACCAAGTCTGAAAATATACAATTTTGGATGACAGAGGGTCATGGTAAGAAAGTTGCACAAAAGGTGAGGGTTTACAAGCAAAAGCCCTATATGGCCTTTGAGCAGTGTTCGACTCGATGTCTCGTTCAACCTTCAACTTCAAAATTTTAACTTCTAAGCATCGAAAATACTTCGAATATGGTAGTTATATAAGTTCCGATGGTCAAAAGTAGTGCGAGAAACCCACAGAAAGGTATTTTGAGGATATCATCAAAAATGTGCGGTACAGCCGTTCCGGGCCGTGAGGCCAACAGCGATGGTTCTAATGGCTACAGGTTGGGTAAAATGAGTTGAAAGACTCGTAGGTAGGTCACGACACACGAAATAACTCAAATTGAGACGGAACGACACCATTGTCGCAAGTGCCGCAGGTTGTTGAACTGCAAAATCAAATTTCAAGCAATTTCAGGTATGCTGGCCATACAAACGATGTAGAAACTCAGGGGTAAGGTTAAAACGGTTGTATTGATTGAAAGGTATCATGTGAAAATGACACAAGGGAAGTAGACTGAGTATCGCACGCGGAGGGTGAGAATTTCGGGAGGGATACCCGATGCGGACCTAAAATGGAAAGATGGTTTTAAAGCTCAGCATTTCACCGTAATGCGATGATATAGGGTACCGTACTTTAGGTATACCTTAAGTTAGCGGTCGGTGGGTAGGGAGCAGGCGGAAGGGCCGCAGACATGTCGCGAGCACGTAACAGGCGGCGGATGCATACCGCAGGTGGATGGCAGGGTCTGATGCGGGAATTGGGACCGGAGTGAATGGGTGGCAGCAGACAAAAGAGTGTACCATAGGTCCCGCAATGTCCCGAGGGCAGGGGAGCGGGGGAGCGCGAAAAATGGGCGGGTGGCGGGCAAGCGGCGCCAAGCCGAAAGTACACGGTATGCCATAAATAGACCAGAAACCCTCGACGTCATCTGTGTCGGATTGGTGCAGACAAGCTGGTACGAAGAGATGGAGGAGGAAGGTTCTATTCGTGTGAATGAAGGGTGCAGCGCAGCCGAGACCCGGATCGAATATTACGCTACAGTGCCGGAACGCCGGGACCCCAAAGAGCTGAAGGATCGGTCTTCGTGTATGTCGTACAGAGGAGTATCAGGAGTGAGTCTACCAAAGCGTAAGAGACAGCGAAGCACGCGGGGTGCGGGGGAAGCGAAAAGCAGCCCAAGAGAAAAATGTATATTTCAGCCCACTGAGTATCAGGAGGAGGGCGGGCAGGCAGGAAGCAATACATATCATATATGGCAAGGTAAGGCTGCAGTTATGGGCCGATAGAGGTTCCCAAACAGTTTTTCTGCAGCATACCAGCGTACAGAGCGGGGCGGAAGCGGTGCCAGTATTAGTGTATTTGCGGGGGGAAACAACATACTAGAGGGTAGTAGAGGTAGCCAAGCTGATATTAGAGGTTCCAGTCAGATTTCAGGCTCATCAGAGGTGCAGGGGTTGAAGGGCAGCCGCAATGGTGGACGGGAGAAGAAGAAGATGTGATACTAACATGTGTCAACAATCGACCCCATTTGGAGAAGTTTGATGCGCCATCGTGCACGGACCAAGGTAATAAGCGGGGGCGGGAGCGGGGAGCGCAATGGGCCGGCAAATACGGCGGTAAATTTGCCGGAAAGAAGCTGTGTTGATGTATCATGCGGCACGCTAATTAGAGGTTCTTATATCAGATGGCGCCCCGACGATTAGCGATCATCTGATAGATCGAAACGCCGTATACGCCTGGGGACGCGATGACTCTCATCATCGTGCTCCACCGTCTTGCATGTTGGATCACTGTATGGGATAGGATCGACGACGGTAAACTCCAGCCAACTGAATTGCCGTCCCAGGAAGTTTTGACAATGTGGAACACGATAACACGCATGTGTTCCACCATCTTGCATAGAGGATCGCTGGATGCAGCAAGGAGGCTGGTATAAATCAAGCCAGTGGCGTATCTTCGGGATCAAAGGAGCAGTCAGTAGTGAACGGCCGAAGGGCATATGTCCATTTTGAAAAACGACTCACTTCCTCCCTTCCCGATCTTGGCACGTTCTAGTCTACAGACTTCTGCCATTGAGGCGGCACGTAGACGGTTCCGCCACGCTTTATCATCGTCAGTCCAAATTCAGTTCAAAGAAATTGATGGGAACAATCGTCTTCACATGAGAACGCCACAGTCCCACTATTCCGCTCAACGAGCTCAATAACCTGCCTACTGGTTAAGAGGCGAAACAACACTCTTCAAGAGCAAGATACGCACCGATAACGCTTAGCCTATCTCGGCCAGCTAGTTTTCATTGCATGGCAGCCATTCCTAACCATATGTCGCACGCGAAGGTAAGCTCGGCACCAGATATGAGTTCTGCCGTCGAGGGTCTCCTGGTGGATGTCGACTTCAGGAATGCAGCGGCACCGAGCAACATAGACACATGCCTGTTTCATGGTTCGGGACCTAGCTTGAGCAGACAGTGGGGGATGATGGTGGTAGTGGAAAGAGATGCATTCGTGACGCAGATCAGCACAAACAGTCGCCTACAGGGATCTACAATTGATCGAGACATTATCCCCGAAGGAACTTAGGGGCTCAAATGCTTTGGCTCCGGGAGTCAAGAACTTTTCCAAAGGGCCTCGTGGCCGTGGCTCCTGGCGGTCAGGTTGAATCATTCGCCACTTTTTTGTTGGGTAATTCAGAAGTGAGACTTCTCGCCACAGGTCTCCTGAGTTCCGACGCCACCCAATGAGCCATAAGCGGTACATGGGGGAAGCCGGTTTATTCAACGTGGGAGCCCAAGACATTGGGTCTCGTAATGATCTTCTCCAAATCATAATCAAACCATCCCTTCGTCCTCCCTGCTTTGGATCTCCAACGAAATCTGCACCCGGCCATCTCGCTCCGACTACTCATTCTGATACACAAGATAGGCCATCGCTACGCTCCGGCCATTGGAGAATTATAGGCTTTATTGCAGAACGAAGCCGAATTCAATGAGACAGTGTGGCTTGGGACGGAGAGGAGGGGCGGAAAAATGAAAGAAAAGCTGGTTCAACTTCTGAAGCGGACCGTTGTAACAGCGAAATACGCACAGTGGATATCACAGGGCGATAATCCGAAATTGGCGGTAATTTATAGCTGGAAAATTTACTGCGGGACTACAGCCTCAAGCTTTGCAACCTGCGGTGCAGTTTTGGCGCAGTCGAAAAAGCGCAGCTGACTGCACTGCGAACAACAGCTGCTGTTCAAAGTAGCCCAAAAGAGAAGCCAAGGAAAATAGTAGCTGTTGGTGAGAGTAGAATGCCAAAGACAGATGTTTGGCTTGTCCTTGGCTTGGTCTTGGCTAGCCTTTTGAGTGAATCAAAACTGATGAAAGGTAAACACAAGCCCGACATCTCATTAAGAATACGAAGTATGACAACCTTGTTAGTATTGGACAATTAGAGTCCATGTTTAGACGGCCAATCGTCCGATCTAGATTGGCGGGCCCGGGCTGGCCACACTAGTATTAATGAGTAAAAGTAAATTTGAACGGATGAACGATGTTTCGTTTCGATTCGTCAGCGGCACGGAATGCGCCAAGTATTTTGCACGATGAATCCACGTTGTGAGCTTCCATGCTTGGGAAGTTTTATGTGTGGTTGAGTTATGTTTCGTTCCGTTGAATCATCTTCTGTGGTTTTTTCCAGCACGTTGGTGGCGCTGGAACGGGATCAGTTCTTGGCAAAGAAATGATATGCGGATACCCAGATAGGGTTCTCTGGGAATGAGGCAAAACAGCATCGTGTAAGGTACTTCACACGCCACGCCACTAGAGACCCTGACGACGTCCCGCAGTTCATCATCGCAGCATTGCAAAAAATTGTGGCGCGATGCTCAGTTCGAAAGGGTCGATCTTTCTTCCTCGTTTTTCTTCGGTTTAGATCAAGTTTCCCAGTCAAAATACATGATTCCCTCGGGATCAATGTGTTGGCCGAGTTTCGCCGAAATTCGGAAGCCTTCGTTTCCATGTTCAACTTCCCCGGCGTCCTGAAACTACGACCTGGGCCCCTCGGGAGGTTGGTGATGTATATTTGTTCGGGATACTGGGCAGCTCGTTCAGTTCGGAGTCTCATTTCCACAACGACCTTGTATTCTTCTTGGCCACAATACAGATCATCGACAGCTCTGGTATCATGGTGCGGCAACGGTGGTGCTTAAAGACAACACAATAGATATTCTTCACGCCAATACTCCGATAGAGCTTGCTCGAGGGCATCGTGCCACAGGCCAATGGGAAATTCGAAGAGATGAAGGTCTAACACAGCAAAATGCAATAATCGCATCTTTAATCGCCTTCAGTCCGGAGAGTGGTGGAACCAAGCTTCCTGCAGACTGGTTATCACGCTTGTTGCGGGGTGAGAATTCGACCCAAATAAATCATAACGTGCAGACGTAAGGAAGTAATCATATGCATTTCCTGTATTTCCGGTAGGAATCAAACGTGCGAATTGGCATATTTGCTCCGCTCACCGCTCCATTAACCCTCTGGGACCGCCACACAATCAGCAGACATCCGAGCTTTCAAATCATCAACCACTTTGGTAATTTTTTGAATGCTCCGCCCGTCTTCAATTTTTCTCTCCTTGAGAAATTTGAGATATGAGGAAACTGCCACGTAGAATATTGAAGCCGTCCGCAGATTGTAGAATGACACTGCTGGACCCCTGCCGCATGAAAGTAAAATGCGAGTTGCAGCATTCAACTCTTCATTATCCTCGTGCGCCTTGAGATGGTCAACCAGGTTGACCCATGCGTGTCCCAACTCAGTCATGGTCTCCGTATCCACAGCCTCCAAAGTCGGGAAAAGACAATTGCATACGGCGTACATAGCTCCACCAAGTGAGCAAGGTTGTGCGGTTTCAATACAGGCTGCAATGAAGTTGATTAGAGTTTTGAGCTTGGATTTCTCGATACGACGTCGTATCTCCGCATTGAATTTCTCCGAAGGAGAGTTTTCAACACCACCCAGTCCGTCAGACAATAAAGAGTCAGCGCCCAACTCGCGTAGTTCATGAATTTTGAGCTCCACATATCCCGTTGCGTCTTTTTCGGGATGAGACCGCAATAGTCGAGCGTAGCGCATAAGTTGGCGCATGGTCATTAAAGTGGAAAGGAAAGAAAAAGAGGTCGAGTCGAAAATCTGATGTGTCGTCATGTAACTCCATAATCGATCGTCTCGAGGGGACTCCCAGCCAAGGAGATAGGAGCCGAACTGCGTCAGGGTTGGCACAACCTGCACAGCAAGTAAGATGAAGCCTACATCCTCGACGCTGGACGGTAACGCAGCCACCAGGCAATCGAAGAGGTACGGGACTGGACACAGTTCAGTGGCAAATTCGATCGGCCTCCAATGTATGCGTTTGGCGAGATACAGGGAAAAAATGGGCACAACATCATCGAGCCGCAGAAGTCGAAGGAGGCGAAAAAAAAGTCGCATGATGCGGTCTAAATCAGATATTTCGGCGTTTGGAAGTCCTGTCCGGGAGGGATCGAATATTTTCGGTCCACCTAGGAACGTCACGGGGCGCGGCATAAACGTTGAAGGGTTTTCGATCTGGCCAGTGTCCCGGGGGAGCGAAACCCGAGGAACCATCTTGATGCAGGTTTGCGCATACTGGTAGGGAAGATCTCCACCCTGAGTGAGAACAAATGCGGCCCTCTGGAGAAAATGACATAGAATGGTAGCATCGATTTCGAGCCATATCAACGGATGTGCCATGGCTCTCAGAATTCTCGCTAGGTCAGCATTATCTCCGGCGGCGTCACTGCTCGACCAATCTTCTAATGAGTTCCTGTGCGCGATGAAGGCGACCGGAAAATCGCGGATGAAGATGCTCCGTGATATTTTCAATATTGTAGCAATTGCCCTCACGAGGACGGATCGCTGTGTGGGGTTTTCCGTCCTCATTGCAACACTAGTAATATAGTTCTGCAGGTTGGTCGCACGGCTGTATGTTATAGCTACTGCTGCTGCATCCGAGAATGGCTCCGGCCAATCATTTAGTGCACCGGGAATAGGAGGGTCCGGTGCGTCGATGACGTCCCGTACTGCTTCGTCGAACCAGAGACGTTCGCCATGGGAAAAAAGCTCCCCGGTCCGACCCGAGATCATACCCAGCGCCCAGATAGCCTTCATGCCAGCGATGAGACCACGCAGACGCATAGGATCCTCGATCCCCATGTTTCTCGAACGGAGCGTGATTTCACCGATACGATCGCCCAAAGATCGTGTCTCCGGCGTGAGACCATTGAGAAGGGGAATGAACAAATAGTCATTGACAAGATGAAATCCTTGAGGTCCATGAATGGCTTCAGGAATTGCTTCCAGGAATGGAAGGAACTCTTGGTCGTCGGTGAGAGAACTGAGAGTCCACATAAATGCTCGTCGATCCCGGAGTTCTGTATCCTGGAGCGCCATCTCCACCACGGCATCATTCATCGTGGTTGAAGTAGCGGGACGGCGTGACAGCGTTCCCCATCGTGTGTTGTGGACAATCTTCCAGACGAGGTGGGAGAAAGGAGTGCGAAAGGGAGAATCGAGGGTGAGGACAGGGGAAAGTGTGAGGCCGGCATAGAGCAGTAGAAAGCCAGCCAGAACCACGCTGATGAGCAGCATCATGATCCGATTAATAGGATGGAGAAATGCGATGAGTCCAGCAAGGAAAAGCATGAGTGAGACGTGGAGGAGCAGCGGGATCATGTCTACAACAGCGTGCATCCCAAATCGCCTGACACCAAAATACAGGAACGAGAAGACGCGTCCACGCCTCACAGGGGATGGTCTTCTCTCGGTTTTGTGAAGGAATTCCCGCGCCCACTGTTCGACAAGTGTTGCGAGCAGCGCGCACGTTATACTCAACGACAGGCTGATAAACCACAGAGTGTTGCAAACGAGGGAGGTCTGGGATGTTTGAAATTCGGTCACCTCGGGGAACTTCAATGATGAGTTGTTCGAGATGGCGACAAGTTGTTGGGAAATCTGGGTAAGGAGTTGTACAGCCATGTTCCCATTATCTGGTTGGAGAGTTCGATAACTTTCGATGAGGAACGCCGTGAGGCTTGCGGAGAACAGGCCGGACTTGACTTCGCTGAGTGGGATGAGAAGAGAAGGAACAGTTAGATACGCACGAAAATCAACATCCCCTCCATGTCCGCCTTCCAACTCTCAACCAATGATTTATCGTATCTTTCTGCCTCTCCCACATAGATGGACCAAAGTCGTGCAGAAGCTTGACGGCTTTCAGCATCTGAGTACGGTGGGCGTATATGAGGAGGTATACAATAAGAGGCGCCTTGGTCCTCGTTAACCTCCGTTGTCGGAAGGATACATGAGAGTAGCCGCGTCAAGAAGGATGACTCTATGGACGGATGAGTCGTTACCGGATACAAATGCCGTCCATACCTTGGCGCATCAGGGTATTCTTTTCTGAATCTGCAGGCGGAGTAGAGAGCCGCAAACGCATTTTGGGTGAGGAATAGGATATGGGTGGGTGTGGGCGGGGGAGGGAAGTTGGAGGTGTCGGAAAAGAAAAAATACCGCGGTATCACCTCGTGTCGTAAAGGAAGCGGCATCGTGTTACCTCCAACCGATTCTCCGGACAAGAGTTACCGATAGATCGATGTACTATACTTCGATCTACTTCGATATCGTCCGCTGAATTCCTCGTAATACGTTGCGGGAAATCTCTGGGATTCAGCAGAATTGAAATTGGGCCGATGGAACGAAAGGAGACGGGCCGGAGCGAAGAGGTACGCGGAGGAGAACGATGGATAGGGAAAACATGAGATATTTTCAGACAGATGCCACGATGTCGCTTATGAGGCGATTCCCCGTTGCACAGCTAAAAGAGCAAACAAAACTTAGAGAACTGCGTCTCGATGTCTGAATACTGGAGAGCTGCTGTCGAAGGAATGCAGGGTGCGATTTAGAAAGGACGCCGAAGGCGAATTGTTGGAAGGCACGGACAATGGACGGGCTCTCGGAAATGAATGGCAGATCTTTTATTCTTTGATCCTTCGGTATCACAGAGCGGCATCGTGGTCCGGGGACGGCTCGGACACGCTTGGATATGTGAGGCAAGCCCAATGATCGGCTCAACTCAAAATCCCGGTCCATTTTTCCTTTTGCCAAAAATTGAATCAAAGTCGGCTATGGGAGCGAATAATTGCATCGCGAATAGAGTGTTGTTATTTACGCTGTGCGGAAGAAGGTGGCATTGGTTTGGAGTGGGGAGATCCGATGGATTGCAGCCCGGAGTCTAAGGAGGGATGACAAGCAAACGAGCTTTCAACTGGCGTAGTGCGCAAATCGGGCGAGGAGATTGCGGCCGCGTTTAACCGAATCCCAAAAGCTAGCCGGCTTGAACGAGATTTGCAACGTCCAGCACAGTGGGCATAATCGTGGGCCGCGTGGTTTCTTTGAGACAGTCGGATTGAGTGGTTCCCAAGTGATGGAAAGCGTCGATATCAGAACCGGAAATTGTTTTGGCCACCGAATGAATGACCGGGGCCGAACACGGATACTAGATGTGGGGAAGAAGGAAACACACAGTCAAGTGGCGTACGAGGCAAATAAAAATAAAAACTGATGGAGTTTTCTGCGAATGCGTGGACTCGCATGGTCAGATTTTGCGGAATGGGTGAGGGAGGCATTCTGGGACGGAGATTGCAGGGTACAAGCCTGACAGAGTATCAATGCTGTACGCGGATGTAGCCTGTGTTGCACTTACTCAACTCTTTGCTCGTCGGCACTGGTTGGTGAATTTCGGCTTGGGAATCATGAGCTACGGTGTGTCGTAGTAGAGCAGGATGGCATGTGCAACAGACGATCGTACCGACAAAGTTCGTGGTCATCAAGTTGGAAAGGGACGCAAAAGAACTTGAGTCGAAGATACCGTGCGCCACCATATAATCATATAATTGATCATCTCGAGGGGACTCCTGGACGGTGACATACGGGACGAAGCGTGACAGGGTTGGAACCACCTGCACAGCAAGTAGAACGTTGAATACAACAACGTTGGGCTGCAAAGCCGCCACGAGACAATCCAGGAGCCACGGCAAGAAGCATTGAATTTGGTCCACCGCAAAAGTAATCGGCGTCATGTGTATACGTTTTCCGAGATAGAGGGAGAAAATGGACCCCGTTGCCGCATAGGATCAGCTCTTCGCAAATTTCTGCAGCGGAGGATAATTTCAGTCATGCGTTCACCGAGGAACCGTGCGTCAGGTATGAGACCGTTGAGCAGAGGAGTGAACGAATAGTCGTTGGCAACATGAAACCCTTTTGCCCCGTTTTTAGAAAAGGATGTAACTCGTGGTCATTAGTGAGAGAACCTAGAGTCCAGGAAAAAGCTCGTCGATCCCGCCGTTCTGTGTTCTGAAGTGCACTCTCGACCATGGCATCATTGACGGTGGGCGGTGTATCAAGATGCGACAGTGTGCGTCATTGGTGTTTTCTGAGGATGTTCCACACGACATTGGAAAAAAGGTGTTCGGTACGAAGAGTCGAGAGTGATGGGAGAAAGGGTGAGGGCGGCGTATAACAACAAAAAGAGAGCCGAACCGCGCTTATGAGTTCCATCAGGAGAAATCCGACTAGCCCAGCGAGAATTAAATAGGAGAGAGGGGGGAGCATCGGGATTAAATCTACAACATCGTGCATCCCAAAGCGTCGGACACCGAAATATAGGAATGAGAAGACGCGCCCACGTCGGACAGCAGACTGTCGCTTCTCTGTTTTGTGCAGAAATTACCGATCCCATTGTTCGACAAGGGTTGCGAGTAGGGCGCAGGTTATGCTTAATGAGGGGCGGCCAAACCAGCATCCGTTGCAAACGAGGGATGTCTCTTGGTTGGAAAGCCATGGGTGCTGTCGGGGTAGACCGGTCACTGGTCTACGTATCTGGGCGCAACGTTCCATAGCTCTCGATGAGGAAGGCTGTGAGGCTGGCGGAGAAGAGGTCAGACTAGACTGAATTGAATGTCTGGGAAACCACTGAGAAACAATGGAAGGCGCACAAACATTAACATGCTCGCCCATATCGGCCAAGGAATAATCCGGGGAGTTTGGATGACATATGAAAGAGGGATAAGCGACTGGCTTCGAAGAAGGTTGGAGGGATTGATATCTATGCCACAGGACTTCGGGACGAATCGCAGATATTGAGGACTCGGAAGAACGAGGGGAGGGTAGCATCAGTATCAGCCCGATGGATGATGTTCTCGAAGTCCATTGACGGTTATTCGCCAAGTATTTTATCGAAGGATCAGAAACCGTGCCACCAGTTTCTTTTCGACACAATGGGAGTTGCAGCAGAAAGTCAAGACCGCCGGGGAGATAGAGGTTGCTAGAAGGGAGTGACCGGCCTTGTTGGTAAATCGTGATGCGGATGTTAGATGGGCATCTGGAATCTTCTGAGAAACAAGTTGCAACTTCGAGGCAAAAGAAAGAAAGATTGAGGCTTCTTGCGGCTTGAAACAGGGTTCAGATGCAGCGCGGAGAGAGATAAAAGAATGTACGAGACCCCGTGAATACACTTGTGAAACTCGAGGCGCTATGGTGGTGGCAGAAGAGAAAGAGACGATGTCGGTGGCACTGCAACGATGCGATCATTTCATCAAATTGGTCGGGCCGGGACTCCATATTGTCCCGGCGGTACAACATGAACAGGATCCCTTGAGATTTATTGTGCGCTGATTCCTGAGGATGGAAAATATTCCACAACAGATTTGATGTTTGGTTAGCTGCATGACGCCCCATCCCTGAAGGTCACTCAGAAAGCTCAAATTGAACTCGGAACGCAGTTCGGAACGCACCGTATTTGTTGGGTTCAAATTCGAGGCAAATCTGCCTATTTTGGACCCGCAGAAAATTCCTTTCAATCTCCTCGCTCCGTCCAAGATATCCGTTGAAGGCCAATCAAAAGCGCGGTGCCGGTTTGGGTAAATTTATGACCATCCTCAACGGAAGAATGAAAAACCTTAGCCCTCCCCCGCTGTTCAGACGATTAGTGGAAGCTTCGCCGCAAGTTTCTGAATGTCATGCCCTTATTCTCGAGAATTAATCCCCTTCCCGACAATCCCGACACGGCGCCGCACATGCCGCGGCTGATCACCACGTGGCAGGAAAACGCCGCATCATGCCGTGTTTGTGTTTCAGGTTCCGCACTTTTTTCCCTCTTTCAATCTCCTCGCTCAACCTGGACACTTTGCTCAGCTGCTGCCGGAATCGAAACCGTCCAGAATCGTCCGTTCTCGTTCCTACAGTCTCCGGCCACGATGGACCCAAGACATCATACATCTACGCGGTCGAGCCGTCAAACATCACACGAAACCGGAGAAGAAACATGTGCTTGGCCGCCGTTGCCACGCCTTTTATCGTGGGCGCCATAAGCTGCCATAAGGCGCCATATGCGTCGTGCCTTTCCCCGGCCTGTCGATAACTTAAAGGACAACGACAGCGACATTCGTTTCCTCCGCAAATTCTGCGTCCACCCTCTTTGCGAATCCTCGCACCCACACTCCTTCAGTAAACCAAGCGGCCATGCTCCCGACGCTCCTTATCGTCGCAGCCGCGGCGGCCCTCGCCCAGGCAAAATCGTGCGTCGTCGCTCCGTTTTTCCCCTGACTGCAAATAGCTGGCTGACGTCTATATTCCCGCCTCAGTGACCCATGCACGACCGCCACCGCCTCGGACTGGGTATCTGGTAAAACCGCACACGCTTGCGAGCTGAATGTGCCGTTTAACAAGACGCGCAGTCTCTCCGTCGTGGACTCGAACATCAAAGCGCTGCCGTGGTACTCGCTAGAAACGTGGTTCCGCCACTCGCCGAACCCGCGTATCCCGCACGATGTGAATATCGGCACGCTGCTGCAAGGTGTGTTGTTATAATTTGCGTTCTTATCGGCGGGTGATAATGTCGTTATTTTTCAGCGGTGCAACGTAAGACTGCGGCGGGTGCATACAAGACGGATTGGGATTTCAACCTTGCCGTGCGTGCTCGACTTTTTCTCTATGTTCTTGTCTGATATCTCTGAAGGTTACGGACGCTTGGAACCGAGAGGTGGACGGCCATACTCTGTTCGCCGCCGCATGTTCCGAGGCGTTCAGCTACAACCTCCCCTTCTCCATCGCCACCCTCGCATCCTCCCCCACCGCACACATCGCATACCCCACCTTCCTCGTCAACTATGACTTCCCGAACCAGGGCCGTTCCGGGCTCGAGGCGTACTTCGAGTCCATCGGCATCAAGGTCCGCCCTTACGACGGCGCGCGCATCGTCGCCATCGACGGCATTGACGCGTCCCTCTACCTCGTCGCGCTCGCCACCGAGTCGAGCATCTACAAGGGCCTCGTCGGCGCGTACGAGACCGTCAACCCGCGCTACATGCGCCTCATGTCGCGCTACTCCGCGGACACCGCCTCCGGCGCGTTCACGCAGGAGGTCGGGCGCTTCGGGCAGCGCGCGTTCTACCCCGGCGGCGACTCCGTCACGGTGACGCTCGCGACGGCGAAGGGCCTCAAGACGCTGACGGTGCCGTGGGCGGCGGCGTTCACTGGGTCGGGGAACACGACGGAGAGCTTCATCAAGGAGACGTGTCTGCCTGCGGCGGAGAGCCTGCAGAGCAAGCGCGCGGTGGAACAGCGCGCGGACGAGCTCCCGAAGCACATTACGCGCAAGATGGCCGTGGTGCGCCCGGATAACCAGAAGCCCATCCGCGAGGGCGCTGCCCAGGCGAAGCTCGCACCCGACGCAAACTATGCTCAGCCGAACCGTACGTCTCGCACTGAAATAAAGCCTGGGCATTCTGACGAAGCATACAGTGACTTCTTTCGGCCACACTGTGACGCTCGACGTCTTCCAACTCGCCGCTCACCCCGACGTCGGTGTGCTCTACTTCGAGCAGTTCGCGCCCAGCGATGGCACGGGCTTCACGGCGTACATCAACGGCATCTCCGCGACGCTATTCACTGGCCTCACAAAGCTCAAGGAGGCTGGCGTCAAGAAGGTGCTCATCGACATCTCTGGTAACCGTGGTGGATACATCGTGCGTTGACTTGTTCTTGTTTTCACGGTGGATGCTGAAGGGTTGATTTCAGTACGCTGGAGCCGTTGCGATGTGGAGTCTGTTCCCTGAGGACCTGTATCCAGGCTTCCCCGCCGTCTTCCGCGACACTGAGATCACGCGCAAGGAGGCTGTTGCCGCCGCCGCCGCGCAGGATGGAAACAGCGAGTATTTCTACGGATTTTACCGCGATGTACGTCTTCGAATATGTCCTATCTTGCATTCCAATACTAATGCGATCTCCTCAGCTCGAATACAACGTCCTCACGAACAACACACAGTTTATGGACCCCCCTGTTCCGCAGAAGATCAACGGCGTTGCTGACGCGTACTCGCAGCCCTTCTTCGACGACTTCGGCTTCCCTGCGGACGTGACCAACTTCACCACCGCGCCCTTCCCCGACGGGCTCGATATCGTCCTCGTCGCGAACTCCATCTGCGCCTCTACCTGCTCCATCTTCTCCTCCTTCCTGCACCAGAAGCACGGCATCCGCTCCGCGGTCTTCGGCGGCACGCCCGCATCAACCGAGTCCCAGTTCGACGGCGGCGTGAAGGGCTCGGAGGTCACGGAGTTCGAGTCCGTGCTGGCTGAGCTCGAGCTCGCGGGCCTGAGCGACGACCCCGCGGCGCCGCAGCCGTTCCCCGTCAGCGCGTCGCTGAATCTGAACTTCCGGAATGCGATCCCGTATGAGGATAAGCAGTTTGGGATCTTGGAGTATGTGTGGGGCGCGGGGACGAAGAAGTACCAGTTCACGAAAGAGTTGTTCAACAAGCCCCAGTTGGTGTGGGAGTTTGTTGCGGAGGAGTTCTTTGGGAAGGCGTAGACGGATTTTTGGCTCGTTCGCCATGAGCGTACTTACACGTGATCTTGGTCTGAGGCGATATACACTCATTCCCTCGTATACATAGACTCCGTTGTGCATACTTACTGTATTTCTGGGACTTTGTATCTACATAAAATCAGCGAAATAATAATTCTCGCACATTCGACCTTGAGAGTTTTGGCTCTGGATAGTCCGCGTTCCTCGCACATACTTCGAGTTGCTTCGTCAAATCTCATCGACAAGTTAAATTGAACCAGGCGAGCATGATCCTGTAAGAAGCAGCTCGGATTCAGAATAACCACCATGTAGAATTTAGGGGAACAGAGAGACGTTTATCTAGGGTCGTCTAATTATCGAGGCAGAATTACAGTGCCTCAAGAATGCATTTCATGCACAACATCGAACCAATGATCATCCTCGACGCGATGCAAGCTGAATTAACTGCCGTGTACCTAGTATCTACTTCCTGTCCAAGAACCAACACCGTTCCATACTAGTTGTGCCGTTCTATTCTTATGGCACTCTGTCGTGTATCAATCTTTATTTCGCTACTGTGCCCACGGTAACGGGGGTCCAGCGCTTTCGGCGGCTCTCCGATCTGCTGCCAGAGCAACATCGAGTGGAGGAGTTTGGCGTAACGGGGTTCGATAAACACCGCTCTGGTGGTGGAGTCAGAAGTGTTAAATTGGGAGGGGTGAATGCCATCGGTAAAAGGACGGAAATAATGAGGTGAATGACAGACGAAAAAAAAAAAAACAGGGGCGATGATATGGTGTGAAGGGCAATGAAAATACAATGCGCGAGAGGCGATGAACTACGATACGACACTTGAAAAATATTTGAAAACACGCACTCTGCGTCGACGAGTCGAGATCTTCTACCCTACCTGACACGATGACCTTGCCCCTTGGCTTCGACTAGCTGGGTTTTGATCACGACAAACTGGAATGGGAAGGATATGTGAGTACGGGAGTTCATGATTTACGAGTCAGATAGTCTTGAAAAAAAAAAGCAGCTATTTACCTGGTCTACGCGCGTCGGAGCGCCATAGTTTACAGCAATTCTCGAATCTAATGAGATTGATCAGTTTTTTTTTTCTCTGTTCTCAAAAAGGAAATACCAGCTTACCACATAAAATGCCCGCTTTTCAACGGCTTATAGCAAGACATTTTGTAAGCCAGATACCTGTAGAGGCTTTGTCTGCACATTAGGAGTGAATTGAGGTCAAACGGTGGACAGCGGGCGAAGTCGCTGATTGGATCTATTGATACGGGATCGCCCGCTGATCACCCGTGATCCACCCATCGAGACATTCTGACTTCGTGTCCTGCTGCCGACGTATTTCCGGAATGCATGTCTTAACAATTCCGACCTCTACCCTGTCCTTCAGAGCCTCTAGTGGGTCTTTCTGTGAAAACTCCTTTTTGGGAACTGCTGAAAAAAAACTTCGATCAATCTCATTAGATTCGAGAATTGCTGTAAGGTCATGTTAGCCGTCACGCCTACCTTCTCTGGCAGATTCATAAATCCCGATATATATAGAAAAGTTAGAGCTTGTCCAGCCAGTATTGCGGCCAACTTACATTTCTAGCCAACACCTCGTTGAGTATCGTCGCCAGAAGCCCGCCGTGCACAATCGCATCATGCCCACACAGCCCGCGGCCCAGGTGAACGAAAATATGCGCCGTGCTCTCGTCCCTCTTCACGCGTGCCAGCGGCGGTAGCGCGACCTTCCCACGGAGCGCCGGTGTCGTGAGTTTATTGCCTCGGACCTCCTCTGGCGAACTCGCATGCGGCCGCGTTTCCTGCCACTCGTCCGCGTCCGCGCGGGTGCACTGTGTTTGCAGTGCAGGCAGCGCCTGCAGCTTTTGCTCGAGCCCTGAAGAGTACGCGGGTGATTCTGGAGAGGTCGGGTCTGCTGGGGGTGGCGGAGCTGGACGCGGGTAGAGCAGCGAGATGGGGGTTGGCGGATACAGGCTACCGAGAGCATAGGCTGCAAGCGAAAAGGTGGTGACGAGCGAAGCGGCCAGCAAATGTACCGAGGCCACTTGACTTCGGTGGAGTCAATGAGGTCATTTTTCGGATTGAGGGTCGAGGAAAACGATTTAAGATGGTTCTGGGAACAGCCAAAGTTCCCAAAAAGTTCCGCGAAAGAAAATTGGACACATGTCCGAAATCTGAACTACAGCCTGAGAAACGTCGATGAGCGAAGGTGCGGGGGAACAGATCCGTGAAGGTTCAGGGACAAAGATACAAACAGAAGGCCAACCAATACGATCTCGACGGCAGAGATGATGGTGGTGAAAAAAGAGATCCACGCAAGCTGTGCTGCGTATTGTGACTTGTATGCGCGATGTAGGTTGCGTTTTCTGTTGAGCCTAGTCTTGCGAGCATATGGGCCATATAGTGTGCAAAAAGTATTTTTGCAACTCCAACTAACCTGCCAGAAAAAGATTGACAACTTGGGGTATTGACACAACTTTGACTGGCTCGCAATTTCATGGGCAACCTCAACTTCAACTCGACACAACTTGAAAGGACACCAACTGGGCATGCAACAAGTCAACAACTGTGACATGTTCAAATTTAGAAAATTGCAACTTTAAATCTCCAGTACTCAGTTACATGCAACTTTGATTTGTTGCAACTTTTGAAGAATACAACTTGGACTGGGTTGGGATACAACTTTTATCTTGTGTGTTCCCACGGGCTTCCTGTACTATCTCATTGATACCAAACTAAGTCTACTGATAACCAGTTATGCTCCAATTGATGTTTTCAAGGCCTCCTATGGATCTGACTCCTAGAGGGGATTGTAAAGATTTTGAGTCTGTCATTGTGTTAGGTAAAGTGTTGGAGATGTAATGAAAAGGAAATACTGTATTACTGTATTTTTTCATTCAGGTCGACAGTCACACGTCACGCACCCCGCTGTCAATATCGAATTTCGGTCGAAGTCACGCGTCATTCAGGCCTATATTTCTTCCGGTGTCCCGCTGGGGGCAGCGGGACGATCAAATTTTCGTTTCCCCTCAGAATTTGGGGATGTTGGGGGGACGCTCCCCTGATTCCTCCCTTCCACATAAAAAAGTCTCCCTTCGCCCCCTTCCCCCGTAATGTCCATTTCTTTCCTTTTTGGGAAAAATCGTGATCCTTCCTCTACTGCTGAACCAGGGCACTGTAGACCAGCCCCCATCGATACAGAGGTGCCGACTACGTCCTCCTCTCGAGTAACGCAACTCCTGACGTGTCCTCGTCATGCAATACGGTCAGATCCGCCTCTCAAGCGCTTTCGCCTCCCTTCCTCGAACACCGGCCAGGGAGGCCATTTTTACTGTGCCGGTAGGACGGAACCCGTTCACAGCGCCTACGCCTTTTCTCCCGTCGCCTCCCGTCGCCTCCTCTCGCCTCCCGTTCGATTTTCTCCAATTTCCGTTTTGGGATGTCACGTGCCGATCTCTCTGCGGCGGTCGTTCTTCCTCTCCCTTCCCTCGACTGCCCCGGAAAGCTTCGCGCAGGCGCAGAAGGCCTTCCTGTTGCCTCACGTTGCCTCGTTTTGTCCTCCGGCGAGCTCCCGTCAACGCTGCGCGCCCCCAACCGGTGCTCGTCCAGCGCTTTCGCCTCCCTGCCTCGAACACCGGCCAGGGAGGCCATTTTTACTGTGCCGGCAGGATGGAACCCATCCACAGCGCTTACGCCTTTTCTCCCGTCGCCTCCCGTCGCCTCCTCTCGCCTCCCGTTCGATTTTTCTGCGACGTCCGTTTTGGGATGTCACGTGCCGATCTCTCTGCGGCGGTCTTTCTTCCTCTCCCTCCCCTCGATTGCTCCCAAGCAGCTTCGCGCAGGCAAGGATGAACCTCCCGTTGCCCCCCGTCACCTCGTTTTGCCTCCCGTCGAGCTCCCGTCGACGCTGCGCGCGACGCGCTCCAATCTGCTGCTCGTCCAGCGCTTTCGCCTCCCTTTCTCGAACGCCGGCCGGGGAGGCCGTTCTCACTGCGCCGGCAGGATGGAACCCATCCACAGCGCGTATGCCCTTTCTCCCGTCGCCTCCCGTCGCCTCCTCTCGCCTCCCGTTCGATTTTTCTGCGACGTCCGTTTTGGGATGTCACGTGCCGATCTCTCTGCGGCGGTCGTTCTTCCTCTCCCTCCCCTCGATTGCTCCCCAGCAGCTTCGCGCAGGCAAGGATGAACCTCCCGTTGCTTCCCGTCAC
>JARJCP010000165.1:0-174075 GCA_029281795.1 Mycena crocata | reverse complement strand
TAACATCCCGATGACTATCCCGGGGGACAATTCTTTTTTTCCGGCTCGTCCGATGATCGTGCCGCTGGCCACACCGGCCATACCGGAGATAGGATACTCGCGAGTAATCAACTTATGCTCTGACGTATTTCTGAATGTCCGCAAACACGGAAGACTGGCATCTGATGTCCCAAAAAAGATTCTGTATCGACAAAATGGCCACAATTCATGTTCAACACATGGCACGTGTGCGACACTCATTGTGGATGTGAACGAAATAATATGTCCTCACTTAGACACACCATTCCCATAGTCTTCCAGATACTCGGCCATCACCCTGTAAACCTTTGCAGCCTCCTCGAGACACCCCCTCATATATGTGGGTTGGTCCTAAACACCCCTCAAATCAGTTTCCCCCAAAGAAAAAAGAAACTCCATGGGACTCACCACATAGCTCGTTGCTTTGGAGAGCCAGGTTTCAACAGATATCGCATCAATCCTGACATTCTCCCAGACTCGTCCCGATATATCGTCCTTGTTGTTGAAGATTATGCTCTGGATCGTGCTTATCTCGTTTTCCAGATTTTCGAGCAACCCAGTGTAGTATTGCAAAGTGGCCTGGAGAGTTATCTTTCTCATCACTATTCCAGCCAGAGAAGTAAGTTTGATTGCGACGATCGATGGCCGGCAGCGCACCAGAACAAAATGAACCATTCAAGTCGTTGATTTCTTTGTGAGACTCGCAATTGCATCCTGTATGCGGGGAATTTCCTCTTTGTACTTGATTTCTTTCGCACTTGCCCAGCTCATGAAGTCTTCGAATGAGCTGATAACTGCAATGGTCATTGTGGATCCGAAAAACTCGAGTTTGCGTGCTTTCTAGGCAATCGTCAGCGAGCGATACCGGCTTCAGGAGTGTGAATACTGACCGCGATAGAATCCAAAATTCCTTGGTTTACGTCCAGGGCGTTATCGGTACACAACTCGAGGAGCTCAGCTTCGAATTCTACGACGCGGGGCTGTCAAGGAGATAATCTTTCCCCGACGAATGTGCTCACCTCTAGGGGATGGTGCGGTGTGAAGTGCCGTGCTTTGGAATGCTCCTATGATGAGTTGGTAGACGAACTGAATGGGATTGAGACCCACAGTGTGGAAATTGAAAATATGCTGCTTACCTCAATGTTGCCCCCGAAAGCCTCAAAAAGTTTCGCTGTGGTGAGATCAAGACCGATGAGCTTCTGTCCTACGTCACGCAGGCTGTCGTCCACAGTTTTGATGCCAGTAGCAGCGTCTGCGGCAGCCAGATGGAGAATAGGCAGCGCCTCGGCAACGACGATGTTAAACTCGCCAAGGGCCTTGTCACCGTTATAGCTGGAGACAAGCAGAGTATCGAGGGCAGTCGTTGGAGAAGGAATCATATCTTTAGGTGTGTCCGAGTTTGAATGAGTGGAGGTAGGACTCGAGAGTGCTTTAATTTATGTCTGGTGAACAAGCAAGACACAAGTGTTACGTGACTCGCAGTTTGCATGGAATGGATCTGAATGTTACATTACACCGTTGAGCTTCCACAAAACAAGTCCGGGCGGTGCACCCGAGACATCGCTAAAAAGGGATTTGGGAACTCAGGGTGACTCCGCAAATGTCGGCAGAATGGGAATGAAGGGAAGTGGGGTGGTCGGAATAAACACTGAACTCCGCATGTTGAACTGGACGATCGGACAATGAAAACTCCGGAATGGTGTGAAGGGCCAAGAGCTTACACCGGCACAGTCTCATCCGCGTCGGGGCAGAACCGACAGTCAAAAGCTGCCAGGATCCAGCTTGATCGGATGTCTTTATGGCCATACCACTAAATTCAGGCGTCTTTCTTACCACAAACCGCCAGCAGCGGGGGATGTACTTCTCCATGACCAAGCTGTCTTTCAAGTGAATGTGTATTATGTACGCTGAAATAAGGCGCAGACTCCGGCTTTGCAACATTTATGCAATCAGCAACTCAATCTTATTAAACTACGCCGCCAGATTCAACAAGCGAGGCACGAGCTCAGAATATTGAAGTGTCTGTCTCATAGAGACTAGATAGTAGGCCCTCTATCAACCCTCTATAGTCTGCTTGCAGAGACGCCGCTTGATGCTTTATTAGGTCTGGCATTGGGTTAAATACAGTAAATGTGGAACTAATAGTAAGCAAACTCCGGAGTAAAATCTGAACACGATCTCGGATACACACTTCGTCGTTCAGAGGTATTGGGTAGATTGCATCTCCACCAATCCGTGTGGCCACTGGCTTCCCGCCTATTCTTGAGTGCAAGCTCCGAGTTCGTGGCATGATTACGTCTTTCTGAACGTCCGCGAGTAGCGGGGAATACACTTCTCAGCGGCCGAGATGTCTGTCGAGAGAATATGCACCCCTTCAATATACCTGGGACGCAAATGCAGTCATACTATATAACTGTGAATCGCAACCATCTTGTCCAACCAGACGAGGAAATCATGCCCATCTCCGATATACCTCCCCTCTATACTCTGCTTGCAGAGACGCCCCCGTTGCTATGATGCCGATGAGGCCCTGCGAGAATTCAACGCCCTCTCTGACAGCGACAAGGCCAAATTTAGCAAAGGCATTGCCCGCGCTGCCAGCCGTGAAGAGGCTAAGGTGGAGTTTGAGCAGGCCGCCGGCGACGCTGCCGCTGCTGTCAAAAATCGATGATGTGTTCGTCCAGTTGAAATCCAAGCTCCTCGGTCTTGGTTTCAACGATGAAAAGTTTGTGTCCACCCTTGGTGACATTCAGCAGGTGACACCATGTTTTTCTCCTCCCACGACGTCTCATCCGTGTTAAATTCAATACTCGCTCTCGCCGTTAGACCTTCCGCGATATCACAGCCGATTCCCACTCTCTTGCCATCAGGATCGCTCAGTATGCGGAAAGTGAGTGTCTTTCCTACGTCACAGTAATCTCGTTTCACCTCGATTCCCATAGGTTTCGATAAAATCATCATCAAATTCTGTGCAGACAGTAGCATATCTGTTGAAGAACGAAGGACCAAAATCAAAAAGTTCATCGAGGTCAATATTCTTTGTATCGCCGATTCCTCACTGGCACTAACCGTTCACGACAGGAAGCCGATGATTTTAAGCTAGCTGCATCTGCAACCAAGGACAACTTCACCAATCTCATCGACCAATTCACCGGATTCGCTAGTAGCTTCTCGCACTGGGCAGAAGCGCAGGAGGCCGCTGATCGCACCGAGATTGAAGCCCTGAATAAAGAAATTGCGGACATCACGGCGAAGATAAACGAATTGACGAAGGCAATGTCCGCCATAGGGATAGTGGCAGGGCTTACGCTGCTGGGCACAGCCATTCTTGCTGTTTACTTCCCACAATTTGTGGTATGTCACGCAGAGTCGTCAAGACCTATTTTTGCGCTCATCGGGGACCTCGAATTTTGGCCACCACAGATCTACGGACTTGCACTTGAAAGCATCGAACTTGTCACAGTCGCTGGCATTGCCGCCGGTATAGCGGATCTCATGTCCAAGAGATCCGAGAAGTCGGCGAAGCTACAGACGCTGGCAGCCGAGGTTAACCAGATCGAGAGCGCGCGCGCTGATCTCAGCAAAGTGGGCAATGACGACCTCCAGATCTTCCAGGCCAACGTCGGTCTTTTGGGTCACATCTGGGAGGATGTTCGCGCCGATGCGGTAAAAATCGAAGAGTGGCTAGAGAAAGGAGCCGACAACGCCGTAAGTCGCCCTACTTCCAGCGAGAACAGCTTGTTCAAAGACTTTGGTAGGAATACCCGGAATATATGAAGGACGCGCTCGAGCAAGGCGTCCAAGTGTACAACATGATGGCCAAGTATCTGGATGATTATGCACACGGTGTGGCGGAGTCCCTGAGGAGGTGATAAATAAATCGAACCAGGAACGCATCCAAATATTGCAACTTGTACCTGCTTGACTGTTTGTATACGACTCCTTCTCCCAATTTGCCCAGTTCGGTGAAGTCCTATCATCTGACTCCTATGGTATGAGTTTGTTCAGTGAAGGATGCGCAAAACCGATGATACAAAAACTCGACATATGGGTAGTGGGATGAAAGGAATGAAAATTAGAGGCTTTGTTTATACCAGACTCCGATGCGAGCCTGGCATCAGTTCGTTTCGTTCTTTGGTTTCCGGTAGGAAAGGGAAGATGAGAGGAGGCAGTGTACCCGGCGAATAAAGCGGCCGTGGCGGATTACTGCAAAGTGGTGAGTTGAGCATATGTAGTTGAGCTTCGTACGCAGAAAGCCGCCTCTGATTGTTTCCAAATGAGAGAAAAAACGAACAATGAGTCCGCTTGGATGCTCCGCTGGAATAACCTACACACTGCGTACAAATTATCCGTCTTTTTGGAGTTGCATACGGACGGAGGACGTACACAAATGGTCCCGCGACGTTCCCGAAGCAATATGCCGTGCTGCCAAAAAAGTGAGTTCGAAACACGGTTCAATCTGGGAGGACCCACAGAATCACCGCAGATGCGATGGTCTATGCGCGGAATTGTCTAAGTGTCATTCAACGTGGTAAACATGAGAGACGGGAGCTCACACGGCGCGCATACCCGCCCATGTTTGACGAGACCATCACCAGACTTACTGCCTGTGAAAGCGGACAACTAGGTCGAACGTACGGGAATGTAAAAAATGAATAAAACACGCACAAATCCAACGACTGGCAATCCGCGAGCCAGAACGACACGGGCTGCATCCAGACCTTGTGTCACGGGAGATACGCCATGTACGCGGCGAAAACGACGGCAGATGATGTTCGCAGAGGTGGAGGCGATGAGGCGGGCTGTATGAAACGGTTGGTTAGTTTAATATATATTTATCTTCAAAATAAGTGACTGTTCCTGAAGTTCAGCGTGATGATGCCGCCGATGAGGAGGACGACAATTTGGGTAATGTCGCCCACGCTCTTGAGGAGGGTGGTCTTCGGCGCTGAGTGCCGTCGATCATTAAACATGCATCGGTCATGGGAGGGTTGAGCTCAACGCACTGGAGAAAACATGTCCTTACTGTAACGCGAAAATTATTTCTTCGCTGTGTTGAGCAAGAAGCAGACGTACATGATGATGGTGGAAAAGTTGCTGCAGTTACGAACGAACAATTAGCATTTATTTCCAATTTTGAGGGACACATTATAGCGCACCTAATGAGTTCGGAATCGCCGCAGCGAACACGGCGGTAAAGAGAATGCATATCTTGGGGTCCTCGACTTTCAGTAGTACGTCCCCCGGTTCAATCAAATCCATTCGTAACAATGGACAAGAGGGAACGCACTGGCAACAATAACCTGCTCGCGTTTGTACTTCTTGTTCTTGATCCCGAGCTGGTTGCCCGCGACGCGCTGCAAGGCGAGAACGCGCATGTGAGGCTTGAGGAAGCAGGCCGAGGCCTGTTATTCGCAATCAATAAACGCAAAGTAAGATCACAACGTCACATCTTTCATCGACGAGAGAAAGAGATGATGAGGGTACGAGAAGATGAAGAGAGTACAAGAAGACAGACACACCGGCGAATCGGAGAGGAAGAAAGATATGACGAATGCTTTTAGCATCGTTACGCCGCCGAGGATGTAGAATCTGCGGTCGCAAATAATCGGCACGGAAGGAAATTGAGAGTGAGCAGAGAACACACATAACATATATTGCCAGAGCTGTGGTCCCGGGGGTGATGTTCGATATTCCCGCTACGATATATTAACCTCGGTTCGATGTATGATGTATTTAGACGCCGTCGAATGGTACGCGGAGCGGCAAGTGGAAGGGGATCCTTATGCGGAAGCGGGAGCAGATGGATACGTACTAGACGTGCTGAGAATTTAGTGCTGTCCAAATACGAATATAATATGCCAACCACCGTATCATATTCATATCCATATCATATTCACCAGATTCACCGTATTCATATTCAAAGGTTGAATATGAATATATTTTGAGTATATTTGAATATATTCGACTAATTTTTATATGCAGAAATAACAGCAGATACTGTTGGTAGATAGATGTAGTGCATTCAGGGAATGATTTGTAATGATTTGAGGGCCATAGAAGACTTCTGGAATGAGCAGAGCGGACGAGTTGAACATGAATACCCTGGATCAAAATGTTTTTTGATGGTCCCAAAAGGGGTATAAGGTCCGGGCAGCAACTCTTTGGCAGTGAGTTGTGCCTCACCATCCTCCGGGGTCATTTTTCATTGTTTTGGATGCATGGAAGACCACCAACAAGCAGCCATAAAACAGGAAAAAACACAAGCTGTACCATATTCAACCGTATTCAAATATATTTGTATTCATATCGTATCGTATTCATATTCAACGATGAAGCAAGAGGCCATATCGTATTCATATTTCGTTGAATATATTCAAAATATATCGAGCGTATTATATTTCTGGACAGCACTAGCTGAGATAAATGCGACAAAATTCGGCGGACATCCTGGGAAATGTCGATCGTTGCGAGCTGAAATTTATTAGCGAGAAAGGATAGAAGGATAGGTTTAATCCTACGCATCATTTCCTGCTGCCAAGCCCCGCAATAGAAAAAGAAGTTCTCCAAATTTATACAGGGTGACTAAGAACTCTTCGGTACTACGGGCTTCTTTATAGTCAGTTCGTAGCCTTGCGCAAGTACCGGGAAGGGATAAGTGCCACTAAAGGACTGACACGCATTTGAGGTTCAAAACTGGCAGAAATGCCGATGTCAGTGGCAGAAGTGCATTACACTACAGAGGAGACGCACCCTGCCAAAGAACAAAGAAATGGTCCGTGGTGCCACCGAGGTCCTCCAGAGTCGAGCAATCAGTCATCGGCCGAAGGGCAAAGGACACACCGCGACACCGCGACAGTTCGTCAGTCAGAGAGTGAGGAGATTCAACCTCTCCAGTGGCCGGGCATTCAAATCCCGGGGTGACTGGTGGTGGTCGAGAAAGAGAAGGGTTGTTTTGGTCGTGTGGGGCTGCAATCACGGGTAGGATCTGGCCAGCCGCCGAGTATTTGGCCCTATATTGGCCCTATATCGTAGTACCCTCCATAGATTAATAATATGCACTTACCTTGCATCTTTTCTGGCAACCACCATCTGTATAATTTGAAATTTAATTTCGCTTTCGACGCGTCCACCGATGCCCCACCCTGCCATTCTGCGCCATCTCGCAAACCGAGTTTTGCCCACACAGGATATTCAGTCGAATGCACCATGCCACCATGCAACCTTGATCGTGCTGTGTGACACTGCGGCAGGGCCGGGCAGGCGCATTCACAGCGCTTATGGATGATTGCCGCGGAGGGGTCGCTAGGATCTCGCAACCAAACAGCGCGAAGACAAAACTTGGCCTATCGGCCACTGGTTGAGTCAACAGTCAGGTTGAATTAGAGGCAAATCAACACGGTACGTCGGTAAAGCGGGATGGAAACTGTAAGTAATGTGCAATAATTCCCTCTTCTTAGACGCTCCTACTCGCCCCGCACTCAGTTCAGTCTGTGACCTGATATACAAGATGCAAATAATCGCCCGGAGGTACGCGGCTGTTCATGCGGCTCTCATTGATGTTGGTAGAAACGCGGTTGAAGCCCAGGGCAAGCGCTTCATTGACCGAAACTGGACCAGCGGCGTTCGGTTTCCGAAACAACGCGGCTTTGTGTATCTTTGAGTTGTCGCCGCCATCGTGAATGACCCGCATGTAGATGTGAAAATCGACTCCGTCTGCAAGGTCAGGCCCATTGACCGCACTGGTGTCATCGGTGGTGGTCAGAACCTGGATATAAGACCCAGCATCCGCACCAATGTCAGTGCGAGCGGGGATTATGTATGTGGATCTGAGGATATGTCAGGCCTTAGGGGGGGCAATAGAATGAAACCAGGACCTTCCAAGGTATCCAGCGTTGACATCCGGATTCCCAATGGTGCTGATGTCTTTGAGGCAGGTATCAGGAGGGTTGGCGGTAGCGTCGCGTACCACCTGGTGAGTGGTTGTAAATGTCAGAAAGCATCCTGCTCTGAAGACATTTGTCTCACAGTGAAATCTCGGATATAATAGGACATTTGAGTGCTTGTGGTTATCGGCGGCGATGCTCTCTATATATCTGTAGTCCGCACAAAAGTGCACATTCCCATACGGGTCGAATGTGACCTTCCAGAATTTTGGGGTGAGGAGTGTCGTCGTGCATGTAAGAATTCTGGAGCTTCGACAACTCATGAGATGGCTTCTTTCCAGATGCGACACGCTCGGGGATTTCCTCTGAGTATCAGGTTCAAGGAACGACGAAGGATATAAACTGTACACGCTCCACTTTAGGGCCCTGTATGTAATTCCCAGCGAATTAAAAACATGTTTAAATACCGGTTTATAAACAGGGCGTTTATAAACCTGTTTACAAACCGCCACCAAAATTCTTCCCACGGCCCACCAAAACCTGTCTTTCTCCTCCGTGGAGTCTCGAGGGTACGAAAAAAAGGGAACTGCAAGTCAAGATGAGAGATCCCATGGAAATGTTCTCCGCGGAGATTTCTGGTAGCGAAAACTTCACCGGTGAATATCCCAGACAGCTCGAATTCAACAAATTGGCTCCAAATTGGCTCTGAGATTCATCCGATTGATAGTAGACATGAGATCTGACCTTCATAAAGTGTTAATTTTGAGAGGGAAGGCATCAATTTTTCAGCCATACCCCACTCTGCCACCTACCCATCATGAATTAAAAACTGGTGATTTTGACCAAACCATTAAAAACAGGTTTATAAACACCTGTTTATAAACCGGTTTTTAAACAGCCTTTACAGGGCCCTACTCCACTTGACACTTGAATCATTCAAGGTGCCGCCCGCGCAGACCCAATGTCCATCCCGACTATCCCGGGGGACGATATATTTTTTCGGCTCGTCCGATGATCGTGCCGCTGCCCATACCGTAAGTTGATTACTCGCAAGTATCCTCTCGCTATGATGTATTTCTGAGTGTCCGCAGACACGGCCGACCGGCATCTGATGTCCCCAAAAAAAAATCCCTATCGACAAAATGGCTCCAATTCATGTTCAACACATGGCATGTGTGTTACATCCATCGTCAACAAAATAATATATCCTCACTTGGACACCGCATTCCCGTAGTCTTCCGATCGGACATCCTTATGCCGTACCACAGATTCGGGTGGGTTTCGTACCGCAACCCGCCAGCAGCGGGGATGTGCTTTTCCGCGACCAAGCTGTCTTTCAAGTTGAAATGACCGCTTAGTGCGCAGACCCCCGCTTTGCAACGCTATACAGGCTACAGCCACCGACTCAAGCCCATGCCAGAAGACATGTCCCCGTATACTCTGCTCGCAGAGACGCCGCTCAGCTATTATTCTTTATTGCATTTTGTCTGGCAGTGGGTTGATCGGATGCCGCTGACCTGATACATGTAGTAGATGTGGAAGTTTGGAACTAAGCAAACTCCGGAGTGAAATCTGAACAAGACCTCCGACGTAGACTTCGCCGTTCAGAGGTCTTTGCGCCGTCTCGGGTAGATTACATCTCCACCACTCCGTGTGGCTTTCCGCCTATTCTTGAGTGCAAGCTCCGAGTTCGTGGCACGCTTACGTCTGTATAAACGTCCGCGAATAGCGGGGAATACACTTCAACCCTTCGTGACTGTGCAGAATCCAAATGAGGTCTTCGTTCCATCTGGAAACTCTTGATAGTGAGTTGCTCGACATCCGAACTGCAGAAAGGTTTCTGAACAATCAAAATGGGATGTTCAACAGAACATTCCAAGTCTAAATTTGAGCGATTTAGGCTCTCTGATGATGCCGGACAAGATGAAACTGGAACATTACCAAGACTGGCCAAGTCCCAGTCCCACGCATGATACTTCTCGTCTATCATCATATCTGGTCTGTGATTCAGCTCCGCACGCACAGCATACGGCATCATCTTGCAAGTATCAATAGCACTCTCATCCGGCACGGCCAGCTACCTCATCACCAGGCAACTTCCAGAAAACCACTCGTTTGTCGTGATCTCCTCATCCTGTCAACGGCTTCCATCTCGTTGTCAAATTCCATGAAGCATGTCCAGCTGCTAAATAAAATCCTCGAACATTTTACACGGGTGGCACGGATCCCAGCGTGGATGTGATCGATTCCCATTCTTAGAGGGTCCACAATTGTATATAATCCATGACTGATAGCATTGGAAGGTAGCCTGTGTTTCCGCCATGCCTGACTACATTAGCTATATCAATCCCCCAGAGGCATACTATGGACCAGTAGATGTCTGGCAGAGGGTGATATCTGGCACCACTGCTGCATACTTACTGGTCGAAAAGGTCCAACATATGAAGAACTTTCAAAAGAGCCCCGTGTGGCATGAATTTTTGATTCTCACTGTGCGACTCCCATCCGGTCAACTGGCTTCAACTCAGCGTATCATTGCTGAGCGCCAAACTTCTGACAAGCCTGACCAAGTCGTGTATGGACCGTGGGACGCTGCAACCAGCAATGCACCACACAGGTACGGTGATATCTTCTCACTCCCGATATAAAATGTCAAATAATCAAATTGTAGATCCGCCGATCATCTTGCCACCTTAGAGTTTGAGAGGACCCGTCTTCCCAAACTTTATGAAGTTGTCTCGATTCTCACAGATGTCTCCACTGCGAGTCCGGTGTACCACTGGTACGAAGGCAACTGCTATTGGTATGCCGGCTCAGCATATCTTCGAATACAAAAGCGTTTTGTGTGCTCAGAGACCCGTGGACCCTACTTTGACAAAAGAGGGCGCTTGGCAGGTTTTCGTGTTGGATCTGACTATGACGTAAGGGATTCAGTGCCCAAATGGCGAATAGACCATTGACACATATCTCTTACAGACTGGGGCCTCCCGCGAGGGGAATCAGGTTCCGGCTAGATCAGATGATTATGGTGTCAGTACGCGTCCATCCAATCAGGTATACTAACGAAAAACATATTTTACAGGGTGAGATTTTCCGCGACGAGGATGCGGGATCAGTTGCTTTTCAAGCAGGACTCCCCTTGGAGGAAAAAACAACCGCGACCTCCACACGTGGTTCCGGAAGCTCGAAGACCCAGCTGGGGGGGCTCATTATATCCAAGATATCCGCGTAAGACCCTTTGATGTCGTCGAAATGCTTTCTGGCATATCACACTTCCCAGGTCGAATATAGAGACGACTGGTATGCTCCTGATAACTGCATCAAAGACATTAGCAACATTGGGAACCCTGATGTCAATGCTGGATTTCATGCGAAGTAAGCTGACATTTCCTCCTCAACCGACGGTGATTTATTGATATTCACCTCAGATATGTTTTTCTCATCCCTGTGCGAACTGACACCGCTGCGGCCGCCGGGACTTACATCCAGATTCGAATTACCGACACCTATGACCCTAATGGGTCAGATATTGCTTACGGAGCTAATGGGAAGTACCGCTATGTGCGGGTGATTCATGATGTCACAGATAATTCCAAGATCACCAAGGTTGTGTTGTATCGCAAGCCCACCTCTGCTGGTCCAGTGACCCTTAGTGAAGCTGTCGCAGTGGGCTTCAATCGTGTTTCTTCCGACATCAATTCTGGCCGTGGCGGGTCTTGGTTGCACCTTGTGTATCAGGTCACAAATTGAACCGTAACGGCAGGTTATGATTGAGAGCTGGAAAGAAACAGGCTGCCGCGCATCTACAGCTATAGCTAGTTACAGCTCCTATACCAATCCTATACCGCTGCTACTCTACTGTCTCGACCAACTGTTCATAGGGTGTGACGCGTGATGCAAAGTGTTCACAAAACCAAGTGTTCACCCGCGGGAAAATCACCATAAAAGGTAGGCCGGACCAGGAAAAAATGGATTTTCAGTTCGGGCGATTTTGGGGCGTCCGGGACCGTTACGAGTGTCCAAAGTGTTCGGTTCATGGGCGTTCGTGACGCGTGATGTGAACACTCGGTCGAGACAGTACAGTATACCGCCTTATTATTCGTTCTCTTAATCTTTACAGGCTCGTTTGTTGAAGCTTATTTGTACAGCTGTGCTTTTGGATCTACCTCCATTCCTATCTCTCTCTTCCTTCAACATTCCTACGCAGATCCAGCGCCGCTTGCGGCTCTGCAAGCGCTGTTCTTTTCCGTGAATCCCCATTCAGTGCACAGGCACTGCCATATAACCCATCAAGTCATATCTCCTTTCTCGTGGTCTCGCAAAACTGGCGGCTACGTGTTGAGTACGTGGAACATCCGTACTTCTTAGAAAAAGCTGTTTGATGATGCTGTGCATTTGAACAGCTATTTCGACATTTATGGGCCAACCAGACAAACAGGCATGTCTCGTGTCCAACTGCGCCGCAGACCGCAGTAGTCAACAGCTATGTTGAATTGCGCCACTGGGCGCTTTCACCAAGGATAAAAGCAGACAGAAATGCGGCATACTGTACTATTTCAACAAGATGCGCCTTCGCTCCGCTCCGGCAGATGGAAAATGCTAAAAACAGATTCATTTTTGGACTAATCATGCACGACAGCGGATTAATGAGGGAGGGATGAGAAAACTGAAAAACTGAACAAATATCCAGAAAACGATTGTCGTGTCCGACATCGGTCTCACATCCGGTTCTGAACAGGTTGGCCGCTGTCGGGAATTCAACACACCTGAAGGCTGTATAGCCAGCGAGATGTACAGATTAGTAAGGTTCCGGGAACTGTAGCTGACACACTCACCGTTCTAGGGTTGTTGGTGCATAGATCTAAAGCAACACAGGGACGCTCCAATGCTATCTCGTCCGGCATTCAATGCCTGGCCTGGAATATTGTTAGCCCGAATGGAAACTGAAACCCTCTCATCTTGAGGAAAACAGCAAATATTTGATCTTCTTGATGAATCAGTACAATGGGGAGGGGTTCATTCGCGAGCGAGATTTGCCACTGTATCGAAAGAAGCGAGTAGCGAGGCACGAGAAAAAGGCCCTCAGCTGCACCAATAGTCTTGCATTACTTCCAGATCAACATCGTTGATCGAGCTTGAACCGGAATGGGTAAGAAAACATTCTTGAAGCATTCTTGAAGCACATGCGGAATTCGAGAGTGAACCACTGGAGAGACTTGAGGCATATTGAGAGTCCGACAACATGTGTGGCACTGCATTTGGTTTAAACGGTTTCATGGCACAGAGAAATTGCTGGCCCATGGAGGTTGAGGGAATTGAACAAAATTCAAGACCAGACATCAATCGGTACGACTGAGATGACCCGAAGGAAAAGCAAGTCGACTGCGCAAATCGAGGCTCGGTTTAAATACAACAACCCAGTGCTGCGGCGGAAAATTTTCGGATCCTGCTGTCGGTTGGCATTTGCTGGAAAAGCAAAGAAGGCCCGTTTTGAACCGCAGTGCATAGCCCGGGAGACCGCGTAGCTGGTCATGGGTATGGTTCCGAGATGAAGAGAGGCATTGGCAGTGCAAAAAAGGGGTCAGGTGAAGGGGTACACATGGGGTTAAACATAGTCGTTGAGCAGAGGATCAGTAATGGGGAAAGGATAAATGGGGCACCGAACAGCTTGAGGGCCATTTCGTTAAAGCACTGGATGAACATTTCGAGTTTTTGACTGCTAAACGGTGAAAAATATTTAAGTTTTACATCAATTTTCACTGCAAAAGTTGGTGAAAAATTCAAAAGATTCTTACCACTTTTCCAAGTTAGAATGAAAGTGAAAAACTCGAAATAAAATTGATAGGAAGATTTTCATCAATAATGTTTCGGATTTTACAGAACATTTCTTGCTGCAAAAGTTGGTGAAAAAATTAAAGTTTCTTACCACTTTTCTGCGTTGGAATAAAAGTGAAAACTTGAAATAAAATTGATAGTTTCTTTTAGAAGATTTTCATCAATAATGTTTTGGATTTTACAGAACATTTCTAGCTGCAAATGTTGGTGAAAAATTTAAAAGTTTCTTACCACTTTTCTGAGTTCGAACAAAGTGAAAAACTTGAAATAAAATGGATAGTTTCTTTCAGAAGATTTTTATCACAATATTTCACATTTCATAGCACATTTCCTGCCTCATAAGAGGTGAAAAATTCAAACTTTTTTACCACTTTCCCCAGTTGGAATCAAAGTGAAAAACTTTAAATAAAGTTGATAGTTTCTTTTAATCTTTTTTTCGTCAGGACAACTCAGTCTATGGCGGCCAATCCGCAACATTCAAGTTTTTCATGCATATTTTTGCTGATACAGTGTGATTTCAGCTGTTTTCAGTGAAAATTTCTGAATTGAGTGAATTTTCAGATGTTCATGTAAGGGCAACCTCAAGCCCGAGTATACTCAAGAGTCTGACGAGGGGGATCCGAAGATAAATATCACAGAGTAGCTACAGATACAAATGGACAGGACCTGACGAGGGGGATCCGAAGAGAAGAAAGACTAAGGATCACCCGCGTCAGATCCCGTATATAAGTAACTACGGACGGGGGGCATGTGATAGCAACCGGAGTGATCGGCAGAGGTCCCGGGCGGAATTGCAGGCCATGTGATATCGGGAGGAGCCGGAAACGGGTCGGAACGGGTCCGGAAGGTCCGGATGCGGGAGCGGAAGGGCCGGAAATAGGGGTTCCCCTGACATCACCCCCCCCTTGGAATGCGGTGCCCTCGACGCATAGAACAGATACGGAGGGCCGGGTCCCGGAAGGGGAGCGAGTCGAAAGGGGCGGAGGCGATGGAGCGAGGGGCAGCAGGGGTATCTCCGGTAGTAGTCGGCGACGAGTTCCGGGGCGAAAAGGTCGGAATGCTTAACCCATTTATCATGTGAGTTATCATATCCTTTAAACCGACAATAATACCAGAGTCCGCCATAGCGTATCTTGGCTTCCAGGATTTCCTGTACTCCCATTCCGGCACGGCGTCCGGAGGAGCCTCTTCGTCGATGACCGGAGGAGGCTCGTCGTAGCCGGGACGGCCTTCAAAGGGGTCCTCTTCCGCGAGCTGAAGCTTCACGACCGGAAAGACCGGGTGGAGGCCGGAGAGACGGAATGCTCAGAAAAAATCGGTTTCTACTCCTACGCATCCTACGATTACACGACGACATCCCCTCGGCATTTCGAACAGCAAACCTGTTACTTCAACTCCGATTTCCTTTTCACCACCCCGATCTGTTCACCGCCGTAGTCTGGATTGGGACTGCCATCCACTTCTGTCGGATCTTAGCCGCGCGTTGGAAGCTTTGGGTTGGGTTAGACGAGTTGGATGAGCTGTAGGAAGCGCGGGGACCGCGCTTTGTGGGAGGTGGGCACATGTACCAGTGGCCTTGGGCCACTGGTACCCGATCGGCCCCTGTACGCGTACGCGACGTGTGCACATATTAGGCAGTAGACAGTCCACGTGTAGTATCACGGCTTGACCAGAGCCACCGCTATTCGTACTTGCGACCCTGTACGACCTCACCGGCCCTCCCGGGCTAGTCCAAGATCTTGGAAGATGTCGTTCATCATCGTCTGGAAGGTCGCCGGGAGTTGGTAAGGCCGAAGTACATCACCAATGGCTCAAAGAGCCCCCGGTTGGTACGGAATGCGGCCTTCCACTCATCACCCTCCCGGATGCGGACGTTGTTAAAGCCCCACCGGACGTCGAGTTTCGTAAAGAACCGGGCTCCTTTCAAACGATTGATGAGATCGTTGATCAGAGGCAGGGGGTACCGGTTCTTTACGGTCATCGCATTGAGCGCCCGATAGTCCTGGACGAACCGGAGGCCTCCGTCTTTCTTTTTGACGAAGAAGACCTGAGAGGCCATCGGGGATTTCGACGGCCGGATCCGTCCGGTAGACAAGCCCTCCTCGATGAACACGTCGAGTTCGCGTTGCTCGAGGGGCGAGATCGGGTAGACCTTGCAGTTGGCGGGCTTCGAGTCCGGAACGAGTTCGATGGCGTGGTCCCAGGTTCGGCTCTCAGGGAGCGAGTCGAAGGACTCCCGGTTGAAGACGGCCTCAAAATCACGCACCCAGTCCGGAAGTTCCGAACCGGCCGGAGCGGAGTTTTTGGCATACGCCTCGGCCAGTCGTTGCGAAACGGTGCTGGTCGCGCGGATATCCTCCGGAGGCGAGAACCGGGTGTACAGGATCCAGTCACCGTCCTCGAGCGGATCGTCCTCGTCATCGGAATCGTCGGAATCATCCGGAGAGAGTTCCGGCAACTCCTCATCGAAGTCGAAGTCGTCGTCGTCCTCGCCGCTCCGGTCATCCACGTCGATAGCGCAGATGTCCACGCTGGGCTGGGACCGGATGGACCGGAGGATCTGGGCGACGGCCTTCGCATGTCGGCGTTCGGCCCGGGGTTCGTCCGTGCAGGTGTTGCAACCGGACGGGCATCGGCTCATCTTGACCTCCTGGGTGTCCCAGTTGATCTCCGGGTTGTGCTTCCGGAGCCAGGAGTAGCCAAGGATGAGCTTCTGCTTACCTAAGCGCGTGACGGCGAGTTGCACGCGCTCGGTGTGGCCCTTATAGCGTAATACCACGTCCGCGACGGCCCGGATGGAGCCGGCCTCGTTCGGGGTACCGTCGACGTTGAAGACCGGGATTGGCTGCGAGAGCTGCCGGATCGGAAAGGAGGTGGACCGGACGTACTCGGAGTCGATGAACTCGGAGGTGGCTCCGCAGTCGACAAGGCCTTTGAGCGAGAGCTTGGCGGCGTTGTCGGCAGACTCAATCTCCAGAGGGAGGTGGAGGGAGTTGGCGCTCGGAGCAGCGGCAATCGTATACCGTTTCGGAAGCTTGCGTTCCCAAGACGGCCTACGAGGCGGCCGGGTTTTCGGAAGGACCGGAGCGGCCGGAGTACCGCTCGGATCAGGGGGTGCGTCTATCGTTTCGGGGGATGCAAGAGATATATTGTCAGACTCGTTACATAGAACAGCGAAACGATTAGGGGACGCGAACGAGGGCGCACCGCTCACTCGTCGCGAAGGGGAAAATCCTCCGGTTCCGAAATGACCGGACGGTCCGCGACAACCTGCGCGGACGCTACCTTGGCCAGGAGCTCCTCCAGCATCTCGCCTCCCAGCTGCCGGATCACTTCGTCGAGCACGTCAGTCGACCGGATGTCGACCGGAACGGTGCAGTCCTTCGCGAAGTGGTTCGGATCGCCGCAGCGGAAGCAGCCACGGCGAGGGGCATTGCGGGCGCGGGTGCGGTCCACGTCCATAGGGACCGGAGGTGGAAGCACCGGCACGGCAGCCCTCGGCTGGGGGGTCGAGACCACGGCGGGGGCGACGGGAATCACCCGGGCGCGACCCGTCACGGTTGCATGGCGCATCGGAAGGGCGGCTTCCGAAGCGCGGAGCTTGGCCTCGTACTGGCAGTAGGCACGAAGCCTCCAGGCGGGGTAGTCGCGGATGTCCGGAGGGTCGGAAGATCCGGTTATCGCGGTGTTGATCGCCGGATCGAGGCCCGTCCGGTACTTCGTGACCTTGACGAGGGGGTCTTCGAAGCTGGCAAGGTCGACAAGGTCCTCGAAGTCGTCCGTGTATTGGAAGACGTCCCGGGAGCCCATGTGGTACGAGCGTCCCTCGAGCTTGTTCAGCGCATGGTCCTGTTCGTTCTCCTCGACGAACCGGAGCCGGAACTCCCGGAGGAATGCGTCCCAGCTCGTGAGGAGGAACGGGGTCTTGTTGGACTGACGCTCGGCCCAACGCTGTGCGGAACCGGTGGCCATAAAAGACATGGCGTACCGGACGACCTTCTCCTCGGAGGGTTCCCCGTTCTCCGTGAACGCCTCCGGAAGCAACCGGGCGTAGGACCGGACCTGGTGAAGGAAGGCCCGGCCGTTCTTGCGGTCGCCGTCGAAGACGATCGGGGGGTTCGGCCGGAGGACCGATTTCGCTCCAGGAGCAACATTTTAAATTAACCCTGGACCCGGGTCCGGAGCCGGGTCGGCAAGGCACGGGGCAGGCGAAGCAGCAGTGGGGTGTTGGTTTTGGACAAGTTTTGCAAGCGACGCAATGCTCGCTTCGATCCGGTCCAACCGGGCGGCGGCTTCCGCGGACGCGTCGGACATGGAGGGATCTAGACGAGGGGAGGAGGGGACAAGATTCGGGTTCGGGGAGACCGGAGCACTTTCGGAGTCGTCCGAGTCTGCTAAACCGTAACCCGCAATCTTGGCCGGTTAATCCCTTAGAGTCTTTCTTCTGCTGTAAGGGCAACCTCAAGGCCCGAGTATACTCAAGAGTCTGACGAGGGGGATCCAAAGATAAATGTCACAGAGTAGCTACAGATACAAATGGACAGACCTGACGAGGGGGATCCGAAGAGAAGAAAGACTAAGGATCACCCGCGTCAGATCCCGGTATATAAGTAACTACGGACGGGGGGCATGTGATAGCAACCGGAGTGATCGGCAGAGGTCCCGGGCGGAATCGCAGGCCATGTGATATCGGGAGGAGCCGGAACGGGTCGGAACGGGACCGGAAGGTCCGGATGCGGGAGCGGAAGGGCCGGAAATAGGGGTTCCCCTGACAGTTCAGAAAAAAATCTTGTTCTTTGAAAAGGGTAATGAATTTTTTAATGTCAGGATTTTTTTTCAACGTGTTGGCGGGAAATCTTCGCAACTGTGGCTGTGCCAACCCTAATGATTACCTACCCCCCTCACATCGGACTCCTGCCAAGGTTTGCCCCTAGCAGAAATAAAAACCTCTATAATCAGCTGTTTGCAGGGAGAAAGCAGAACTTAAATCCATTGGAGCACCGACGGCTTGGTGGTGGATTCAAGTGACCAAATGGGTGCCCCTGGGTGCCAGGCATCCAAAACCATCCTCAAATTTAACTTCTGCCAACACGTTGAAAAAAAATCCTGACATTAAAAAATTCATTACCCTTTTCAAAGAACAAGATTTTTTTCTGAACATCTGAAAATTCACTCACTTCAGAAATTTTCACTGAAAACAGCTGAAAATCACACTGTATCAGCAAAAATATGCATGAAAACTTGAATGTGCGGATTGGCCGCCATAGACTGAGTTGTCCTGACGAAAAAAAGATTAAAAGAAACTATCAACTTTATTTAAAGTTTTTCACTTTGATTCCAACTGGGGAAAGTGGTAAAAAAGTTTTGAATTTTTCACCTCTTTATGAGGCAGGAAATGTGCTATGAAATGTGAAATATTTGTGATAAAAATCTTCTGAAAGAACTATCCATTTTATTTCAAGTTTTCACTTTTGTTCGAACTCAGAAAAGTGGTAAGAAACTTTTAAATTTTTCACCAACATTGCAGCTAGAAATGTTCTGTAAAATCCAAAACATTATTGATGAAAATCTTCTAAAAGAAACTATCAATTTTATTTCAAGTTTTTCACTTTTATTCCAATGCAGAAAAGTGGTAAGAAACTTTTAATTTTTTCACCAACTTTTGCAGCAAGAAATGTTCTGTAAAATCCGAAACATTATTGATGAAAATCTTCTATCAATTTTATTTCGAGTTTTTTCACTTTCATTCTAACTTGGAAAAGTGGTAAGAATCTTTTGAATTTTTCACCAACTTTTGCAGTGAAAAATTGATGTAAAACTTTAAATATTTTTCACCAGTTTTAGCAGTCAAAAACTCGAAATGTTCATCCAGTGAGAACGGATAATCAGATCGACACGGGGTGTGACAAGTGACCACCCGGAACCATTTCGACAATTCGATAGCCCCGAAATTTTTGCGTGACCACCAGAAAACGTTCGAAAATTCCACTTGCGAAATTTCGTTTTTTTGGCTTTTTTGGGATATTTTGCCCTACGTGACGCGAATTTTGGTTCGATAAAGCCCTGCGTGACGAGTGACCTCAACCAAAATTCGACATCGATATAATGGGGTGCGTGATGCGTGACTATCGACCTGATTGAAATAGTACAGTATTCTTTGAATCTCTCACCGTCCCCTCCTGCTTTCACAAATTGCTTAGAACGATGAACCTAGATCAACTGATGCTTCAATTTCAACACTGTGGCTCGCATCCTCAAATTGATTGCTTCAAGCGCTGGTGGTTTAAGACTGAACCCCAAACCCTGCACTCTGGATTGACTGTTTGCCCCCACTTCCGGTAACAGTTTTGTTGTGACAAGGCTGCCCCTTCCTCGATCTCTTCAACAGCATTCGCCCAAGTTGCTGAACGCTTCCTGTCTTGGATCAATTTTTATTTTCACAATTATTGCCTAATTATTCCCCAACTTCAATGTTCAACTATCCCTCCGTATGTCATTCATTCCGGACCCTGCCTCGGCCTGACTTCCTGGAATTTTAGTTCAACTCTTGCCGATCATCCATCACTATGCATGTTTCCACTCACTTTGATTGGACAATACTTTGTTTCTTTAACGAGATGACGGGCTTTTGTTTACCTTTCCGCAGTTTTGATTCACCCGAAAACCAGCCAAGACCAAGCCAAGAACAAACCAAACATCTGTCTTCGGACTTTTACTCTCACCAACAGCTACAGCTTTCCTTGGCTTCTGTTTTTGGGCAACCATCGCATTTGAAAGCTGTTAAATTTGTGTTAAACTGAACAGCAGTTGCAGATACAGCCGTTTGCAAAACATTGGACAGGTTTTGATGGAGTGGTGCTCATTCATTTTTGCTTACCTTTGTTTGACGGTGAGTCGCTTCTGCTCCACTACAACGTCATAGGTCTCATTTTACTTCCACCAAGCCTGGCGGTTTACTCCGGGTATTGCAACAGGGTTTTGGCAATAGCACGAGGAAGCATATTTCGGTGGCAGTGTGAAGAAAAGGTGAACATTCAGTGCGGCCAGAGTTGGGCCAGAGCGAGGAAACACTTCGATATTCGGAGTTATGACGTCGAGGTGGAGCAAAAACAGACGCAGGGCCAAACAGCTGTAAGCCAAAACGAAGGAGCACCAATCGATCAAAACCCGTCCAATGTTTTGCAATCGGCTGTAGCAGACCATCACATGGTAAGACTCAACTAGCTGTTGAACTGTGCTATTGATCCGCTGTAATCCTCCGACTGCGTGAAATTGTGCTGCGGCCGCCAGGGCGTCAAGCTTGAGGCTGTAACTTCCCGCAGCAATTTTCCCCGCAATAATTACCCAATGAGTCGGGATTGTCGCTCGGCCATTTTCACTTTGTCAAGTGCCGAGTTGGGCCGGAGCGTAGCGAAGGCCTATCTTGTTCTATTTTATTGTACTGCAATAAATTTACTTCTGACACCTATACATTGACGAGCCAGAACAGAACACCCGCTACCGGAGCGTAGCGAAGGTATGCCTTGTCAACTATCATATCATTGACTGATACAGTACTACTTATCGCGCGACACCTTTTGATTTGTGCGACACTTTCGTGACACCGCAACACTACGTTTTCGAGCGCGCGATACTTTTGAGTTGCCTTATTGGGTCATCGCCGATCGGCTGATGTCGGAGCAGCTTTCTGACAAAGTTCCCGTGGGCGAAACGATCGTAAACAGTCTACTCCAAGTCTAGTATAGTCTACTCCCATGACATGGATTGGGCCTCTCTGAGGCGGGTGAACCTTTAGCTCCAAGTTTGTTTTCCTTTCTCAATTCTTTGATGCACCTACAGTGCACCTCATCACATCACTGTTCCGCTTTTGGCAGTAAACAAGTCAAAACTTTGAACTTATAATTACATTTTTTGAGAAACACTTATTGGCTCGAAAACTGTTGCAATGAGCTTAGAGCCACTTACTCTGTCCACACTGCTTGAACATTTCAGATTTTTGACTGAAAAAATTGGTAAAAATTATTTTGAGTTTTGCAGCAATTTTTTACTGAAAAAATGAGTGAAAAACTTGAAACTTTTTGGTAGATATTTTGAGATATTTCGAATTTTTCAGCATTTTTTAACTTAGAATCAAAAATTTCATCAGAAGGTTTCAAGTTTTTCACCCATTTTCTACTGAAAAATTGGTGTGAAATTCAAAATAGTTTTCACCAATTTTCTCAGTCAAAAATCTGAAATGTTCAACCAGTGCCAACTTGTGCAGGAAAACTTGGGGAGATCAATTTTGAAATTTTGTCCGTCTCAAAAGTGAAACAAACCGTACGCTAAGGTCCGGATCGTGGGAAAGTTCCATATATGGATACCCCTATCTGGCTACCCAAATTTATCATCACCTCAGAGACAGTGGAAGGAAAGCCAGAATACATCAGAAATACCTCAGTAGCTTATTGAAACTTGCCTGTATTACATTCTTTAAAGAGCCATTTTAAAATGTTTTATTTTTTTCGCCGGCCGAAAAAGTGAAACACCGTGGGAAGAAATGAGATCTCGGTGTCAAATGCATTCTTTTGGCCAGGTTCCTGGCCAGGAAAATCAGAAGAAAATCACAAAAAAAATCTTCCATGTGTATGGCACGTGTTGGAGATGTGCCGCCTGGCACTGTATGAATTCCGGCCCTGTTTCCTTGGTTCGAAGATGGATATGTTCTAATTTCGCTACATAGTGTCAGCTTTAATAAATTTATAGAACAGGGGGGCTTCAATTTATGCCACTTTATAGTGCGGTTTTTTTAGTGGATGATTTTCCAGGCTATTGTGCTGAGCTGTTTTCTAGAGCTTACGGCGATTGGGGACTGAGAGTCAGTCAAGTTCACGAAAGAAATTAGGCTGATATGTTTTTTGGCAGCAGTCGTTGTATAAGTAACTCTAGTGCAGAAGGCAGATCTATCCGGGTGAAAATCGGCAGAAAAGGGTGAAAGGCAATTGAAAGGCAAAGCTCTCGCCTCTTCAGCTTGTTTTCGGGCCATCACGGCGCGAGCGAGTGACATTCTCGTGACAAAGAGTGACCGCACTGGTGATTGATTCGGCAATTCGGTTCCGAGCCTCCAAGGCCGATGCCGTCAGCTGAACACAATGTAAGGGCAACCTCAAGGCCCGAGTATACTCGAGAGTCCTGACGAGGGGGATCCAAAGATAAATATCACAGAGTAGCTACAGATACAAATGGACAGACCTGACGAGGGGGATCCATAGAGAAGAAAGACTGAGGATCACCCGCGTCAGATCCCGGTATATAAGTAACTACGGACGGGGGGCATGTGATAGCAACCGGAGTGATCGGCAGAGGTCCCGGGCGGAATCACAGGCCATGTGATATCGGGAGGAGCCGGAACGGGTCGGAACGGGACCGGAAGGGCCGGAAATAGGGGTTCCCCTGACACACAAAGCAAAAATGACAAATGAGAGTGAAAACAGCTTTGGGAGGTCAACAACTCACCCACCAAGCCAAAGCACCAAGAGGTATCAAATTGAAAGCGAACAGGCCCTTGCAGAGTTAGAAACTGAGCCTATAACGATGGAAAGAAAGAAAGATTAAGTGTACATCAATTATGTGTGATGACCAATCCTATATGACAAAATCTTTATTTGTCCTTGTAGCAAAAGTGCCCGAAATCCATCTTCTCCTGGGTAGCCAAACCTAAAGGTTCAGCAATAACTAAAGTAGCCCGCTTGCGCGGCAGGGCCTACTATCTATCCTTCTCCACTCTGCTCAAGTTTGCTTGCAACAACTACAATGATGGTAGATTTATCCCATGGCTTCGCAGTGTTTAATCACAACCCGGGTGTACTCAAATAGACAAGGACTGTATTGAGTTATGCACAGAGCATTCAAGTTCATAAATACATAATAAAAGCTTTGAGATACAAAGCTATTCGAGTCAAAGGTCTTCGGCACCGATTTATATTGAAAATGAGAAGAAAAGAAAATCCTTCTGCTTCACTGTTCGAATGTGTTCGATGCAAGTTCATCAAACCAATGAGGAGGAGAAAACACACCAAACCCCAGTATTCTGTTGTTTGTGGAACCATATCATCAGCAGCAGAGCTGTTTCATTATATTTATTCTTCACAATAGGGTGTTTCAAATATGAAAATTTCGGTCCAACTTCTGGTCCGATTTCGTGTCAACTTCACTCCCAACTTCGACTCTAACTTTCTCAGATTTCTCACCAGGAAGGACGAGAAGTCCTCCAAATCGGATGGCAGAAGGTTGGGACATGAAGTTGGACACGAAGTTGGATGTCAAGTCGTGGTCCGGACCACAATTTGACATCCAACTTATGTCTCCGACCTATTTCATGTTCCAACTTCTTGCGAAGTCGGGGACAAAGTTGGACACAAAGTTGGACATGAAGTTGGGATATTTGAAACACCCTAATGGCCTGATTACAAGTGTTGCAGTACAGAAAATCAAAACATCGGACCAAACCCAGAAAATCAAACCATGTCAACTCACCCGATCATGTAGGTGAGCATTCTGAAGAGGCAGTCCCATGTATAATTGGAAGGTCAGTCGATTGAGGCTGTTTTCAGGTGAAACGGGCCCGAACTCACGCCAGGGCAAGCATTATACTGTGAGAACAACTGATATTTGATCAAAACTGTGGATATTCCGCACTGCGAATGTCCAATAAGCCCTGTACTAAAGTTCCTAACAAGCAGTCCTATGCTCCCTTTAAATGCGCATACGACCAGCCTATTTTCGAGGGAAACGGGCCAGATCTCAGGCCAGGGCAGGCGTTGCATTCCGCGGGGATCTAAATTCGCCCAAAATGGGGGGAAAAACGGGTCGCGCCCTCAGTTCTCCAAAGAGCTGCAAGGTTGAACTCGGATTCTGATACATGTGACACTGCACTCCAACTGATTTTAATCTTATTTGCTGGATCTTGCAAGGCAGAACACAATCAGAGACGTTCAAATAGAATGCCGGTAAAATATCTACATTCAGCAAGATCCAGTAGCATCAGAGTCATTGGAGCAACAAAGATGAGGTGTCTGGACAGACTAGATGCAGCTCCCTGCCCCTCATCGCCGACCTGCGGTCGCTCTTCAGGGCAGCCGCAGCGCACCGCCCGGTGCGGTGCAAGCAGAGGAGCATACAGTTAGAATGGGCAAAGATATACCGAAAGAAATGTCCACTTTCAGGTTAATTGGTTGAGAAAAAAGTAGATGGGCATATTGAAACAGTGTCAACAAAAGACATTGATGATGCGATGGGGGGAGTGAACGTGGTACCACTGCGAAAGGGGGGGAAATAATTGGGAGAGGGGGCTTACTGCTACGGTACAGTGATTAACATAGTGAAACTGTCGGGACCATTGCACTGCCGAAAAAAGGTGTTGAGATTGGAATGATGTAAAGACGAGCTGAAGAAACTGAAACCAGATGGTCTCATGGCTGAATTGCGAGAGAAAGGAGCTTTCTGGCCAATGTAGACACTGAGAGAGAGAGAAACATAAATTCACCCAACAATGGTCAGTCAGCTTCAACATAGCGTGGTGAGTATGCAGAGATACGAAGAGTCTTCATAACTGAAGGAAAGGCCGATCAGGACGGGCAAAGACGTTTCAGAGCCAGGTTGTTGAAAATGAGAATAATAATGCGGCTCTCACCCGTACCGGTAACCGATGGATATGGATCCAGACCGAAATTTTGCGAGAAGTCGTGATGGGAACGGATAGACCTGTAAACGGGTTAGCTGTAAACATTTCTACAAAGCTGACAACGTGCAGATCAGTTCAGCTTCTTTGCATCGCCTTGGTTAAGGCTGTGGTTGAAAATCCTTGAGACAATAGTTGAACATGAATTTGAACATAGCTTGTTCACCAAGTAGGACGAGACACGGGTAGGCAGAAACAACTAAGATGGCGAAACGATTACTATGGCTTGAGGTTGGTTTAAGGTGTACGCCACACTAGGGACTAGAACCCCATTGATGAAAAGAGAGATGGAGAGGTTTTGAAGCGGGAGTATGACTCACTGATAGTACACCGCCGTTTGAAAAAAAATGTTATCTAAATGTTTACCATCACATCATACGAAGATGCTCTCAACCACGGTCCCCAAACAAAAAACATCAAATCCCTCAGGGCTTCTGAGATATTGAATGTCTGGGAGATGTTGTCGAAGACATTTGTCCAAGATTTGCTTTAGTGATTTGCCGACACCTCTCAGGATATTTCCTTTGCCTCATAAAATTCATTCAATGGTATTTTTAAATCGGAAAACTAATAATTCTGAATCGATAAACGGGTACATGGATTACAGTCCATTACATAGAACCTCATCCAACAAGCGGCCAGCTGCGGCATTGCCTTGCGGTGCAAAATGCTTTCGAACTCGGTTTGTAAGACATTACAGAAGCTCACTTGATGCGATGTGATTGGAAAGGCTTGAAGTTGAGCATGGAACCGGTTTTGATGAGAATACTAATCTTGACATCTTCAGAATGAAAGTTGGCGTGTTGGGGGTTTGAGTTCAAGATTTGGTTTTGTGTTTGATGAAAATCTTGTGTTTGATGAAAGTCTTGCGTTTTGATGTATGAAAATTGAAAAAAAAAAAGTATGTCCGTCTTGAGGGAGCTTAAACCTTGCAATGGTTTGCGGCAATGACGGGGAAGGGATTGGTTTGATTGATTGTACTGGGATGATTTGTGCGCTGCAGACACGGCCGGTGAACGACTTGCTGCAAACTTGCTCCCTGCCAGCGAGCGGTGAGATTGAAGTCAAAGGAAAGTGTTCTCATGGATTGAGGTGAACGAGAGCATTTGACTCAATGCGATTGGGATGCCGACTGTGCTGTGTGGTGGATTGTGAAGCTGTCGCACAACTCGCACATCTGCAGCCTTTCCACTCGTCAATATGGTATCACTGACTGGTAAGGGCAATTCGGACTTGCGGTAAGGTAGGCAGCAGAGTAGGCTCAGTTGGGTGCTTTCAAGCCTCGGAGACGACATGAGGAAAGGGAGAAAAGGAGTGTGGGTCCCCCAACTTTGTCCGTGTTTGTCTGATGGGCACGGACCTTGAGTCTTGGAGTGATGTGATTCCACTTGGATTCCACGTCTTTGCACAAGTGCACTTGAGTTTTGGTACATGCATGGCACCACTTGGGCTGGTTTGACTTATTCACAATTCTCCGCAAGTTTGGTACATCATTAGAAGGCTGCATTAAAGTTGCATCAAAGACAGAAATATGCGATGGGTGGGGGCACAAGGCATATGCAGTTTGAACTTCCCCAGCCCACTGGCTGTATACCTAAAACTCAAAATTATTTATTCCAAGGTGCATTGTGGTCACGGCGGCGATCAAAATCTGTTTCCGTGGGAACTCTGGCGAAGAACTATAAAATACAATTTCCCACCCATTTGTTTCCCAAAGAAGAAATTGGGAAATATTTAGACTTTTTCCTGTCAGATTTCTACTGGAAACAGATTTGATCTTCCCATGAGAAAAATTTGAGAAAACTGCTAACTTTTTCCCGCAGATTATCCGGCGGAAAAAGACAAGGTTTTTCCAAAGGAAAAGATCCGGCCGGAAATTTCCATAGGAACAAGAAAGCATGTTTCCTGGTGAATGACCATATATAGTAATTTTTCAGGAAAAAGACTGACTTTTTCCTACGGAAATCTCCGGCCGGATCTTTTCCATTGGAAAAACCTTGTCTTTTTCCGCCGGATAATCTGCGGGAAAAAGTTGGCAGTTTTCTCAATTTTTTCCCGTGGGAAGATCAAATCTGTTTCCAGTAGAAATCTGACAGGAAAAAGTCTAAATATTTCCCAATTTCTTCTTTGGGAAACAAATGGGTGGAAAATTGTATTTTATAGTTCTTCGCCAGATTTCCCACGGAAACAGATTTTGATCGCCGCCGTGGGTGCAATTAAATGGTCTCTTGGTCATCTGAATAAATGTTGACTACGTAGAGATGAGGTTTGAAAAATGTTCCCATGATATTGTGGTGAGCCCCAATGAATATTTGCGCTGAAACATCAGGGAGACACTGAATCCACCTTCAGAAGACATCGAGAGAAATGTTCTCAATTGTTAGACATTCAATGTTTGGGAAACATCAACTTCAAATGGTGGTGTAAGAGGGAAGGAAAGGGTTCCTGTCGAAGCGCAAGAATTGATTAATTGCGATGTGTTGGCGTTTGCGATCAAGGTCTTGTGAGGTTAATGGGTAAGCAAAAACGACAAAGAACGAAAACTTTGGCAGATGGGAAAGTAAGGCCGTTAACATGATTATGTGATTGACGTCATAAATGGCGAAAACGCTCGAAACACGGTTTTTTGACACCACAAAAACCTACTATATAGATAGTAGGAATAAAAATATCACCTTCCGCATCGCCCCCAACACCATCTTTGGCAACTTCTTCCCTCGTGCTCGAGAAATTTAACCTCAAGGGCTGCGCGGACAGCTACCGGTGTTTCACCTGGGGCTGCGGGGACCTCAGCGACGACACATCGCCTGCGTCCTGTGGGTACAGTGCCGGCGACGACATGTGTGTCAACCTCTTCGTCCGGATGAAAGGCGGGAAGCCCGTCATCTAACTGTTCACTGCGCGTTTACTTAGCGCATCTGTATGCCTGACACTGACTCACAAATGGGACCTTTCGGTGGTGTATCCTGTTGTCGAATTGGAAGGAACGGCAGAGGCTGGTGACGCGGTCGAATGGCGAGTACGCACGCATGCAGATGGAAGTCTCACGGAGCTCACCACTGGCCTCAATGTTGCGTATCTGTTCTGGGAGGCGCTGTGAGTGGTTGACTCTTTCCTGCGCCTGAATGCTTTATTTCTTCTATTTATGTGCCTGCTTTCCTTTCTAGCGTCCGGATACTTTCTTTCCCCCGTCAGACTTCTTTCTTCTCTGCCTTTGAATTATCACTGCACTGTACCACCAATCCCGACACGCCGATGGCACCTTCAGGATCGCCTCTCCCCGGCCAACTTCCAACCATACAATTGTTCTCCCCATTGCATGCGACTTCTCCCCCACAGACTCTATCCTCCTCCCCATCAGTGCGATCACGTTCTACCTCGACAAGGCGCTCAGCGCGCTTGGTCTCCACACGGAGGCGCGCACCTTGTTCATAATGTGCGTTGTATTTCCCATTTCACCTCGGTTCTTCCTCGTACTTGCTCATCTCATTTCCTAATTTCTTCTTCAACACCGTCGCTGCACATCCTGACCTGTTAATTCATTCCACCCAAACCAGCTACTCACTCCCTTCCTTCCTTGACAAGCACACCCACATCGCCCTCCGCTTCAATACGAGCGCACCGCACGCCTCGACATAACACCCGCGCCGGACGTCGTCACACGCGTGTTTATGGTCTTTAAGGGGATGTTGGACACCACGATGACCGAGAATGCCAGTGCCACTCCAGTTGGGAGCGGGGAATGTCAGCTTGTCTCGTTTCTATGCAGCCTTGGGGTGGTGGACGGAGAACGCCAGTGAGACTGCGACTTCGGTGGGGAGCAATTGGAACACCTATACGAGCACAACTGCGGGGTGGGATGGAGGTTTTGGGGCGGTGAGGCTGTGGCTAAGGGCTGTTAGCTTGTGAGGCAGTGTGAGCTGGGGGAAAGATTGTGTGGGGGTGACCGTGGTTCGAAATCATAAAGCAGCATTGATATCCGTGAGTTATGGTTGTATTTGTTTTCTGATTGTGACTTACAGCGTCTCGAATCTTTCAAATCCGACTGCATCGTTTGGCTGCTCTGACGACTTTGTTGTGATGGATGGTACAATTTTTAGGTTTGCGTTTTTTGGCCGTGCTGTATTCCTGATGTTGATTGGTTTCTCCCACGTTTTAGAATGTTGTGTTCCGTTCTGCCACCGGATCTCGCTCAGCTAGAAGGTCGTGTGCATTGACTCAGCGATATGTCACTATGTGAAGCGGTTTCACACTGCTGTGTTGTGAAGCCTGAGAAGAATTGTTGTCTGTCCTCGTAAGTACTATATGCCTCAACGAAAAAGGCTTAGCTCGCTTCTATTGTTAAATGATCCCTGCTAATGGATATTCAATCATAGTGTACTTCCTGACATTTCTTCCCGGAACTGAATTGTTGCAGACTGCACTTCTGCGCTCGATGTTATCGTCTTGATTGCAGAGAGTAGTGCTGTCCAAAAATATAATACGCCCAATATATTTTGAATATATTCAGGGAAATGTGAATACGATGTGGCCTCTTGCTTCATCGGTGAATATGAATATGATACGATATGAATACAAATATATTTGAATACGGTTGAATATGGTCCAGCTTGTGTTTTTTTCCTGTTTTATAGCTGCTTGTTGGGCTGTGAGTGGTCTGCCATGCATCCAAAACAATGAACAATGACCCTGGAAGATAGTGAGGCACAACTCACTGCTTGGACCTTATACCCCTTTTGGGACCATCAAAAAATGTTTTGATCCAGGGTATCCATGTTCAACTTCCCCTCTGCTCATCCCAGAAGTCTTCTATGGCCTAGTCTCTCTTGACAGACTGTAATATCCTACCTTGCTCGTACCTCACCGGATATACAGAAAGGACTATCTATGGCCCTCAAATCATTAGGAATCATTTCATGAATGTGCTGCATCTATCTACCAGCAGTATCTGCTGTTATTTCTGCGTATAAAAATTAGTCAAATATATTCAAATATACTCAAAATATATTCATATTCAACCCTCTGAATATGAATACGGTGAATCTGGTGAATATCACACCGGAAATCAGGAAAAATCTGCGCAGCTGAGAACGTTCCCAAAAGCCTCCAACTTTAGCAGTCAAACCACTGCGGATGAAAATGTTCCTGAAGTGCGAGAAATTGAAATAACAGAAGGTGCAGTTGAAAGTTAGACAATCAGGTGAGCATCCAGAAATGCTGAATTTACTCTCATCAGCACCCGTTTGAGGGCGGGATGAAATCCTGAGCACCAGGAGGGGATTCAGTGTGCCCTTGCTTGTTACTGAAACTACAGATTTCAGAACACAGGGCTGAACCGTGTCTTGTGCTTCTGGAAGCAGCTTCGGCGGGGTGGCCGAAACAATAAGCTTCAACTCGGCTGAAGTGTGGTTCAAAGCTTATTGTTTCGGTAAAAATCCCGAAATTACGTCTGAAACCTTAAATTTCAGCTACCTTCTCCCGAAATTCATGCTTTCAGCTGCAATTTAAATTCCCCCAAACCTGATGCTGAGATTAATTGTTTTCAGCTCACCCTGAAAATGATCCCGAATCTCACGGATTCAACGTGTCTGATAGTGCATCTGAAGGTCTGCATTTCAGCAACAATTTAATTCATCCCTACCTCTCACATTTGAGGAACTTTCTCAGCTGAAACCAAACAATTCGGAACGTTCTAGGATGCCCTGAGTTTCGTTAATTTTCGGTGTGTATGAGATGGATATGAATATGATACGGTGTTTGGCGTATTATATTCATATTTGGACAGCACTAGCAGAGAGTTTGGCCCAAGTTTGGCCTTGTTAGGCTCGAAGGCTGCTTGGTCATCTCTGCAGTTTTCTCCTTCACCACCACCTCAACGGGACCACCGCAGTTATACACTTCCTTCCATCATGCTTCCCGACGAAATAATCTCCGAAATTCTCTCTCCTGCGCTCAAGGTCTCTGATGAGCTGTTCTCAGACGCATCTGACGTGTCTCCATTCGCATCTTTTGCCCCATCGACTTCGGCGTACCTGTTGGTCTGCAAAGACTGGCTTCGTGTCGCGACTCCTTTGCTCTACAATGTTGTCGTTCTCCGATCGAAAGCCCAGGCGGCCGCGCTTCAAAAAGTTCTTCGTAAAAACGAATCTTTTGGTCGCTTCATCAAGAAACTCAGGGTGGAAGGTGGATACGGAATGGCGATGCACACCATTCTCGCATCCGCCCCTAACATCACCGACCTCCACCTCTCTCTGTCGATCTGGTCCTCGGATAGCACAGAGGGCCTTTGCAAGGGTCTTCCTCTCGTCAACCCCCACCGGGTCATCGTAGTGGATCCAATACTGAACCTCAGAAAGGTCGTCACGAACCAACATCAGACTGCTTTGAGCAAGGCTCTTTTCCGTTGCATTGCCGAGTGGGATAATTTGGTATTGTGCCGCACCACTTTTTCAACGCTATCCTCACCCCCATACAGGAGATATTCGGTTTCCCCTATCCTAGTACCGTGGAGTATTTCCGATGGGCGGAACGGGCCAAGAACCTGATGCAAGCCCTCGCAGAATCGAAAACTCTACACACCCTGCTCCTCTCACAGGTGTTCGGAATCCCGCAGTTCTTCCGTCCGTTGCTGAAAATACCGGCTTTGCGGGTTGTCCATTTCCAGCCACCATACGACAAAATACACCACCAACGAATAATCGAAGGCATCAACTCGGATCCACAGCTCAAAGTGTTAGTCCGATACGACATGCCAGAGGAGTAAGCATTTGATTTGCGTCCCGTTCCTTCCTTACCGACTTTACAAGCTCGAATGATACAGGATTTCAAGCGCTTGATATTGCGCCGTCCTTGAATCCGGCTTTCGTACCGATGGCATCTGCGTCGGCCGACGTTCGAGAATTCGTATGGAAACGCGTGTTTTGGTTCCTCCTAGCGAAGCAGCTGAATCCCTCGCGACACACATCATCCACGGTGTCCCGTGTCGCGGTCCTGCTCGTGTCGAAATGTTTTAATGTATGTGGACTTTACATCACCTATATTTGGGATTGATTTCTCCAACAGCGACTCGCCCTGCCTGCATTATACACCGACCTCCAGATCCGTTACTACAAATCCGACGCAATAGTAAAACAAGTGCAAGCTCGTCCAGAACTGGGGTCGTCCATTTCCTCGCTGGACATGCCCGATCTTGGCGAAACTGTCAATCGCTCTATCATCTCCTCTGCAAACAGGCTGAAGAAGTTGGTTGCCAAGCGATTGTCCGCTGAGCTGTTCGAGCTGTTGGGCATAACCGCCGGATCCACCCTCCAAGAGCTATCTGCCACCTTGCAAAACGTTAACATATCTGCATCTGTGTTCGTTTTTGCGCATTTTACCGAGCTTCGCGTTTGCGAGTTGTGGGGCTTCACAACAAGGTTTACACCCACCGCAGCGCCTGACGGCGTGCTCGCCAGGCTGCACACCCTCCGGTTCAACAGTTGTCACGAGTCCATCTTTGATGCTTTCTCCGCGATGAGGCAAGTGTCCATGGTTCATTCAACGTGTCTTGCTTACCGTATGCATCTCACAACAGCCTCCCTGCACTACACACCGTCCATATCGATGTGGTTTACACAGCAGCAATCAAATTCTTGCAGGCGCACGGAGCGTCCATTCTTCACGCCCAGTTGCAATCTGCGCGTCTTTTACCCTACAGTGACTCTGTCTTCGATGTCTGCAGAAATCTAGTGGACGTCCATTTTCACGAGGTGCGTCCGTGCTGTTCCTCAACGTTCTATGTTTACGTTAACCGTAGGACTTGGCTCTTGCGCACCTGACCTGCAAGACCCCCCTCGAATCCCTGGCGAAGATCACTGCGTACAGTATCCTTGGGTGCGACATACCATGCATTCGCGTATCCTCGGGTTCTCACCATCCCACAGAGATCCAGACGCCGTCGATCCCACGATGTTTCCCTCCCTGCGCGAAATCCAGTGCCGTGCCTTCAAGTGGCCCACAACCGAGTAAGTAGGCGTAGCGGAGTGGCGTTTGTTTTTGATGCTCAGCCATTGACTAGTTTTTCCAGGCGGGAGATATCCAAAAGCAAATGGGTCCCGATTGCCGAGACGTTGCTGGAGAAGAACATCAAGCTCGCGGATTCCAGTGGGCGGCACTGGGTTCCGAGGGTAAAGAACCCGCGCGGGAGGAGGTGATTCCTATGGAAACCAGGAGCACCACGCTTTTTAGCGAGTGTTCCGGTGTGATGCGAGTGATGCCAACTGATTTTGACATTCCCCTTTTGGTTCAAGACCCCGAACCTAGTGCCTGCTGTTGATCATCCGCCGGGACCGGATCACGGCATCCTGCTGAGCCGTAAGCATAACCCCATAATGTTGAAGAAACAATGCACTCGAGGACGAGTACATATCCATGTTGTATCCATGGGGCGTAAATTTAAGAAGGTTGAAGTGTATGAAGCAGCGGTCCCGGGGCAAGCGAACACTAAATAATGTGAGTTGATGTGATGTTGAACAGTGGAACCTAGATCAACTGATGCTTCAATTCAAACTGTGGCTCGCATCCTCAAATTGATTACTTCAAGCACTTGACTGAAACCAAAACCCTGCACTCTGGATTGACTGTTTACCCACATTTCTGGCAACCATTTCGTTGTGACAGGGCTGCCGGTTCCTCAATCTCTTCAACAGCACTAGCGCAAGTTGCTGAGCGCTTCCGGTATTGGATTTATTTTTATTTTCACAGGTTTCATGTAATAATGGCCCAGCTTCAATGCTAAATATCCCTCTGTATGATATTCCCTGGCTCGGCCTGATTTACTTGAATTTGAGTCCAACTGTTGCCGATCATCCGTCACTATGCATGCTTCCACTCGCTGGGACAATTGTATTTTATTGTACTGCAATAAATGTACTTCTCACACCAATCTCACACCATACATTGATGAGCGAGAACAGCCCCTACTGGAGCGTAGCGAAGGTGAGCCTGGCCCTGATGTTTGAGTTTGGTGAGTAGCCTGTAGGACCTGTGTAAGACAATATGATCACATCTCAGAGTGGTTAGGATGAGTTTATGTTGCGGATTGAGAGGCTCTCTGCCAGCCCACGGAGGTTCAATGGTATGGCACATATACTGTCCAATAAATACAAAAAGTTGAAATGACACAAACCTTGAAAAAAAATGTTGAAATGACACAAGAAATATTGAGATGACATGACAAGAAAAACTGAGATGCAGATGTACGGCAGGTAGATGAAATGACACGTCAGAAGGCCATTAGGCTAACAGGGACATTCGAACCAACCCGGATTGCACATCAAATCAGGGATCACTTCAACATCACAAATTGATTGCCTATCATGCCGCCTGGCCTTGGTTTTCAACTCAGTTCCAGTTCTGTTGCCTTCACCATTGAATTCCGGAAACATGGAGACTGGTAGCAAGGATGAGGTTGATGTAGTATACATTCATAGTGTCCTGATTTAGCCATCAGTCGCCATCGTTGTTGGTAGCAAGGCCTACATGCCTCCTCCGTCTATATACGAGGCAATGATTATTTACCTACCAGGTAGTAGGCCCCATGCATATGAATACAAACATGACACCCAACGGCCCGATGCAAAACACCATAAGGTCAAGCGACAGTTCATCGTTTTCATAGCCAGCTGATGGCATCTGATGTGATCAAGCACCTGGAGGTGTGCAGATGCCATTTCAACTCTTTCCTTGCAGATGCTGTCAGTTCAACCATTTTCGAGTTGCTGTCATTTCAGCTTTTTTTGACTTCGACCATGTCATTTCAACTTTTTTTTGAAGTAAATATCATCTCAATTTTGTCTGATTTATTGGACACTATATGGTCCATACAATGGTACTGGTTCATTGCCGACAATTGAGCCTGAAATTAAACAGGGAATAAATTTCCTTCCTGCTTTCCTTTGGTCTTACTTCACGCACCCCTTGGTCGATGGCGAATTTCGGTCGTTTGTCCCACGTTATGCGGGGCTTGGCCGAACACCAATTTCATCACGGAGGACCCAAAATTGCGTTTTTTCAGCTCTGCGACGCGAAAAACGCAAAGATTTCTGATTCCCTGGTCGAAATTTGCCCGTTTGTCACGCAAAATTCGGCCCCTGGTCGGATGGTCGAACTGGTAGAAAATGTCACGTGTCACACCCCAGGTCAAACTGAACGAAATAATGCAGTATTTCAGTAACACTCTCTGTTATTGCGGATAGCCCCGATGCTGCTCATCGTCTTCGCGTCTCGAAGGACGGCAAGACTTTAATTACGAGGGCCAAACGGGGAAATCACCGGAGACGCCGTACGAGCTCCTTCGGGACAGTACATCGGGGTCCTCAGTCGAAAACATCTGCCATCACTCGCATCACACCGGAACACTCGCTAAAAAGCGTGGTGCTCCTGGTTTCCATAGATTCCAGTACTGTGCAAGAAGCTGGACCGGTCAAATCCCATTTGGCCGCGGTCTATGCACGTGAGGACGTGACTGACGCGTCGCGTCCTTTGTCTCTTTGTCCTCGGTCCCATATATATATACTACGTACCGTTTCCTTCTTTTCTTGTGCTCTCATCATCCCTCATCTCACATACAGCTCGATAGGTATATACTTCTCCGTGCTCTCATCATCCCTCATCTCACATACAGCTCGATAGTCTTCGTACTTCGTGCTCCATTTTTTTCTAGAGCTCCGCAACCTTCGTTGCCCACGCTCCAAAGTGGCTCTCCGCACGCGGCTTCGATCGAGAGCACCACCGTCTGTCACCGCTGTCACTGCCCGACTTCGCGTCAAGCGCGACAAGATCTTTGATCTTGACTCCGTCGATCCTCCGGTGCCGCATCCCACGCCTGCGTCTTCACCACCCTCGTCGCCTCTTTCAGGCACCGAACCATCGCCCATCACGTCCTTTGTCGAGGATCCTTCCCCACGTCAGGCAGCTCGGGCCGAACTTCTTTCATCCCATCGTGTCTTTGTTAACAATATGGCCGACACCGATTCCTCGTCATCTTCCACCACCATGCCATCCGCCAGCGACCAGCTTCTCTCCGCTCAGACTGCGCAGATCGACCGCCTCCAGAAGATGGTTGATGCTCTGTTGAGTATCAACTCGCAGGGTGCTCCGGCAGCTCCGGCTGCAGTTGCGCCGCCGACGCTTCCCCCCTTTGTGGCAGTTGCCCCTGCTCAAAGTAAGTCTTTATATGCTTTGTTTCCCACCATCGAGGCAGGTATGCTTTTGGAGATCGCACGGCACGAGCTGAAGCCCGTGGATTTGTTCAAACTTGATTCACGTTTCCGCGACAAGTTTGATGTTGAGCGCACCGAGGATTCGAAGACTCGCACCGGCACGGCCAGAGATTACCCATCACTGCATTCTCTCCTCATCCCCCTCACCACATACTTCCGGGTTCTCCAGGCATTTGCGGCCTTGGCTGGTGATACATCCTCCACACGAGTCATTGGGGACGGTGCCGGTTGGTACACAGCGCACCTTCTCGAGCTGCACCAACGCTACGACTGGTCTGCTGTGGTGCAATATCACATGCAGTTCCATCTCATTCGGAGGCGCGAGATGGCCGACGGGGATTACTCCGGCTGGGGTCATACCGATGCCGACTTGATGAATCAATACCTTTACGATCGCCGCCGTTCTCCCCCTCGCGACAGTTCTCAGCGCTCCTCATCCACACCAAAGACCAAAACGACAAAGCCCATCGGGGAGCAAGTCTGCTTCGCATTCAACAAGGGCGACTGTGACTCTTCCCCTTGCCCCGATGGTCGCATGCACAAGTGTCGGAAGTGCAGCGGAGATCACGGAGAGAAGGCTTGCAAGAAATAGGGATTCGGCAGAGCGAGTAGAGCTACTCGCACATGTGCTGCTCGCTCTCGCCCGCAGCGCAACCCCCGGCCCTTCTTGTCAACGGTTCCCTCGTCCCGGTCCTCTTCATTCACTCCCGATCTTCCCCATCATGATCTCTTCCCGCCCGCTTCTCCTCCTCCGGCGCGCCCGAACTCTGATCCCCGCTGCAATTCTCCCCTCCCGCCCAATCATCTTTCGGTTCCCGTCTCGACTCCTCTTAATCATGATGCCTGGGCTTTTTACCTTACCGACTACCCTGATAGAAATTTTGTTTCGTCACTACTGCAAATAATACAGTTTGGTGCCAATATCGGGTTTTTGGGGTCGGAATCTTCGCGCCCTGCTCGCAATCTCAAGTCGGCGTCGGAGCATGCAGAGTTCATTGACCAAACAATTTCCACATTGGTCGACAGTGGGCATGCAGCGGGTCCTTTTTTGCATCCTCCTTTGGCACCTTTTCGCTCATCACCCCTGGGGGCGGTGGGCCGCAAACGCAATCCCCTGAAGCTCCGCATTATCAATCACTTGTCGTGGCCCGACGGCTCCTCCGTGAACGACGGCATCCCCGATTCTGAGGCTCACATTTCATATGACATGTTTGAGCGTGCGGTCGCGGATCTAGCTGTTTTGGGTCCTGGTTCACTGATGGCTAAGCTTGACCTGAAGGAGGCTTTCCGCCACATTCCCATTCGTGCGGAAGACTGGCATCATTGCGGCTTTACCTGGCGCAGTCGGTTCTATTTTTTATTAGTTCTGACTTTTGGGCTCAAATCTGCGCCATACATTTTCAACCTCTTTGCAGAGGCTCTACACTGGATTATCCAGCGCCACATCCCCTCTCATCTCCGCCACTATCTGGATGATTTCATTTTGTTGTTTCATCCTGCCACACCTCCGTCAACTTGCGATGCAGCAGTTCAATGGGTCATGGCACTCGGTCAGGAGCTCGGGCTTTTCTTCCAGGATTCCAAAACCGTTTGGCCATGTACCGAACTGGAGTTTTTGGGCCTGATCCTCGACTCTGTTCGGATGGAGGCGAGGCTTCCAGCTGACAAGCTGGCTTTCCTGCAGGATCTCCTCCAGGACTGGTCTCGGAAGCGGCATTGTTCACTTCGCGAGCTTGAGTCGCTTACAGGATTCCTGCAATTCTGCTCGCAGGTTATTCCTCGCTCGCGCTCATTCATTCGCCGCCTCATCGATTTTTCGAAGAAATTTCGGTCTCCCTTCACCATCCTGCACATTCCATCCGGTGCCCTTGCTGATATCCACTGGTGGCGCATTTTCAGCGCGCAATGGAACGGTGTTCGGCTTCTCATTCCGACACGTCCCTCGGTGGAGGTGTACACTGATGCGAGTGGAAGTAAGGGCCTCGGCGGAGTCTTTGGCACATTGTGGTTCGCTTCCCGCGCCCCGCGTCGCTTTCGCCATCGCGATATTCAGTTCAAGGAGATTTTTGCAATTCTGCAGGCCATCCTTCGCTGGGGCGACGAATGGCGCGGGTTGCATGTGACATTCTTTTGTGACAACCAGAATGTTGTTTCCTGGTTGAACTCCGGAACATCGCGTTCGGGGCATTCAATGTCCATTGTGCGCATGATTGTCATGCTAGCTGCCTGCCTCGATTTTTCTTACTCCATTGTCTGGATTTCTTCCGAGCAGAATGCGCTTGCTGATGCTGCTTCTCGTTTTCAGTACAGCCGGCTCTTCCGCCTCGCGCCGTATCTCAACCCCAAATCCTCCTCAACGAGGTCCCAGGTTATTGGTTTGAGACGCACTCTCACTTCTCTCGACGCGCCGCCTTCTGGCTCTGGCACGGGCTCGCGGCCAGCACTCAGAAAACGTACTCCACCGGCCAGAAATCCTACATTGACTTCGTCCGCCTCCGCCCCGAGTTGCTTGTTGCCCCCGGCCAATATCTTCCCGCCACCCTTCCCGCTATCGTCGAATGGGTTTCCTTCCTTGGTGAACGCGCCCTTCAGCCCAAGACCATTAAGGGCTACCTCTCGAGTGTTCGTTCCCTCCATGTCGATGCAGGCCTTCCTTTCGAACCTTGCGAATCGCCGACAGTCCATCGTGTCATCCGTGGAATTAAGCGCTACTATGGAGAGAAAGATCGAAAGCCGAAACTTCCCATTACCCACGAAATCAACACCAAACTCGCTGCCCTTGCTGGTGACTGCTCCCGTCCAGAGAACGCCAACATCGATGCTGCCTACAAGACAAGTTGGGCAGGCTTTTTCCGCTGCGGGGAGGCCACCATTGGGGACCGTGAAAAATTCAACCCTGCGGTCCACCTCAGCCGAAGCTGTGTTCAGTTCATCCCTTCCATCGACAACCCTACACATGTAATCGTTGATCTACCTGCATCCAAGACAGACCCCTTTCGCAAGGGCGTGTCAATTGTCATTGCAGCTGCTCCAGGTGCCCCGACCTGCGCAGTTTCAGCTTTGCAAAATCTCTTTCGGGTGGATCCTCAACCCGCGACGGCTCCGCTTTTCAACGATGGCCTCGGTAATCCCCTCATCCGTAAAAAATTCATTTCAACTCTCAAGTCCCGCCTCGGTAACATCGGGCTCGACTCCACTTTGTATTCGGGCCATAGTTTCCGCCGCGGCGCGGCTTCATCGGCAGCTGCAGCTGGCTATTCGGACTACGAGATCCAGCTTCTGGGACGATGGCGTAGCGATGCTTACAAGCTCTATCTTGATATCCCACGCGACCGCGTGCTTAGTCTCTCTGCTCGTCTTCATCTGGCCGTTGCTCCTGCTCCGGTTCCCGAGCCTCCGTCTCTCCCCTTCGCCCCCGGTGTGGCTTGAGCTTGGCCTCCCCATCGCGGGAGTCCTTGCGAGAGAGCTTTGGCGACCAAATTTATCATTTGTCTCCACACTCACTCTCTCTCCTCCCGCACCGACGAGCAAGGCATAGATGGACCGGTCAAATCCCATTTGGCCGCGGTCTATGCACGTGAGGACGTGACTGACGCGTCGCGTCCTTTGTCTCTTTGTCCTCGGTCCCATATATATATACTACGTACCGTTTCCTTCTTTTCTTGTGCTCTCATCATCCCTCATCTCACATACAGCTCGATAGGTATATACTTCTCCGTGCTCTCATCATCCCTCATCTCACATACAGCTCGATAGTCTTCGTACTTCGTGCTCCATTTTTTTCTCCCACCCTTACCACTCGCCCTGTTTTGGTTTTTGTTCTGCTTCTGTATGCTCGTCTCATGTACTACTTACATTCGCCTGTGCCGGCTTGAGCTTGGCCTCCCCATCGCGGGAGTCCTTGCGAGAGAGCTTTGGCGACCAAATTTATCATTTGTCTCCACACTCACTCTCTCTCCTCCCGCACCGACGAGCAAGGCATAGACTAACATTACTCCAGTGTCGAATTTGTGTAATACAGGTTCCACTGTGACTGTGGAAAGGCTTATTTCCTATCACCTCAGAGTGGCCCCAACATTTTCCCCGCCACTAATAGAATATTTTCAAGTCTGAGAAGGATGGAAGACGCATCAGAGTTGCATCAAACTTGAAGGACGACTTTTCAAGTTGCTAGTTGCTGGTGTCTGACTTGAAAGCAGACAAACTTTATTGTAGGTAATAATGCATTACACCGAGGCTACAGAGAATAGTATTGTCCAAGCGGGCCAAAGGAATAGGCTAAAACCTGACTGTTGTACTATACGGGGGGTGAATATTATCGATATGCGGCCGTCCGGCGCGTGTTGAGAAGCGGGGCTGCGGTGAGGAGGTGAGCGGCGAGAATGTCCTGGAATGTAGATCCAGAGCTCTGTGGCGGGTGGAGTGGTGGCACAGGCTTCGATTTTTCTGAAGACATTGTAAGCCTGATTGATGTGCACCGCAGATAAATAAAAGAGATACCACAAAATATTTTACTAATCAAATACGACTGTACTGGGCTCTATAGGCACAACTCCAAATATTCCCGGATTGCGCGAGATGCTCGCCATGCGGGCCGGGGACAACTTCCCGCCGATCCCCAACTCGTTTCCAATCGTGGTGAAGGACATCACCTCGACAAGAATATCCCTGTGTTGATAATATAATCGGTCCCTAGGCTCTCGAGGATATCAATATATGAATAAATCACTCACCAATAAATGCCAGCAGCCTGCCATCTGCATAGGAATAATCGATCAGCGTTGGATTATCCGAGACCCGTCGTCGTTGCCACTTACCGATCCTCGCATAGCCGCAGCACCTCACAGCACTTTTGCACATCCGCAATGTCGCGTGCCGTGTCAGGCACAAGTCCCAGCCGCCTCTCCTTGATATTTTTGAGCAGCAGCACGAGGCCGGATATGAACATCATGTGCTGAGATGCCTGATAAATACAAGGCGTCGGTGGACCGGAGTTTAAGAGTGCAAACCGCATTGATGATCACTGAAACCTTGCCCTTGCGCCGACGCTGAATATCGACCATATCGGCGCACGCGCGAGCCGCGTCTATGCCGAAGGACGGCTGCACCTGCGCCTGAAGGGTATTCGCGTCAATCCAACACATATATCCGCCACAAAAAGACACACCGTTGCGAGGATCTGCACATAATAGTACGCACAATGCAGCGCAACGGACTGGTCGAAGAATACTGAGTCCGCACGCGCAGGGTCCCACCGCACTACGTTCGTTTCAACATGCATGTCAGAAAAATGACCCCTTCGCTATGACCCCTTTGACGTACGGTGTTCTGGGATCGAATCGAACCAGTTATTCAGCGCCAAATCAAGCTCTGCCACGACGCCCGTTTCCCATCCGGCTTTCAAATTGAACACTTCTCGTATCTTGGTGCGCGAATACTTCGGCAGCTCAGCCAGATAGTAGAGGGGAAAGAATTGGAAACACAAACGCACCAACGACTTGAGGCAGGCTGCCAAGATGTGATTTAGACGCATCAGCGTATTGAAGAACGCGACGCGCGCAGGGACACCGAGCGGCTGTTGAAACGGATGCGTCGGGTGCTCCCAGTACTCCTCGTCGACTTCAATAAGTAAATCGGTGTCGATGCTGCGCCGAGCACCTCGTGAGTGAATCGGCCAAGGGAAAAGGGGAAAGTAGAACGCACTCGAACGAATCAACCATACATGTGCGCCCCATGATGGCGCTGGCCATGCGGTCCATGTAAACCAGGGACCAAAAGGCGCGTTTCCACAGCTCGCGCTCGACCGATGGCTTCTCTGCGGGCCCCTGGCGGCGGTGCGCACCAACATCCTAAGGTTAAGGGGAAAGTGTATTACACATGGGGGATAAAATGCCGCAAGACAGAAATCCATCGAACACACCTGCGCGAGGCGCAGTCCCACGCTGATGAGCGTCCAGCACCGTTCCGTGGCATTGGATCCTTCGAAAAAGCGTGCGACTAACTGATAATTGTGTATAAATAACACCACAAGCACAGGGTGTTTGCAATTGAGAACACGCACACAATAATATTGGAGCCCATGCAGCGTGACCCCGCCGAACAGATGCATTTTCTGCGGTGGCACCTGAATACAGTAGATAATAGCTCAGCTCTCCGAAGTTCTAACAACTGAGTTGATTCATACCTGGTCGTACCACTGCCATCCGCACGCAAGCTGGTCCGTCCCTGAAGGGGACTTGGGCCCGCTCGGGATCCCTGTTGCGCGCGGGTCGTCACTCCAGCGCGAGGCAATTGCGCATACGAGAAGGACGGTTGCCGCAAAGGCGTCGTCCCTGCGAGTAATATAGTAAGCGTGATATCGCACAAGCCAGCAACGACAACGCACTTCAGATGCAACCATGTCGCAACATCGCGCTCGAACGTCGGCCGGTGCAAGATCGGCACGTACACGTCCGAGTGCACGAAGTACAGGTCGATGAGTTCGGACAACAATGCTGGCGGGGGGAATGTGTATGTCGGACGTATTTCAGCGTCCGATCGTTCGAGGACGTCCCGCTGAGTAAAATAAATAGGAATGAATAAACTGATCCCAAAAGTTGTTTGTCCGCGCCCTACCGACTTGCCCGTCCAGTAATGTGATTGTTTGCAGATCGTGAAACTATCTTGCCAGGCGGTCACATAGTCGATGTGCTGCGTGTGGGCGGGATTCGCAGGGTCGCCTCCTCCCTGCGCCGTTGCTTTCAACTCAGATGAAATACGCACGAGCAAGGCATCGCTGCTGCTCCCGAGAAACTTGTACCCGGGCATAAGCGCCTGTATCGAAGATAAAGAGCCGAATCAGCAAGGGGAAAGGAGGATAAACCTGTAACTAGGGCCGACCTGGAGATGCTGCTCTTCGTCCGCTTTCGGCGGTGAGGGGAGGTTTTGGAGATCAGCGCGCAGCAGAGCCAAGCAGGCACCAAGTCCGTCCAGAGTATCCGTATCATCCTTCTCAGGGGTTTCAGACTCTCGATTTTCAGGATCGGGAGTCTCAGCGCTGTTGGAAGAAGACACAGACAGCGAAGATCCGGCGGCAGGAGGGTTGAGATACGCGGCAGCAAGGTCTTTGCGAAGCTCGCTGATAACCGCGAGAGAGTCCTCTAGACGTGTTTCAAGCGACTTGACGTAGCTAGTCGGTGATTTTAAGGGAATTCACGTCTTGACTTGCGTCTGGACGTACCTTGGTGGTACGCCTTCACGTTTCTGTGTTGGCAAATTAGGGATAAAAATGTTCCGGAAAGTGAACGAGGAGCTTTACCGATGCTGCGGTCAAATATGTGCACCTCACATCGGCTTCTTGGCACGGGAGACATTTCGCTCCACTTGGATCCTGGACGCCTGCATGCCGGTCGAGCCGTTTCTCAGTGATGGATGCTAATAATCGGAGAAGGGAAAAGCTCACAGCGAACTTGAATTACCGCAAACAAAAAAAACAGCTTTGAATGCGGAAGACTGTGTTGCTGAACGGCACGCACTCTTTTTTGTGCGGCACAGGTCGCATTTGGGCTTGCGCTCAGAAGGACGCTTAGTTCGGCGTGGAACAGCAGGGTGGGTCGTTTCAGACATTTGAGGCTTTGAATCCAGTCCCAGTTAGGTCCCAAAGAATGGAGAAACAGAACTGAAGAATCTGAGATGGTGGTAGTAAAGAAAGGGATGCTTTATAATCCTGTGCTGCCGTTCCACGTGTCCAGTTCGGCAACATCCGAGTCGGTCAGTTGAACCATCCAAGTGAACTCGACGAAAATGAGCCCGTATGGGGCGGCAAGGAAGTAGTTTAAAGCTACTTACGGCGCCGAGTCTCAGTGCCAATAAAAAGTAAACTATTTATCAGCGAGAAAAGAAAGAACTCAACGATTCTTGAACGATTCCGACAATATGTAGGACTTCCTCCAACCACCGCGTCCGCCACAAGAAGTCTTACTCGAGCTTTCCAGTGGGCGGAATCAAAATCATGCTACATATATTTATGGTACAGTTACAGCCATCAAGTCAGCAAACTACACACAAGAGCGAAATATTGAATCAGACGTCCCGGCTACATATCTCAAACCCCCTCTCTTGGCACCATTGCGAGCTTTCCTGTTGTGGCATTCAAATCACTGATAATTTCCTTGGTGTCTGGATGTGCTTCCCCCAACGCCCGCTTCCGTCCCTCCAATACCGCGTCCTGTAGGGTTTTGGCCGCCTGCAAATCCCCCATCTCGTAATATGCCTTGGCGAGCTCCTCCTGACATTCCAAAGTCGTTGGATGGTCTGGGCCTAATTCGTCGGAGGAAATCATAAGCTTTTCGATTTCAGTGCCTAATCTCCGTGCTGCGTCGAACTGCCGCGCGCGTCTGTAGGTTGCGGTGAGGTAAATACTGACCTCAAGTACATTCGGATGGTTTGGCTGCAATATCTGTGTCAATTCGTGAATGCTGAGCCTTTGCAGAGATATTGCTTGCTCAAACAATCCCTTTGTAGAGTATGTTCTTGCCAGATTGGCCATAAGCATGAAATGACCTTCCTTCGTTTGATCCCTCGACCGCCTTCCTGTGAGTAGAGTAATCACCTGTAAACACTCTGCTTCATCCCATCTTTCCAATTTTTGATATGTCTCAGCCAAATTAGCCGCGACGCTGATGGTATCCGGATGCTCGTTCCCAGGAATTTGCTTCCTCTTTTCCAGCGCGCTGCTCTCCAGCTCCTCGGCTAACGTATATTTCCCCTGATCAGAGTACGTTGCAGCCAGATTACCCATAGCCCTGATGGTATCCGGATGTTCGTCCCCAAGAATTTGCTGGCTTTTTTTGAGGACGGTGCACCGGAAGTCCTCAGCCAACGTATATTTTCCCTGATCAGAATATGTTGCCGCCAGATTACCCATAGCCGAGATAGTATCTGGATGGTCTTCCCCGAGAATTTGCTTTCTCTTTTCCAATACGGTTCTCTCCAGCTCCTCAGCCTGTGTATAATTCCCTAAGTCACTGTTCACCCCAGCTAGAAGTGCTCTGGATCTCAACGTATCTTCATCATCTTCTCCCAACAATTCCTTTCGCTGTTCCAAGACGTCCTCCGCAAGGCCCTTCGCGATATCCAGTTTTCTTGCTCCCGATGGAAAATAGCCAACGATGATCGGATTTCCAACATTTCTCTTTCCTTGCCGATTCCCAGCATTGGGTTTGTCGGTGCCTGATTATCGACTTCCGTTTCCTTGGCTAGTCCCAACATGGGATTCGCAAGCGCCTCCCCGTCTGCCGGCTTTCCCTCCTGATAATATACTCGCAGATATTGCCGTGCAAATAAAGTGCTCTGGATGTTGGTCTGCCGGCCCGAGTCGTCAGTCCTTTGGAACACTAATGCATCGAGATGAGGGAATATATGATGCTTGGAGGGAAAGTTGGCCTCCGGGGACGAAAGGGCCATTCCGACGAGCTTTTGCATTGTCAGTTTGAATTCTGCGGGGGATTTGTTGCGAGTCCATTCATGAACGAGAGGATGAATCGAAAATGCGATCTGCGGTGTCGCGGCACGACAAGCGTAGCGGGCAAGTTCGTCGGTTAGCTCTGTAAACCTGGCCAAACCCCACTGTGAAGGTGATGGGTGCGAAAAGGACGAGAGAAAGTGCCGTGCATCGTGCAGGTCTTGTTGGGTGAAGCCTTCCGGTACAAGCTGGTATAAAGAGGCCAGCCGGGATATTTCCTCCCATATGGAGCGCCTACTTGTCCACCAGCGAGGTTGGATTATTGTTCCCGATCCCGCCGTCGACATATCGCTGTTTTCTTACTCCATTCCATATTTCTATCGGTTTGAAAAGCTGGGGAGTAGCCGAAGTTGCTCGCGCTGCTTCCCATATCGCACAATCGATGGCCGGCTCTTGAGGACTATCATAGGATCGAAATAGAACAGGAATGTGGGCGTTCATGTTTGTGGTATTCATGGCGCACACAAAACTGTCAGGCGCATATTCAGTGGACGACCGAAATTATCCCTGAACATGGTACGCACGTTCTGACTATCATAGGATCGAAATAGAACAGGAATGTGGGCGTTCATGTTTGTGGTATTCATGGCGCACACAAAACTGTCGGGGCGCACATTCAGTGGACGACCGAAATTATCCCTGAACAAGATCGTACGTACGTTCTGCAGAAATTTCCTGTATCGTCCTTCATCCTTTCCATCCCGAAGATGGCTTGGAGTGCCTCCTCAAATTTCGTCGGGTTGAACTTTTCTCGAGACTGGAATTTGGATACGGGGCTGAGGGTTTCGTACGCGGAAGTGGCCTCCGCTACGGACATGCGCATACGGCCCAGCATCAGCGCGACGATTCTGCCGGATCAATTAATTACTGAACACACGCAAAAGCCACTCACCCTCCGGTCCCGCTTCCCCCGATGAGCTCGAAATATTCGCATGGACGATGCATGGTTTCGAGACGCTGTTCATCTTGGAGTCGATACATCATGTGCTCGAGGATGATCAGCTCAGAGAGCGCCCCAACGCCACCTCCATCTGGAACATGCCAGACCATTGGACGGGTCCGGATGAAGTAAGAACGTGTGGGCTCACCGAGAGACAATAGCCTCACGCCATGACCAGTCGGGTGCCCAGCCGACGTCGACATCAGTATTACGCGTTTCTGCAGTCACGAGGAAAGGGGTTCCGATTCAGAGGCGAAGGTGGTGGAGGGAGGGTAGATCCAAAGACGGTGGACGAGGACAAAGCTTGGGCCACGACGTGTCGGTGCGGGCGGTTTGTCTTTGTTCCCATGGACTAAATTTGGCCGACTTCGTTTTCTCTGGAGAGACGCCAGGATGTGAGCAATATAATAGGCGCCACGCCTCAACGTGAAATTTTGCTGTCGTTGCGATATTTTCTTCAGATGAAGGCTGGTTGGAAAACCTAAAATCGTGTCCAAGTTTTTAGTCTAAGTTATCTATGTGCAGCGAAGAGTACCTGTAACCTAACACATCTATCCCTCACTAAATCTTACTTCGCCACCCATCGGCTCCGACGCTCTATCCATCCATGGTCTACCACCAATCTCCTCTGCTTGGTCTATCACCAATCAACTCGCGACCAACCAAGTCTACTTCCCTCCTGCATCCACAACAACGGAAACGTCCCTCTTCGTCGCGGGCTCGCCGATCTGCTGCCAGAGTTGCGGCGAGTTCAGCTGCTTGGCGTAGCGGGGCTGGATGAAGAGGGCTCTGGGTGTGTGGTTAGAAGTGCTCGGCGGGGTGGATACTGTAACATAAATATAGAGGGGCGGATAGGATAACGAAAACAAGATAGAAGGAAGGAAGGATAAACCAAGGAAGCATGGAAAAGGGAATGGGAGAAGACGGAGGAAGGATAGCGTATGAGCAGCATTGAACGACGCACTGTGCGTCCACAAGCAGTGTGCCGTCGAGATCTTCCACGCGACCGGAAATGACGGCCTTGCGGCCCTTAACTTCGACGAGCTGTGTCTTGAGGACCACAAACTGCAATCGAAAGGATGTGAGTACTACTCACGAGCCTAATAAAAAGGAGGAAATAACGTACCTGGTCCGCACGTGTCGGCGCGCGGTAATTTAAGGTCATGGTAGCCGTCACCCCGACCTTCTCGGGCAGATTCATAAACGCCTGCAAAATAAATCAGCCGATTCATCCTTGATTTGCAGTCAGCCAAACTTACATTCCGCGCCAACGCCTCATCAAGCAGCGTCGCCAGCAGCCCACCGTGTACGATCCCGTCATGCCCACACAGCCCGCGGCCCAGGTGCACGAAGATGTGTGCCGCGCTCTCGTCCCGCTTCACGCGCGCCAGCGGCGGGACTGCGAGCTTCCCTGGACCACGCAGCGCACCCGCCGTGAGGGTGTTGGCTTTGGCGGCCGGCGGCAGGTTCGCGTGCGGACGAGTCTCGTACCACTCATCTGCGTCAGGGCCGGCGCGGAGCGTCTGCAGCGCAGGGAGCGCCTGCAGTTTTTTCTCCAGCGCTGCCGAGTACGCGAGTGATTCTGGAGATGTAGGATCCGTTGGAGGTGGTGGAGCCGGACGCGGGTATAGCAGCGATATGGGCGTTGGTGGGTAGAGGCTGCCGAGGCCATACGCAGTGAGTGAAACCGCGGTGACCAGCGAGAAAGTCGTAAAAGTTCCAAATCCACCCGGTTTGGGGGAAGTAGAAGAAGAAGCCAATTTTCGAACTCCAATTCGAGGTCGTGGAAACCGCTGTAAAACGGTTTTTGGGCCAGCGAAAGTTTGGCGAAGGAAAATTGCAGACATGTCTAAAAATCCCCAGAAGACAAGGAACGCTGAGCGGAATGTATGCGCCAAGTTCTAGGTCAGAAACGCCACCAGAATGCCACCAAAGGACAACAAAGGAACGACTTTGGAGAGATGATGGTGGTAGGAAAGAAAGATCGACAAACCTGTGCTGTGAGTTGTGACTTATGTACGCCACATCACCACCCGCTACCACCGGCTTGACGCGCAATTCTTTTTTTTTTTTTGTAGTGCCACTGGCAGAGAATATGCATCCTTAGAGCCTCACACAATGCTCACATCCGAATAACGTTGAGTACGAAGCGGAAAGAAATGGAAAGCTGACGGACGTGCGGTTAAGAAAAATGCATATGCCGAAAGATGCCGAGTCAGACTCCGACCAAACTCCGACAGGTTACATCATACCGATCTTAGGTTCGGAGCAAGCCTGTCTCCGGTCCGGCGAGCCGGACAATCTCGGAGAGAGGCTTGGAACAAAGTGATCAAAATAGCCGGGATGTTCAAGCACATTTTCTGACCTCATATCACCCGGCACAGACATATGCTTGGCTGAGGTGCTAGCTAATATGCATGGGCTTACAGGGGTTTGCATAAAAAGATGCAGACTTGATTTCGCCGCGGGCTGTTTGTACATGTAGATTCCGACCAACTTTCGACCAAATATGTGACCGCTTACATAAGAGCTACCGCCTGTCCTGTAATCTCACCTCTTGATTCAGGCCTTTGTGCGCCGTTGCTGGAACCTCGTCCATCAAACACTGTTCGACCATGAGGGCCTCCGCAAAATTGTCAGACAAATACTTCGCATCCCTCAAAAGTTCTCGGCTTTGTCTCAAATAGGAAAGCAGCCCGTCTTGTCGCGCAGGGTCCGATTCACATTACTTTGCTGCTATAGTGAATGATATATTCGTGGTTCCATGGAAAATTCCTTGGTCCGTATCTATCAGTTTCCAGGAACAACCCTGTTGTGTCAATAGCTTGGGGAAATAGCCGGCCTGAAACCGCGCATCCAATTTGTGCGAGACAAGAGGTACTGTTGAGATCCCAATTTCTCTATCGGCTGTAGACTGTCTCACTCAAACTTTTGGGGCGGCTAAACGGCTCCCAGCGTTGTCTTGTTTCATCGAAAAGATAAGAATTTGAGTATAAAACAGGCGGGCACACAGTCAGTTTTTCTTATCCTTTCTACCCCCTCTCAATCATGAATCTCAATCGACGTGTTCATCCATCGTCTCCTCAGACCTCCAAGGCTGTTAGCCCTCCTCAGCTGAATCCGAGCAACAAAGAAAATGCCATGGCCATACCTCCCCGTCCCGACTACACAAATCTCCGTCGTCCGTCTGCAGGCTGGCTTGCAGAGCCCGCTTACATTGGTGCGTGGCTTTTTTGCTACGATTTTGTTGCATCAATTGACTGAGAACTGTAGATGGCGGGCTCGACCCACCTGTATTCTACTACAGTCGTGAGGACATGATCAATACACTCCTCCTGTGGAACCCTCAGCATCACTGGTTCACCCAACCTCCCCCTGCCCCTGCCCCTTCGGTTTTTGCGACCGGCGATGTTGGTGTGAATCTTCCGGCATCTCAACAGTTGTCTGCCCCCACTCCGGATCAGCAGCAGGCCGCTTTGTCGTCGTTTTCGCTACGGCAGGAGGAGGAGGAGGAGGATCCAGCCACAGGTGAGTTGTTCTTGTGCATCATACCAAGCGGAACTAACCACCTATAGCCCTCGTCGATGCAGGCCTGCAAGTCAATGTGTTGGTTGTGTACTCCGCTCCTGATAAAATCACGACTCGCGGTGCTCGCGCTGTCCTCAAGAAGCAAAAAGACTTGAAATTCGGGATGTTTGATGTTGCAAACTTGGACCGGTGCAGTTTTATCCAGTCTACTCTCGGCATTCATTCGTTCGGGCCCCAATACAGTCCCGGCGTTCATAGCGGTCCGCCCTTCAAGATTTCGTGGACCGGATCCCCGTGCGTGTCCTCAAACACTTTCTTCCACAGCATTCCTGACATCCATTGACAGTGGCGGCAAGACTGGTGCGGTTACCATCGATACGGATCAGGAGTGGGCACTAGCTGTAGCCGCTTTGCAGCGCAAAACCGGCGCCAAACCTGCTGTTCTCGTCGAGTATAATTTGGACGACATGGATGGATACCGTGTGATGTCGAAACGGGTACGTCAATTACCTTCGTTTCTGCACCGTAATTACATGCTAATGCAGTCTGGTATCTATTTTTCGCCCAGTCTTTCTGTCGACATATCTCCCTCGTCCTCACGATCATCGTCACCATGCCCCCTGCGCCCTCAGCCTCATAATCAGGAGGATGCATCCGACGATCCGGAGCTCCTGTACGGAACCAAGGTACTTAACGGGATGCTGTAATTTCTTCCAAGTGTTCTCATTCCCGTGAAGGTCCCCCGCGTCGATCAATTCACGCCACAGGATCAGGTCAATGGTATGATGATCGTCCAACTCAAGGCAAGATGGCCGTGCGAGGCACACCACGGTGAGAATGGTGACATCGGTTATTGTTATGTCGATGCCACGGGCCGCCATATCGGCCTCAACATGAGAAAATTCAAGACTTGGGCCGCTGCGATGGTGAGTTATTTCCCTTTTTCTGCTCAATCACGGCTCACGAATGATACAGGCCGCTGGAGACGCTACCAAACATGAACCCCCAAACATTGAAGAGTTTGACGGGGCCCGTGATGGCCGGCTCTCCAACACCCGTCCTCGCGGCAGAGCTGGACCGCGGTCTTCAGAGGCGTCTTCGTCTTCCTCGAATGAACTCTTGATGGCAGCATTGATCGCCAATCTCACCCCGCGCACTGTGGCACCTCCTCCGGCGTCTTTCGAACTTCCGACTACGCCCCCTCGCACTGCATCCTCGGTGCTACCGACAACTCCTCGCAAGGCCCAGCCACTGTCTCCTATCCCGACTACGTCCTCTGAGCTTCACAGCTGTCTCAACGACTTTCTCAAGGCCAAATCTATCGACATTTTGGCCTGCGAGTCAGCATTGGCTAATTTGGAGCTGACACCTGCAATCATTGCAGACGTTCCCGTCTCCAGGCTGTGCGAGATCACAGGGGTTGTCGAGGGTCGTCTGTGGAGCTTCCAGAACTATTGTCGCGAGTGGTGTGCACGGTTAGCTGAGAAGAAGCGCCGTGCTCTTCTTTTGTAAACTTTTGTGTGTGCAAAATCCTGTCCGTATCATTGTCATTCGTTCGCTCTCGGTATACGTCTTGTGGCAGAATCATTTATTCACGCATACCACAACTTTCTACATAGCCTACTTACACTCCTTGTAATGTTCTATTTGGATCTATGAATATCCACAGTTCGTGATCCACCCTTCTGCAGCATCGGGAGTAACAGCTCTTGTTGCCTGGTGAATAAGCCACGGACGCGCTTCGGCTCTGAGAGCTTCTGCTTCGTGTCTTCTCAGCCAGGCTTTGATAGCAGAGAACGCCTGCTCAATGGGATTAAAGTCGGGTGAATACGGCGGCAAATATATCAATTTGGCGCCTAGAAATGATATCAGGAAGGTATCGGCAGTGTTTTACTTGGGCCATACCACATTCCTCAACCACAATCCTGCGGACCTCCTCATCATGATGAATTGCACAGTTGTCTAAAACAACCACGCTTCGAGGGCCGGGGTATGGCGTAAGCAGAGGGGCCTGTCTTCCTTCATGAACAACGACATTGAAAAGAGGATGATGATATTACGCACCAACTCGTTCTCAATATATTCCACAAATCTTTCTTTATTTACTGAACCCTCAAAGATATCGAGAGCGATGATTCCATCAATGGTAAGAGCAGGCAGCATCGAAAAACGCTGCCCGCGAATGAAAGTCTCGCGCCGAACACAGGCACGACCCAGAGCTGCCCAGCCTGATGTCCTCTGATGTGTTCGGTTGTCGACACTGGCTTCATCAAGCCAAACAAAATATTCCATTGGAATATCGCCGTGGGTTGCCTGCCAAACGGCACGCAACATTTCGTTGCGTTCCAGTGCAGCCGATGCTACCTTCTTGTTGGTGAGTGCGAGGTTCCGGATTGCACGCGAGAGTGTCGACATGGACACATCAACACCGCGGGCGTCGAAGAGCTTTTGCTGGAGTTCATCCAGGTACAGTGTCGGGCTTGCATCGAGCAGAGCCGAAAGATAGTTGAGATCCCCAATGTCAAGCAGTCGGGGCCGGCCGCGAGAACGGGCATGGGGATTGCTGGTCTGCTCGTAATCTCGATGGAAGCGAAGCACGTTGTAGACGGTGCTCTCGCTACAGCCAGCGAGAGTCGCTATCTCTGCTGCCTTCATATGTTGCTCGAAGCGCCATACGATGATACGCTCTCGCAGCTGGGCAGAGAGTTGCGGCCCCGGCATCGAGATTCGACTGGGGAGAATAAGCGAGGGAGAGGCGAACTATGTCTCAGATTCAAGCAGATATAAGTACCAAGCAGAATTATTGTTATCAGATCTCATCGATGCAAGCAGAAATGGGCGTCCCGAAGCGTGACAGGTCACATATTTGGTCGAAAGTTGGTCGGAATCTACATGTACAAACAGCCCGCGGCGAAATGAAGTCTGCATCTTTTTATGCAAACCCCTGTACAGTGCTCTAGCGCTCTCAATATTCCCATTTGTAGTTGTTATATTTCAGGCCATTTCGACTGCCATCATTATTTAGTGAGGTTAGTGATATTGATGATCTCACAAGGGATGTTTTGAGCAGCTAAAGCCACAGCGCCGTGAGGAAGGTATCTCACTATGTTTCTGTCCCTTCACAATTTTTTCCCTGCTCCTTAATACATTTTAAAGACGGGGTTTCGCGCTTGATCAGAAGGTCACGATGTGACACTGCCTTAAACTGTCACACCGTGACTGAGGGATGTCGAGCAAAGTCAGCCATCATTTTTTGTATTTCTTTTTTCTGCACTCACAGCTACACGGAAAATATTAAGGCATTGCTATAGATCGACTTATTTGGCTATTCCACAGGATGCCAGCCACTCAGGTTGACATATATTGACACTGCACCCATTGAAACTAAGGGAAAAGTCAGATACAAATCTTTGATAAACGACAAGTTCAGTGCTCCCCAGGAAACTCATCTCGTCAGGTTTTATGATTTTGAGGAGAGCAAAGTCTAAGTTTGCTTCCAATAAATAACTTTCATCAGCAAAGATAAATTGATCAGTGTCGTCGTCGAGCAGTAGAGTGCGACAAACGTCCCCCCCATTTCGAGCATCTTGGCCCAAGCCCCTCCGGTTGTTTGCACGCAAACGCTGTTCGCATCAACAAACAATGATCGGCGGGCTTGATCCGAACCTATACCGATCTGCGCTCAGCGCTCAACTTGCGCTCAACACTTGATTGACCTGCCTAATTTTGTCCTGTATTCGATTCTCTGCCAACGGGGTACTTATCTACTTAATACTGTTGACAAAAAACTCACTATATTTTTTGCAGATGCGATCGAACATACTCATTGGTGCAGTGGGGAGAAGTTCAACTGATATTAATATCTCATTTTTGTCCGTTGGCACTGAAATTGAACCCGGTACATATGTGGTAGGTAGGTAGGTAGGTAGCATTACACGGCACGGTCCCACTCAGGAACGCCGGTGTCCGAGGGTTATCTAGATGTACAAGCACGTAATATACACCATTGCCCTCCGCAAGGCTCGGAGCGGATTCAACTTACACAGAGCTTCGTCCAGAGATGGCGTATGCATCTCTATAACGCTTCACAAGATGTAATATGTAACACAGAAATTCGGATTCTACGCTGTAACTACAGCAACCGTCCATGCAAGCAAGGGTTCAACGCACAACCGGCCGAATGAGCAACGGCAACTGATTCCCAGCCGAGGGGTCACTGACTAGGATGGGGCGCACAACGATCGCAGTCCTCTTCTTGCCAATATCCGACACCGGAACCGCGAGCTCGAATTCGAATGCCCGGACCAATGTGAACAACATCGCCTTTGTTCTGCGGGATTCAGATTAGTTCGATCTCGATCTCACCGTTCGCTCGAGACTTGGACTCACTCTACAAGCGAGAATTTGAATCCAATGCAGGCACGAGTGCCACCCAGGAACGTCAGCATTTGGCCCCATGCGCCAGGGATCGTGTTGGATATGGGCGTTGTGGCCTCCCATCGTTCGGGCCTGTGAATGGGCAATTGAGATGAAGCAGGTAGGGAAATATTTTGATGGAAAGTCAACACATACACGAACTCCATGGCGTCCGGACCCCAAATGTCAGTGTCACAATTGAGTGCGGTGATCGGAATGCGGAGCTCATCGCCCTTGCGGATGCTGGCGTTCATACAACTTAGTACTACAAATGAAAATACACAGGAAAATGGAGACACACCGTATGCTCTGGTGGACGTTTCCATGGATGTCAGTGACCGGTGTGGCGAGAGGGATAACGTCGTCCCGCACGGCCATCCTGCCTTAAAAGGGGATTAATTATGTATTCTGAAAGCATGTTGAATGTGGATCGAATACTGACCAGCCATGACAACCGGTGCGTAGAGTCGCAGGACCTCGCGGACAAAACATTCGAGGAACGGGAGTGAGTTCAACTCGTCCATCGTGGGTTCATCTGTTGAAATACTAAACAACTCATCACGCAGGCGCTTCTGAGCGACCGGGTGTTGTGTGAGCGCGAACAACGCCCATGTCACGGAAGTGCTGAATGTTCAAAATCGTTGAGATGATCTGAAGCCTGTGTGATAAATATGATGGTATTACCTTGTTGTCTCATGACCTGCGACCAGGAAAGTGGGAACCTCTATCATAATGTTGTGAGCTTGTGAAGATGGATAGATAATTTATAGGCAACCCACGCGCAATGACCTCCTCATCAGACAATCGCCGGCTCTCCGGGATCTCTTTCGACGTGTTTGCCCGTACAAGCAGTGTGATGGATATGGGTCTAGCCAGCCCATTATGTCATAATATCCTTTCTAAGTCCGGAAATGCTGTAACGGGTCTGTAGTGTAATGGTTAACACACCGGAAAAGCTGAGTTCAAATCCAGCCTGATCCAGAGGTCTGAGGTTCAAACCTCCTCTTCTGCAATCTTTTGCTCTGCTACTGCCAATTTATAATGATTCACGTGAAAGGTCATACGGGGATGGTCACCGGTAATACCCCGGGTAATTCCGGAACCTGCCGCCTTGAACCAACTCGGGAGTTGGCACCAGAATCATTACATTGGTGGATCAGATAGTGATTGATCCGCATTGTTCCAGCATTCCCAGACTGGGGGGGCTATGTGATGGATATGGGTCTAGCCAGCCCATTATGTCATAATATCCTTTCTAAGTCCGGAAATGCTGTAACGGGTCTGTAGTGTAATGGTTAACACACCGGAAAAGCTGAGTTCAAATCCAGCCTGATCCAGAGGTCTGAGGTTCAAACCTCCTCTTCTGCAATCTTTTGCTCTGCTACTGCCAATTTATAATGATTCACGTGAAAGGTCATACGGGGATGGTCACCGGTAATACCCCGGGTAATTCCGGAACCTGCCGCCTTGAACCAACTCGGGAGTTGGCACCAGAATCATTACAAGCAGCGTCAGCAGGTCTCGTCCACGCCCGGTGTCAAACGTGCCGTTCTCCGCAATCTCCCGCTTGCTTTCGTTGAGGAGTTGTCTGCCGATTCGCATAATTGTCGCCTGCGACTCTTTGATGATCTTATTTCGTTTTGTCGGCTACATTATCAAGTTGCGGGGATCAGAGGATGTCGGGATGCATCTAAGGGGAGCAGCGTACCAAATACGTCAAGGCCGGGAATTGAAACTCCAGCAACCGAAATAGTGTCAAGCCCGTTTCCCCGCCGGACACGGCCTCGAATGCCTCGGCCAGCTCGTCTTGCGTGTCGTGGCCTGTTGCGCCCAGGGCGTTGATGCGGTAGTTGAAACCTTGTGCCGGTCAGTCGCTGTACTGGAGCGCAGGAAATGGACGACGCACCGGCCAGGGCGATGATATCAAGTGTGGCTTTGTTCAGCCATGAGAGGGCCTCCACGCGTGCAACGCCGCGATTGCCTGCCGCTTGGGCCAGCCAGATATTTCGTAACTTGCCGGGTCAATTTATTCTTGACGCAGTTTGTGGAGACCAGACACACCTGGATCGAGGTATCATTGAAAATGCTGGTGAGTGCCCGGATTTGTGGTGCACCGAAGGCCGGATTCTGGAGAGGAAATGAGAATGCCGCATTTTTTGGCAACGCATGGGGAAAACTTCACCATAACTTTGCGCTGGTGAATCCCATGAAATCAATTTCATCGTTGACGAATAGTTTGATGGAAAGACGTACCTGCTGTCTGTGCGCATCATCTTCGACAACGAGAATCCCTTTACATAGGGAGCTTGAGCATGACAATTTCAGGTACACAGAAGGAAACGAACCTGGCCCAACGATGCGCCCAAGATTGGTACGCGTGCCTTCGGACTTCTGGTAGATTCGGGTGTTTGACAAGATATGGTGCAGTGCCTTCGTATCCGCGGTCAGCAATTGCGATTGACCCTGTCCGCTCAGTCTTAGAATCGGGACCCCTGCTGATTCCACAAAGAAGCGGAACTGACGAACAACTCGTGAAATTTGATCGTTTTCCCGTATTGTTCAAACCAGTGTTTCTCCAGGAGGTAGGTTCGCTGCGAGCGATGGCTTCAGCTAGGCCGGAATTAAATGCAGAGAAATGGCCGACATCGTCCACCAAGTCCTTCAGGTTCCCAAGGAACCAATGCGATGATCTGGGACCTTGGAGATTTCGGTGGGGTGAGGTGAGCTCTGCGTACACTGCCTTCACGATGTGGTAAAGTGCATAGGCAGTGACGCTTGCAAATAATGTTGCGGCAAGGGACAAAAACATCGGCGAAGAGGAGTGGGGAAAAGGTGTGGTCGTATCAGCCCGTTTTATTACAGTACCTCTGCCATATGAATGTTTATGCACGTACGCTGACATTTTGCACCGTTCTCGCGTCAATGATGAGTCAAAACGGCTGGACGGCAAAGCGGGACGGCAAAGCGGCTAATACTTACACGGATGTGGGAATAAGAAGCAGCCTTCTCGGATGGACACCGGAAGAGGAATGTGGTTGGTGGCACCTCCAGTTGAATGTAACGATGTGGCCGAAATAGCAATCGCCGCAGTTCCTTCCTTTCTTTCTATTGATTTCCTATGGATGTCCTATGGATGTCGCGGTTGTCGCGGCCCGCCGTGTAAAGCCGAATCTGCACCGTTCCAGAAAGAAATCTAGTGAAGAGTTTCGTATGCGGCCATGCGAAGGGAGAGATAAAGCAGCAATTTATTTCCGGAATGCCAACAAAGAAACGAGACTGCAGAGATGGTGTGGTGGTGGCAAAGAAAGATCGACAAACCTGTGCTGTGTGCTGGGACCTATTTACGACACATCGCCACAGTTTGAATTCATTTTTTTTAGTCCCACTGGCAAGAGGCGAGAACCTGTGTACAAAAAAATCAAACCTGCTGCATCCTGCTAACGGAAAGTCGAAAAAAATGGTAGGTCCATTCATAGAGTATACGCCGGGGTAACCGTGCCCCTAGAGCCTTACATAACCAGCGAGGTAATACCTCGCTGGTTATGTAATCGCGGGTTATGTAAGGCTCAATCAAACGTATTTTGTCGGAAAAATATTTTTAGCCTTATAAGCCGCCGGCGTGATAAGGCCGTAATCAGGGCCTGATAAGCAGCCAGCTGGTCTTATACGGCAGTTATGCGGCCGCGGCCTCAATTATATTCCATCACACATCAGCAAAAACCCGGCAGATTTGGGACGGGATCATAAACAGATTACAACCGAGTGTAAACGGCACAATCGGTATGCAAACTGTGCAATCGGTGTGCAAACCGCCGCAATTGGTTATCACCCGGTTATTATGGACCCGCCCATTTTGCATTCGGATTGCAACAAGGGCAATTGAATGCAAGCCATTATGCATTTTGTACTCGATTGGATTGGTTTGCAACTGGATTGGACCATTTGCAAGGTGGTGGTGTATGATTGAGGATTTCAGAACAGGGTCGCAATGGAAAAATAATTGATTTCTACTCTAGTACATTGTAGTTTGTTACATATACCGTCCGCAACCTTCACCCCTCTGTAATCATGAACTCCTACCACCTCATGAAGTCGGAGGATAGGCGCACACATCGTATTGACCCCAGCGAACATATCAGCAATCAGGCTTTAAACAATAACTGAGACGCACCATATGAGGTAGAACCTGGAAAGTTGCTGCGCATGCAGTGTCTGAAAGTGTTTGTAAGGGCAACCTCAAGGCCCGAGTATACTCAAGAGTCCTGACGAGGGGGATCCGAAGGTAAATATCACAGAGTAGCTACAGGTACAAATGGACAGACCTGACGAGGGGGATCCGAAGAGAAGAAAGACTAAGGATCACCCGCGTCAGATCCCGGTATATAAGTAACTACGGATGGGGGGCATGTGATAGCAACCGGAGTGATCGGCAGAGGTCCCGGGCGGAATCACAGGCCATGTGATATCGGGAGGAGCCGGAACGGGTCGGAACGGGACCGGAGGGTCCGGATGCAGGAGCGGAAGGGCCGGAAACAGGGGTTCCCCTGACAGCGTTAGTATAAAGCGGACAGTGAGACATGCGACACAACTGCTATGCAGGGCAAGGGGACACATTGAGCCAGCACAGAGGTCAACAGGAGCGACTTCATGTAGAGCACGGCGCCAGAGAGAACCAGTGGAAGACCAAGCAGAGGAGGCGACAGGCTTGAGGCTGCTTCAGAAAATTTGAGGTATCACACAAACGGCACGGCCTAGGAGTCCAGACAAGGAGAAGGATGAGAACTTGGATGGAAACTTGATGCCTTGAATAGTTGAGGGTCATCCCGCCAGGAAAGGAGTACTTGAAGCTTAAAGCCTCTTGAAGCTTTGTGGTGAAGAAGTGGGAAAAAGGAAGAAAGACGACGGTTGTTTGGTCCCCAAACAATCACGCAATCAGAAGTGTGCACAGACCATCGGACTTCAAACAGTCACTTGAAACACCGGAACACCAGGTCCGCCTCAGCGAATTTTCAGTAAGTACCGTTCACCTGAGACCACAAAATCATCGGGAAAGTCATTGCAGCCAAAATTTTAGATGTATATGTCCTTTTCCTTCTTTTCCCTTCCCGAGAAGTCCCGTAATAATCCTGCACCGAACTATCCCGCCCTCGGCAAAAGCTCAGTGGCTGCATGGTACTTCCTCAAAACCCACAGCGTAAGCTATGCGAGCTAGTTCAATCCTGGCAACTGATATTCTCGCTAACTGCGGGTCCTATTACCCTCTGAAATTGTTTCACCATTGCTCAAAAGTCACGGGAAAGGTAACCAGATATGTCCGGATGAGAATCGGAAGGAAATACAATTACAATTCACGCAAACGGTTCTATAAGTTTGCAGACGGAGTGCCAAGGGTTTGCAACCCAATTGCGAAGGTTTGCGCCGTTTGCAAATCTGCTGCCTGATTGCAAACCCGGCAATCGATTGCAATTTCTCAGGGAATTTGCTGATGCACTTCACAGCTTCCACTCTCTTTTTCCCCACGCTTTGCCCTGTCTTTCTCAAGCCGCGCTGTTACTTGTAATGTTTGTATAGGCGCTCGGCGGCTGTACTCAACTTAACTTCGCTCTTTTGGCCTCTGAAAGACTGTTGCGATTCAAGTTGTCTGACTTTGGAAACTACGCCTACCCCCAACGCCTGTTTTGAGTGGCATCGCTGCATGGTCCAAACCCAGCGTTTCGTCGCGGTGGTTCCTTCGCTGTGTTTGCCACACTTCCAAGAGGTATGCACCCTTAAAATTTGCCACACAGGGTCGGAAAAGTGAAATAAGACCCTCCAGACCCTACCTACCTATTAGCCGAGCCTAAGCGAGCGAATTTCCCACGCAAATCACCTGGAATCACAATTTTTGCCCTCAATCGGAGGCATACCTAGATATAATTGGCGCAAATTACCCAAGTCTAAAAAGGATCCCAGGTTGCTCTCAGGCCTCCCAAAAAATGCGATTTTTTTCTGACCCTTCCAAATGCATTTTCAGAGCTGTCTGAACAAATTCCGAAAAGTGAAATAAGAGTGCCTCGGACCTACCTACCTATGGAGGCTGTGTCCCGGGTTCTTCCGGTGCATACCTCTTGCACACTTCTCTGTTGTGCTTGCATGGCCGGCATCGGTTGAGCCACTCACCCGGGATCCTGACTTCACTGCTTCGGGACAGTGCCACGCAGCTGCAGACTCAAGAGTGCTTCCTCCTATACTGTACGTGCAGCGCACCTACACGGGCACAGATTTGACATTACTTACACCGTACATGCGTCGCTCACTTGTGGACCGGCTGCATAAACCCGATTTCACCATGGCAGCCCGCAAAATCGGGCCACACACGAGTGCGCATGCCACCGCAAACCTGCCGTGCGGATTCCACAAATCCGGCGCCCGCTGAAACCCGGCTATTCCACACTCAACCTGTGCACCTCATCCCATTCTACATGCCACATGCTGTACTCCGCATGCCGCATACAAAGTCCCAACGTTATCATCGGTGATCGGTCCTTATCGGCTTCAGCCAGTTTTTCCCACATTTCGGTCCATGTTCAATCGATGATTGGTGTATGTTCGATTGAGGAATCCTCGATCGGAGTGTGCAATGTGTTAAATTGAGGGGAACAATGAGGTAATTGTCGTTCAATAGAGAGGCACGAGGCGAGGTCACCACGCCATGTACAAGGTCTCATTTTGGCAGGGGAAAACATCACGTGCCAGTGGGTACCCAGCAGGTAACTCGAGGGTAAACACAGCCGAGGTATATAAAAATTCAGGATCCGACGAGGTTTTGGTATAACAGTGACAAACAACGCTTCTCTTGAGCTTCCATCACCAGCAGCCATTGTATCTCTGTCTCTGAGCCGCCTGCAATCCTTCGTGGGCCAACTTTGTCTGGAAATTGCCTCAGCGAAGGCCGAAAAAAAACAGTGCTCAACGACTTCGCAGTGCCAAAGTCAAACCACGAACATCACTATTCTTGAATCTTGGCGGGCTTGGAACCTCGTCCTTTTCTCCAGGATGCATTGCCTCGATGTCCCACGGGAGTCCTTATGGGCGGATGATTCCAGCCCCGCTCCGCTGGACACACGAATCGTGAGACGGCCCAATCGCACGGCATCACATAGTCATCCCCACTGTCATATTTGAGTCACACGTACGTCTGCCCGCATATAATACCTGCTCTACGAGTCCTACACATCCACCACCGCCATGATCTTCCTCGCTATCGCTTCACTGTTCTTACTGTCCGCCGCAGCACCATCCAAACCGACTCGGAAGCGCCAGAGTCCGCCGAATCAATCTGTGGTGTGTAGTCCCTCGCACTTGTCTTGATTGTCAGACTGAATCCGAGGCAGTTTATAGACCGCCACACCGCCAACGTCATCGGCTCTGCCGGTCCCTTCCGCACGGACTCTTCAGCGTTCTTCAACCCAAGCAACACCACTCCGCCCTTCTTCCAGATCTTCGACGACGCATTCCTCGAAATTCTCGGTACCAGTCCGTCCATCCGACTCATCGGCAGCAACGAGTCGTTTGCATTTGCCCACGAGGCGCCGATTTGGATTCCGGAGACGGATGAGGTGTGGTTTTGCAGTGACGAGGGAGGAAAGCGGCCGATTCATAGTGATGTGAATACAAATAACGTCGTAAGTCGGATTAGCATGGAGGAGGTTAGGGCGGGCGGGAATGTTACAATTACGCCGGTGCGTTGCCTTTGCGCTTCTCCTCGCTGTATTTAACGCGATGAACAGATAGCGTTAGACGACTCCATCCAAATTACCAACGGCGCAACGAACTACAAAGGGCAAGTCCTCCTGGTCAACGACGGACGGGGCGATTTGCCTCCGAATGTAGTACTCGTCAACCCTCACCCGCCGTTCAACTCGACAGTGCTGCTAGACAACTTCTTTGGGAGGCAGTTCAATTCGTTGAACGACGTGAAGATACATCCGACGAGTAAGAAGATATTCTTCACGGACAAGACGTGCGCGCTTCTGGACTTCCTTGCCTCAGCTGACCTTCAAATACAGGACGGGCTGGCTCAACCACTTCAGACCCCTCCCCGACTTTCCCGATATGATCTATCGCTTCGATCCTGATACGGGGGATGTGAGGGTGGTCGCGGACGGGTTCATAAGGTCGAACGGGATTGCGTTTACGGACGATGGAAAGACTGCTTATATGTGCGTTGTCCAGCACTTCCGCTTACACACCGAGACGAGTTGTTCCGCTTCTGCAGAGGAGATTCGGCGCTTGGTGGAGGATTCTTGGGCGGCAATTCGACGTTGCCAGCGACTATGTACGTTTAACTAGTTGCCTTCTTGTGCCTGCCATTGACCTTGCCCCAGCTATCAATTCGACGTCGACCCCATCTCTCAGACATTCACCAACCGCCGTGTATTCGCGTATGTCGATACGGGCATTCCGGATGGGATCCAACTTGATAAGAAAGGGAATGTATATTCTGGATGTGGGGATGGCGTTAACGTAGTTGTTCCGCGTCTTGCCGAGTGTTTTCTCGTCCTAATTAGCTATCGACAGGTCTGGAACCCCAGCGGCATGCTCCTCGGCAAGATCTTCCTCGGCGATTCGTCCTCAAACATGATCTTTGCCGAGGCGGGCGAGCTGGTTGTCTTGTCGGATACGAATATTTTCTTTGCAAAGATTCAGGCGGAGGGGCAGGATTTACATGGGAGGGGGTTGAGCGTGTAGGGCGGGCTTGGCGATGAGGGGAGAGGGACGAAGGGCAGTGAGACTGAGCGGATCATCTCATCGGATACATACTTCGAGCAAACTTGGTTGACTTTCATCTGGGTCTCGAGTGCCGTGTGGAATCTGCTTTTGATTTGACTCCTGACGGTGAGAGTGGATGACGGTGTGACTCCCACGGCCGTCGTTGATAGTCCCCGTACTACGCAGGATCTGAATGTCGTCGAGTTCCATGCAGTGCCCAGAGAGAGAGCATGGAAAGCTTCGGCAAAAAAACAACAACCAATTCCAGGATAGCTGGCTAGTCGTGGAGTACGCTTTACAGAGATGGGGCCAAGATCGGGGTAGGTAACTATCAAACTCGGTCTTTGTGCAGCCTAAAGTTTCAAGACTAGGTAAAGTTTCAGACTCCAGACTCCGGCAACGATTGAAAAAAAAAAACAGTCACTGACGCAGATCAGCTATTTTTGTGCGAGCGTAGGGAGCTATTTGCGGATGAGTTTGACTCGATTCTCGGAGTGATTGAAGAGTCCCGACCCCGACGACTGCCGACGGCCGTCGCTGATACTGTTAGACTCCTGGAGTTATCACAAAGTTATCAAGTGTTTAGCGCCGAGTGCCAGCAGCGATTTAAGCCTTCTATGGAGCAAACATTCTTGTAAACAGCGTCCAATAGAAACCTGGGAACGAACGCAAAGGAACACGAAGCTAGCTTAAGCAGAAAGAACGAACTTCAACGAAGCAAGAACCAAGAAAGAAACGTGGCGAGTCACTTCTTTGGCTCTGTATACGCATGTTTACAAATCCTTCCATCGCCTTCCCATCTCGACTCATGCCCATCCCACCTTCACCTCGTTATCCGACTCGCACTCAGTGACCGCACGTCCTGGAGCACCCATGGCCGACCAGCCTGCTCAAGTATCCCGGTACGTACCATCTTTCCTCTTCCGTTTTTCCGTCTTTTCCGGTTTGGCTGCAAATGCGCGCTTGCTTCGATGCGGGATCGGTTTTGAATCCTACTTTTCGCAAAGTGGGAGGTAGGGTGCGGGTAGAGTGGGGGTGGAACGGCATGCCAGATGTGCGCTGCGTTGCGTTGGGATTTTGGACCCAATCCGAATCCGAGCGGTGCATTCGATCGCTTTCCGCGAAATGGGATTTGCTTATTCACTTTTTATCGAAATGAAGTGGAATTCCGACCGGAATACTGACATTGTTTGGACATTATATGTAGTGAGGCGCGCAGCATCCACGCGGGGTTGAAGACGCTACTCGCGCGCGATGTCTGGGGGAACTACCGCGAGGCGGATTTTCAGCGGAAGAAGTGAGTGCGCTTTTCCGTTCTCTCGTATTTTGAATCCTCATCACTTCTCTACTTCATCTATGCAGCCTCCGCCGCCGCTACCTGCACCTACTCCTCCTGCACCCCGCCGCGCCCGAGGCGCGCGAGGCGGGCACGCACCTCTGGATGCAGACGAGCTATGCGTTCATTGCGCTGTATAAGCAGCGTCTCGCGCGGAACAACGCCAATGCGAATTCCAATCGACACGGGAATAACGACACGAATGCGAATGGTCGCGGTGGCCACGGCCACAATAACAACAACACAGTCGAGACGCGCAAGCTCCTGCAGCGCTTCCGGCAGTTCCTCGCGGACGAGGAGCGTTTCTGGCGGGCGCTTGTTCTGCGGGTACAGAGGGAGCGCCCTTATGCGGAGGCGTTGGTAGAGCTGCCGTTCGCGTCGGCGTCGACATTCGGCACATCCTTTGAGCAACTGCCGTGTGTATCTTCGTCTTTTTTCGCCTGCTTTTGTGTGCTCAAGTTCGTCTTGTCTGGTAAACAGCGGCGTAACGTCTACAGCGATGTTGGGAGGACAAGACGTGCAGATGACGGGCCCTGGGAAGCCGACCTGGCTCGCGGCGCTGTTGCCACCGGATCTGGTTTGCGTCGCTGGAGAGGAGGAAAGGGACGGGCCGGAGGATAGGATGAATCATTTTGGGTTCCCGCCTGAGCGCGGGGAGGGTGTGAACGGCAGTCTACGAGGAGAGGGTGATGGTGGACATGAAGCGGGAGGAGATCGAAGAGACGGAGAAGGAGCAGGAGGAGGGCTCGACCCAGCACAGGCACGAAGCGTGCTGAGCAAGGCGCTCGTGTGTCTTGGCGACATCGCGAGGTATCGGGAGCAGTATCGGGGTGAGTTGCCATTCTCGTCTTCTTCATTTCATTCTTCTCTTGGATTTACTTAAGATCTTCATTCGTTCTTGATTTTACTCGAAGAATACTTGTTTTTTATTCTTCTTTGCTTGGTGCTTTTTTTCCTCCTGTTTTTCTTTTCTTTTCGACATCTCATCCCCATTTTGATCTTATCTTCACGCACTTGTATCTATCTTCTACTTCTCTGTCCTGTCCTCTTCTCCTGCCCTATTCTTCCTCATTTTCCCTTTGCAATTACATCGTCCACTTTTCCTTTCCTTCGAATCCCATCATTTTTCTCTTCTTCTTCTTATCCCTCGGTGCTGACTCCTTTTCAGGCCCCACCCCCGTCCCGCCCATGCCCAAATTCGACCCTAAGCACAATGCCAACCCGAACGAGCTCAAGAAAAAGCTCACTGCCCCACGGGCGAATTACGCTAGGCCGCGCGCGCTGTACCTCGCCGCGCACGCGCTCGCGCCGTACGAGGGGAACGCGGCGCACCAGGTTGCGATATTGGCTGGGTGAGTGGGTCCCTTCCTACCTTGCTCTCTCCTTCGCTGCGTTTTGATTATCGTCCCCTGATCCTGTCGTATTTTTATCATTGTATACTTACTCGTCCCGTATTTCCCTTTCTTCTTCTTTTCGTCTCCACGTCGAACATCATATCTTCCTACGTACTTACCCCGTTTCCTCCCTTCGATTGTCATTTCTGGGCGTGGGCATACTTGTTCTACTCTGGCTACGTGCACCCTTGCCTCCTCCTCCTCATTTTCGTTATCACCCTCCGCCTCTTACCTCGCATACAATACGTCCCCCCTCCCCCTCCCCCCCCCCCTTCTTTCAATAAATACTAACTCCCCTCCTCTCCTAGGTACGAATCCGACACCCTCTCCTCCCTGGCATGGTACCTCCGCGCTTTGTGCGCGCCCGCCGCGTTCGACACCGCGGGCGAGAACCTCGCGGCAGTGCTGGCAAGGGTGGTCGCAGGAGCGAGGGCAAGGGGGGATGTTAATGCGAGCGTTGATGGACCTACGGCTCGCGTTACCGGGCAGTCGGAGGATCGCGAACGAGGAGGAGGGATACGAGAAGGAGACGATGGCGACCAAGAGCAAGAACGCGAGGGAGGACACGAGCAAGAGGAAGAGGAAGATACAGCAGCGCCGCCGCGGGTGCGCATCGAGCGGTGGAAGCACGATGTGGTGCTGCTGCATGGGCTGTGGCGCGAGGGGAGGTGTGTTGTTTCTCTGTTTGCGATTCCCTTATGCTTTGTTTCTTTCTGCTCCTCGTTTTGCTTTCTTTCTACTCCCATTTTCCTCACAAGATGCGTTGCCGTCTTCTTTCTCCTGCCTCCCGATTTTCGCTTTCGCCTTTCGCTGCGTGGGCGTTTGGGGGCGGCATTTTATTACCTGCGGAATACTGGGCGCGGAATAGGGCCACCTTCCTATTTGGGCGATTCGGTGTGAATACTTTCTGCCTGGGATTCGATTCGTCTGTCCGACCGTCGCCTTGGAGGATTCAGTCCTACGAGTCGTCACCGCCCGCCACACTTTCTCGGGCCCATTTATGATTTGTTCAGCTCATCCAGCACAGCTGTATCATCCACTTTTATTCAATCTCTCCTCTATATTCTGAAGTTTCTCTTCTGCTTTCCTATCCTCCTTCCCCACACATCGGTTACTGACCACCTTCTAACCAGATACCCCGCTGCCCTCGCAGCCCGCATCACCCGTGCCTTCGCGCGCCTTGTCGCCGCACGCGCGCTCCCCGAGGAGCTCATCGTGCGCGTGTCGATGTGCGCGCAGGGCGCGGTGTGGGTTGGAAGAATGCTCACACCGCCGAATACGGGAGTGACTGCGACTAACGCCACGGGTGCTGAAGTCGCTGGGCAGAGCGAGCAGGAGGCACATGTCGGCGGCACTGAGACGCGGCGCGAGAAGGGCCGACGGAGGGCGAGGCACCGGACGCCGCCTGTTACGGCGCTCGGGAACGCTGCGTCTGCGCCCGGAACGACTGCAGCAGGTGTACAGGGAGTACCGGGAGGCGTACCCACATCGACATGGACCCCCGCGCGCCGACGCGCAATGCAAGCCGCACAACTCGCACACCTCCTCGCTCTGCATACGGCGCTGCTGGGAGTCGGCGTGCGGGAGCTTGGGGAGGTGGATTTGTATGGGGCTGGGGCTGCGGGCGGGGGGGTGGCCACGACGGGCGGAGGAGGAGGAGTGGGAGTGGGAGTGGGAGGGGGGAGTGGTATGGGAAAGCCGGGGAGGGGGGCAAGAAGGGGACGGGGAGCGGCTGCTGCGAATGCGAATCCAAATCCGACACCGGGGGTGGGCGTGGGTAACGTGCAGAATGCGGGCACGGGCGCAGGAGGGGTGCAGAAGGTGGAGCTCGCGGAGCGTATCAGTGCCGAGTTCCGCCGGACGCTGCCTGCGCTGCGCGTCGGGAGCAAGTGGGTGCTGGGGAATTGGGTGTGGGTGTGTGAGGCTGCGGGGGATGGGGAGGAGAAGACTGGAATGAGTGGCGAGGGGAAGGAGGCTTTGGGCGCAGAGGAGAAGGAGCTGCGCGCGCAGCTTGGGCGCTTCTGGACGACGTATGCAGAGTTCTTGAGGCGTCTGGCGAGGACTTTTCCGGTGGCGTTGTTGCCGGCGCTGGACGTCAGAAGTGCGGGTACGGGGGCGGGTGGGCGAGTGGGAGGAGGAGAGGGAGCCGAGAAAGACGAAGAAGACGAGGAGGCACTCGAGCTCGAGCTCGAGCTGGAGGAGGACGTGGATGTGCGCGGGTGGCTGCCGCTGCGCGGTCTCATGGGCGGGCCGTGCCCAGCCATTTCTGCGGGCGAAGATGGGGATGCCACGGGTGAGAAGGAGGGAGATGAAAATGCGAAGGGAAAGGGCAAAACGGTGGATGGGAAAGGGAAGAAGGCCGAGCCGACGAAGACACGGAGGACGGTGGGGCTAAGGGAGGAGGTACACCCCAACGTGGAGCAGCTCATGCGGATTGCGGACTTGCTGCGCGATGCGCGGCGCATCGTCGAGCTTGTGGTGGGTGTCAGCCCTTTTCCTTCATTTATTATTGACTGACACTTCCCTTGGTAGGGCTCGCCGCTCACGCTCTACGGCGGTCAGTTCGTCGTCAAGGGTGTCGAGGCTGCGAAGCCCGCTGTCATCCCCGGCGTCCGTGTCGGCGCTGGTGTGGGGGTCGTCCCGCCTTCGCCTATCGCTCTCGGGCGCACATCTGCCGACAAGCTCGCGGCCATTCGCGATTCGCGCCTGGTAATGCACGATGTCGAAGACGACGCGATGACCGAGCAGACGTCGGGTACCGCCGACGACATCCTGCATGATGCGTTCTCGTTCCTGAACCGAGCGGGGAGCGAAGTGGCGGCGGAGGCGAGCGACGAGGACGAGATTGTGTGGGATCTGAGGTGGGTATTCATCGCTTGGATTTCGGATTTCTGACGAGTCTTTCTATCACAGAGAGGCGCCGGTGTCGCCCATCGTCCCCACGGCGCGTACGAGTCCTCGCACGCCCGCGCGCCCACCGCCAATTGGGACGCCGTCGAAAGGTCCACCGGCCATTACCATGCCGCCTCTGTCGCCGTTCCGCACCCCAAAGCCCATCACGCCTGGCACGCAGATCCCGGCTACCACCGCCCTCGACCTGTTGAACACCTTTTCGGCTCCCAAAGCGCCGAAACCAGGACCTGGGCCCATTGCGACGGCGAGCACGGGCGGAGATTCGCTACTGTTCGGTGCAAGCGCGATGCCTGGGGCGGGCGCGGCGCCGGCGCAGTCGATCTGGTCCGCGTCACGCGATGAGCAGGGGCTGATGTTTACCGGCGGCGGGGGTGGGATGGCGCAGCAGCACGCACATCACGCGCAACACATACACGGACAGCAGCAGCAGCAGCAGCAGTATCAGGGCCCCGCACACTCACCATACGCACACGAACACGCGGTGCACCAGCGCTTCGCGTCGCAGGACATGGCTTCGCAGCAGTCGACGATCTGGTCCTCGTCGTATCCCACCGCCAGCCAGCATAACATCCCGGCGGGCTTCGTGCACCAGCCGCTCAGCACACAGCAGCACCCGATTCAGCACCAGCACCAGCATCACCACCAGCGCGTTGTGTCAAACTCGATGGCGGCAGCGCAGCTGTTCCCAAGCGGGGGCGATCAATATGGGTATGGCCCGCTCTCGGTTCCCGCGCCACAATATGCCGGGGGGATGGCGCCTGAGGTAGGCGTGTTCTATTCGACGCCACCTGCGTCGTCGCCTGCCCAGCGTTTTGCGACACAGAGCCAGGTGCCGCCCACGCAGCACGCGCGCCATCTTTCGCTCGGGATGCACGACCCCCGTGCCGGTTTCCACGGGCAGCCCATCGCGCCTATGTCGCAGTTGTGGGGCAATGTGGGGTAGATTCTTCGTGCGCATTTCGTCTCGTATCCCCCTATCCTCGTATATCCCTCGCGAGAGATGTGTTGTTGCTGCCGGATCTGGATATGCCACCCGAGGCTGTTCTGGCTTGGATGGATATCCGCGGCACTACATTGCCGCTGTCGCGATTCCGACATGGCTCGATAAACGTACAATATGTCCTGCGGTTTTGGTGGACTCCAAAACAAAAAACGGTGCCGTTGATTACAGTCGTACACTGGTCGCGGTTTCTCGATTGCTATTCCCATTGCTCTCTTTCTCTGTTTCTGTTCCTTTTTCCTTTGTTGCTCTCTCCGAGCGCGGGTTTCCAGTGCAGCCAAATGTAGCCTTTCCTGTTACTACGTATCTTGTTACCGAATTTTCTTGGGGTTTCGGAGCAGTCACCAGAACAATAGTACTTTATATATTTTTCCGAGTACGATCCCTGTGTCTGTGCTTCCGTTGTATATGTCCGTAGCTGATGTATGTTCTTCGGATGGAATATGTTCTCCGTTTTCGCTGGCCTCCAATACATGGCCTTGCTTTTGCTCAATCTTCACGGCGAGTGCCATTCTTGTCTTGCAGCCTGAGCGTTATACTTAATTCAACGGGCAGTTTTAAATCACGCACATACGATAAGAAACACCTTCGAGCGGACTTGGCTGGAAAGTTTCTAATGAAAGCCTCCGCAAGCAGCGGAAATGCTTCCTGGTGTGCCTCGGTGAACGATCTAACAATTTTTGTTTGGTCAACTAAAAGACGTCAATAGCTAATATTCTCACTGACGAGAAGGTCAGCTCGAGCACATCCGCACTTGACATCCCAGAGTATATGTCATTGTGCTATACCAACAGCGCATGAAACGAGTCGCGGAACGCGGAAATAAACTCTTCGACAAACGCCGTATCCACACTTTCCTCTCCCCACGTGAACGAAATGTGAAGCCCACCCGCAGGATCTCCAACCATATTCATTGTGAACGCTGGCCCAGCCACCGTATCACACTGCCCGAAGAACATTTCACCAATGCTCCATCTTCCATCCATCAGCGGCATCTCGACGCGCCCGGGATTCGAGATCGCAATGCCTTGCGATCTTTTTTGCCCAAGCTGTTGCTGCATGATGGTCGCCAGTTGGCGGCGCACCATACCCACTAGTCCCAACTGCCCCGGGGACTTCATCCTCTGTGCTCGAAGCTCAACCGCTAAGCGCGTCGCGTTCGCCCAAGAAAAGTCCGGGCTGACCGGCGGATGGTCAGTCCAGGCCGAGGCGTAGTTACATATCACGTCGTCATATTGCGTACCGGCGAGTGGACGCAGTGAGATGGGCACGTGGATGGAGAGAGTTTTGTATTGCTGGGGGTCATTTGCGAGCAAGCGCGAGAGGACACAGATGGTGAGCTCGTAGACGGCGGAGGTAACAGTGGCACTATGTAAAGAGCAGGTGGCCGAGAACCTCTTGAATTCCGAGGGCTTGAACGTCAGAAACCGAACATGGGGTTGGATGATAGTGGCCACTGTTGGCACAGTTTGTCCTGTCCATGCGGTGTGCGCAGTGGTCCATGACTTTGGCGCATAGGTATTGTAGATGACGCGGAGGATCGTCAACAGGGAGGGGCGGACGTTTATGACATCTTCGATTGGTGGTAGCATCAGGGTATCGGGGACGACGACGGAGGACGAATAATTTGGATCGGCTGTTTCTTGCAGGGCTCGGAGAAGCGTTCGGTGAAACGCAACGCAACTCAGACCGTCACCAATCGCGTGGTGCATGGCAAAAATAACAGTATTGTCGGCGAAGACCTGCAAGCGCCAGAGCGGCAAGTCGCCCCGCGTATCCTCAAAGGGATGCGCCAGCTGCTGTTCGAACACGTCCTGAAGGTTTTGATTCGGAGAGAACTGGACCGTGCGCAATAGATCCACCCTCCGGAGTCGGGTAAATGCGAGATCCAAGCTGTCTTCTCTGGTTTCAAACCGCACTCCAAGCGGTGCGTGCATCTCGATTAATTTTCGGAGGGCGGGAAACAGAACATCCGGGGTCAACGCCGCGCTATCTGGAGTGGAATAGCGCGCGGACATGACAATGCAAGTGTCCATACCTACCAAATGTGAGTAACCGGTGTCGGAAAAATCGAATTTGGGTGATATGGGCATATCAGGCCATGTCAGATTTTGTCAGGCCATCAGGTTTTTTCGCGGCTGATCAGGGTCAAAAAACCATTATAAGGGCTGACCGGTCTGACCAGCCTGATGAACCTGATAAGTGCTGATCAGACAATTTCCTTGCAGTAGTCAAAACACTTTGACCCTCTTTCGAAGGTGCTATCCAGTCCTCTTCAAGTGCGCCACTAATTGTAATTAACGATTTAATGTTCAGGTTCTACAGACTACAGAATGTACAGTTTCTGTTTGTTTATTGAATGAATGTTCAAATATGTGGTTTCACGTTGGAAGGACACCAACAGAGTTATGTACTGTGTTCGGCACACCGGGTTCGTCATAACGGATCCTCTAATTTGTCCCCAGGGTTGATTGTTTCGATTTTTCGAGTTCATCCACACATCAATAACACATCCCACTCTCTTTGGAAAGGTAATGCATGAAAAAGAAAATTGTTGTAGAGGGGGGAACCTGATGTGACCTGACCAGAACCTGACCAGACCTGATAGGTTTTCCCATGCAACCTGATCAGAGCTTATATTCCCGTCAGGTTGCGTCAGGTCCTGATCAGGCAAAATGGATTTTTCCGACAGGCCCTTGTAGATTGTCTAAAATGTACCCATGAAGGGCCTGATCGCCAACCATTTTTCGATATAGCCTACACAGCTACAGTAAACTTTTAACTGTCCAGCAGCGATGTAAGCAACGCACTGACCAAGTTGGCGTAACCTGTGGGTCGACATCGAAGATTCTTATCGCAAAGACTTTTGTGTTAGACGTGGAGTGCAAGTGAGGGAAAAGAGCGCTGAACATTTGCTGGAAGGAAGGAAGGAAGGAAGTTAATTAACCGCGGTGGTCCCAATGAGGAACGTACGGCTACTGTACCTACATACATTGTCCCTTTCACGCATCAGCACCTGATAATCGCCGATCGAAATTTCTCATCGGTGATTATACCTACTAGTACCTACCTGCCGCCGGATCCGCCGGCAATCTCGTTCACAGCCGTGTCACTGCCAACTTGAAGTCACTGCAGAACTTGTTGAATCCCGATGCTGAATCCTGATACGTTAAGTGGGAGGTACAAGAATACTTTTCTTCCTTTTATCACCTTCAAGATGAAAGGCTTCGTTAGGTTCCAAGTGTTTTGCATTTATATTTAGGACGGATAGCTAAGTACTTGTATCTGAAGTTGTATCGGGACCACATCAACGCCAGCACCAAGAACAACCGCGGATATTATCTTCTTGAAATTCCGAAGTTATCTGAATCCTCTATGCCTCAGTGACGGGGGCAGTGAAGGGGATTCTGCCGCATCTAGGGGCTCGATACTCTTATTCTTCAAATGAAACCAAGCTCATTAGGACGTACATACGCGTTTAGTCTTCGACGAATACGCCCTCTGTACCCCTAGCACGATCTCCAACGTCGTACTAAAAATCACTCTCAAAGTCGAGAGCCGATGAGGTGGGTGATCGGTCGCTCGTTCGGCGCTTCGCGCCGAACTCGCTCCCTCCACCTTCCACCTGCACGTAAACTAGGTGCGTCACACCCAGGTATGCTGACATCTGTTGAACGGGCAACACTTGCAGTGGCCACCGACAACCATGCCCCTACCCTCTCTGCGACAATACATCGCACGCAGTGGAGTACGGCATGCCTCTCTCGTGTCGGAAAACGTTGATTATATACCTGTGAGTATCCGGAATGCTCTTGCGACTACCGACGATTTACTGATCCGCTCCGCTCGAGGAAATCATCTATCTTATCCAAATTCGAGTTGAACCAGAGTACAGTATCCATCTTCAATGCTACCCCGCTCAATCTAGCTAGGAATCTGGTGAAAGCCGACATTGGTATAGAACTTCACATGCACGTTAGTCCAAAGCGCGAATCATTCTACAAAGTGAGCTTAAAGTACAGATAGATTCCTCCGGACTGGACCCTGTTACAGTGTCAACATTCCTACGCCATGTTTCGCCACAGTTACTCTCATGAATCATCGACTGTATATCCGCGTTTCCGGATCTTTCAATGTTTTTATGTTGCGAAACGCTGCCAGGGAATAAAAACCTCAGACTGACCCAGTAGTCTGGTATTTTTCGTGGCGAGTTCAGCTGGGCAGTCATAAAATTTCCATTCAATACTTAAGACCATGAACGAACACACAGATAGCATGACGCAACGATGCCAATGAGAGCAAGCTGATAAGTGAAATTACAGTGTGATTATACTCGTTACAAAGGCAGATGGTATACTACAGTAGAGGAAGTGATGGGGGTAACTTCAATTACGATTCAACGCGCTGCAGGGTTTGGTTGGATGCGAATGCTGGCAAGAAATTATCAGAAACAAGTACACGGTTGGAGAAAAAGTCGAACGCACAAGCTAGTTCCGCCTGCAGGTGTTGCGAATGCGCTCGTTAGACGTGTCCTCGAAGGCTTTTAAGCTGGTGACGGGGCGGTGTGCTGCCGCGAACAATTTGCTCGTACAGACGATCATGATTTTGCGGCGGTGGCGTCGGCATACCGAAGTGTCCAGCGTTCTCGCTCACAAATTGTTCATATGCGCGGCCGTAGTTTCGCGGAGGGGGAGGGGGCGCCCTTAACGAGAAATCCTCGGCTAAGAAATAGCCTTGCGGACGGGAAAAAGTGGGGCGCAAAGTGGCGGCGATGAGCGCCCTCCTTGCCTCGACGGTCATGGAACCGTATGTGGATGTGGGTGTATTGTGGGGGGTGGAGGGCATGGCGCGAGGGGAAAAGTAAGCCATTCTGGGGAATTGGTGAGTTAATGTGACGGTTGAATAGACAAATAAAGACTTACTTCGTTGATCAGTGTCGAAGGTTGTTCAAAAAGTTGCGCAAAAGTAGACCGGCTGGTTGTTTCTGGTGGGTAGTTGATAGGGAGGAGTCAGAAAAATCAGCGGGCTTTTTATACGCTTCAAGAGTCCCATGTCTCACCACCGCTTTAACAAGATGAATCGGGATGCGGGGTCTAGACCGGTCTATCTGCGCGGGAGGCAAAGCACCCGCAAGTGTCTCACTATGGCCTCGGGACTCGCGGCTGGTCCAGGTCTCGCTCCTCAAACCCACAAGTATTGGAACATCTCCCTAATTGTCGAATTTCAGCTTTCACCTTCCCCTAAGAGTGGTTGAGCTGTTTGAAAAAAAGAATATGGTCGATGTGAATAGGTGTAATCGTTTCTGATAGTAAAATAATGAGGTTAAGAGTAATATTAGTTAGTTTACACGCAGAGCACTATTCTCGTGTCGCCCGTTTTTGAGCGGGAATTGCATGAGACAGCCTCCGTGTGAGTCCATCCACAACCTTCGTCGTTTCGGGAATCTGATCCATATATGTTTGCCTTGGGTCTCGGAGGAATTTCAGATATAATAAAACTGCCTCCGAGTCGTGTAAGCTGCTCGCGTCCCGTCACGGAATTCAATTCTATATTATCAGGGCTAGAGATCAAGTAGATGGTTGATGAGTCTGAGCCACGTCTGCGCAAAATCAGTCGTGATTTGTCACATCTTCAAAGGTCCACGGAGAAATAATCACAACGGCGAGGGAAATATTTCAGGCTCACTTACTCGGTGGAGTTCCTTCCAGTAAACTCTTAAGTACCCTGAGGAACATTGAACCCTGAGAGATACCTGCGAGGTACAACGAAGGGAACAATGGTGGAAACGACTGGAAGTCTGGCTCTCAACACCTTCTAGAACAATCCCAGTCCAATACTTCTTCGCGATGTCCACAACCAGGCAAGTCACGCATCCGAAACAAATCCATTTGACACAAATTATACACGTGACCGCGTTTGGATTATGCCATCATAATCTGCAAGCAATGACAAACAAAACCTTCTTCAAAACTGTCATGAACTATCGATTCTGAGCGTGCGCTGGTCAACCAGCTTCCGTCGATCTCTGTTGTTACCTCCCCGCCCCCGGACTCCTACAACTGAACGGAGGTACAATCTACGTCCACACATGCAGTCCGAGGCTCACAGAAGTACATCTTTTTTTTCCCCCGCGCAGAAATAAATCGCGCCCGCGTTACCATCCGATTCCCAAACTCGGTGGGGGACGGGAATTTCCTCCAATGTGACGATGGCCGGGCAGATCACCGGCCAAGTGCGGAGAAACGGGCCCGCATTCCGTTTACCAATAATTCTCAAGGATTCTTCCACGACCTCTCAAATTCCCAGCATTCTCTAGAGGGAAGCCTCCGTTTTCGAGTCACCCCAAATAAATACCCAACTTCGCAAAGATTTACTGCTTCGCTCGGGATCACCTTGGCTAATAAGCCTCCCACAACTGGCATGTCGTAGGATGAACAGCGTCATTCGCTCGGAATTGTTGCAAACGGGAAGCTCAGCTTGCCCAATGTCGCGAACTGTTCGGTACGAGAGCGCAGATCCATCCGAACATGCTGTTTCATCTGAACTCGCTCTTCCTGGTGGGTTTTTCGGCAGCGCGACTATGTCTTGTCGTTCTTGCATCGTCAGTGTATCCTGTTAGGCTCAGCACTCTCTTTCAAGAGGATTCCGGTCGACCTTCTCGATACAACCCATGCACAAGTAGGTCGTTCTTCCCGACTGCAAACAAATGCTTCTGACATTGTATGCTTGCATCTCCCAGGAACCACCCACGCCCGATTTGAGCGTTCAACACTCCCTTAATACTGTGGTCAACGGGTGCTACATCTGCACATCGTCAAGATCATCCAAATCATCGTATGCGCGATTGATCGCGAGGCGAAACAAGTGCCCCGCCCCCGCGAAGGGGAGTTGTTTAGCCGGTCCTATTATCGCAAACCCCCGTACCCTGGGCGTACGATATCGACATCGACAGGTCTAATGCCAACACTGTGGCAGGGTTGCGGGCACTGTGGGACGTCCCGTTCGACGCGACATGGTAACTTCAGGGAAACGGTTACGCGTTCGAAAAAAGAACATCTAGAGTTGCTCGGAAAATACAGTTCCAAATTTTATTCTCGTTTGCGACTGGACTTTCGACGCTAAACCCAAAGCTTCTCAACAGGATTCAGTATGTCATTTGCGTTTACTTTCCTTCGAAAGATATTCACTGACATCCACTTCTTAGGCTGACCACTTCCCGCCATACCATGAAAGCGTAACCACACCACATGCTTTTTTCAGGCAAAATCTCGGTCCCGGCCACTGTCGGGCCCGTATCGGTAAAACACTGCTACACAGCGTCGGAGTATAGGTATGGACCACAAGCTCGGTGCATTCGTACCCACAAACCCACCGGTGAAGCTCCAGCATAACGACTTCCCTTTCGTGTGTCGCTCATTTCCTGGGGATCATCGTCGGGTTGCTGCTTATATTCCCGTGCCCGCTGATCATATTTATGCGCAGATCGTGGGAAGAAATTGGAAGCAATACAAAACAAATCTCACTTCTTATTCGTCGCGCATCAGCGGATGTATCTATTAATAAGGCGTCCAGCTTCTCGGAGTCCCCGAGGAGCAACCATCTGACGACCGAAGACGGGCCGCTAGGTCTTTATATTCCTCCTACTGACTGCAGCACGAGAAGGTATTTTTCGGCCACCCGAGCACTTTCACTATGCGATTCAGAGCAACGTTTGCATTGCTGCTATCATTTCTCTCCACCGCGTTAGCGGTATCTTTCATCGTCCCTGGCGCAGTCTGGTCTGACACAAGTGGTGCGAAAATCCTCGCCCACGGAGGGCATGTCATCAAAGTTGGGAGCACGTTTTACTGGGCAAGTCCGTCGAAACAGTGTCTCAGTTTGATCTAACCTGGTAATTTTCCTACTTTCCCAGCTTGGACACTCAGTCGCGGCGGGCGTACAGCCGAACATCTACTCGTCCACCGACCTGATGAACTGGACGCACGTCGGGATAGCATCGCGGGCCGTGAGCGGCATGTACCGCCCGAAGTTCGTGTCCTCGGGCGGTAAGTGGTATGTAAGTTGTCCCCGGATATGTCCATCCTCCAGGGGCAATGCTGACGGAAAAAACAGATTGTAGGCCAGGTCAACCGCGAAGTGGTGACACTGGTTACATCCGGAACAAGCCCAGCCTCTACAGCATACACGGTGACTGGCTCGCCGCAGCTGATCCCACCCAGTGCACGAAGTTTCTCGGACATGGGCGTATTCGTAGATGATAATGGTGCGTTTGGTGCATTCTTATCAGACTGAGGCTTACTTTGGTAGGTTCGAGCTACCTCCTGACCAGTGCAGACTCGAACAATCTTCAAATCAACAATATCAATACCGGGACGCCTATTACCATTGGAACGAGAGTTGCAGATATCGGTAAGTCGTTTCCAGTTAAGTTCTGGTGCACTCGCCTCACCGGATGGCAGGCGGCTCCCTTGAGGCCCCTGGAATGTTTAAGGCTGGTGGTATGTCGATGATCTCTTTACTCAACCACTTAATCAATACCATCCCAGGTGTATACTACCTCATCATGTCTCAGAAGACCGGCTACCGTCCCGACCCCGACAAAGTCTACTGGGCGACTGCCCTCGCCGGCCCATGGCAGGGCAACACCGATATCGCGCCAGAGAGCGTCAACACCTACAACTCCCAGAACTCCGCAGAGTTGGTTATTACAGGGTCGAGCACGACGTCGTATTTGTTCTTGGGCGACGCATGGGATGCCAACGGAACGGACGCCAGCAACTACGAGTGGCTGCCCATCGCGGTCTCGGCGTCGACACACACGTTGACGTTGCAGAATCATGCCATGTGGACGGTGAACGTGAACACTGGTAAATTACCCCATGGTCGAGAATTATGCTCAAACTAAACGGCCAAATATTGTAGGTGTTGTCACTTCGACTGGATTCACGAACACAACGTTCCATGCCGCTGACGGTATTGTTGGTGGTTCAGCAGGTGAGAGTATTGCTTGCCGGCCGCAGCCCAATTCACATTATATTCGAAGTCGTCAAAAAGCGCGCCGTTCATAATAGTGGGTTTGGTTCCCCGTAAAGAATTGTATATTGAGACGTTTTTCACAGTCAATTCCTCCAGCAACGTGACCTTCTCCAACATCGTGGGCAGAGGCGAAAAGCAATGGGTTTCGTTCAAATATACCGTTAGCAACGTCACAGCTGGCGAAGCTCACGTTTCTGTCAATGGCGGCCCACCAATCAACCTTTCTGAGCTCAACTCTCGTGCGGGGCATCATTCAAATGTCCCTGTCGTGCTTGAGCTCAAGAATGGGGCTAACACGTTGACATTTGGCGCTACCGCCACAGATGGTCAAGGTATGCAATCTGACAATCGTCCGCAGCGGATACTGAAGTAGTCGTGGTTCAGATTTTGACGCGCACTTGGAAGGCATTCAAGTTTTTGAGGACTATTGAGATCATAAATTTTTCGCACGAACGACGCGGAGAGTTTTAGCTTTACGACAATATACTTACCATGAAGTCTCCCAAGGAATGGACCGTGGTGTAGTGTCCGGACTCCGTATTAGGTTGACATGTCGTAGCTTAGTCATCACATTGGGTTTTCCTCCGCTTCCACACCCTCCCGCTCCTCCTGCTGCGAGCCCTGCTGGCTCATCTCCCCTGAGAGGCTCTAGGCCCTCTCCAACGTCGGGCATGAGGAACACCTACAGCGGCTCCCAGTCCTCGCGGACCTTGTACAGTTGTACTCAGTCTCCAATAACCGCTCCTGAGTGCTGTGCTCCGGAAAGGTTCGATTGCGCACACGCAAACGCTGCTACTTTTCCCTGACCACACCGTTGTTGTCATTGCTCACTTCCTTAGACTTGTTTTACTTGGTGCTTTTGTAAGCGATTTTGTTCATGCGCCACCCGTATACAACCTGTATACCACCAATGTTCAACTGAACATAAAGAATTGGTCCCACAAGAGAAGGATTCCCAGGTGGCGGGTCACATTTTTCGGCCGACGTGTTGATTCATTGACCACATTTTCCGACGCATGATAAAATCGACGACAAACTGGCCTAGCCTACGCGATCAGCATACTAGTTCCAGGCCATTTCCGGGACTGTTCTGGATGTTCAGGCTGACCTTGAGCCCAGCAAAAAATAAAAGCCGAAGGAAAAACTCACATAGAAGAAGAACGATACTGCCTGCCAGTTCGGTCAAACCTCAACTTGCTTCGTGAAATTGGGGGAACATACGTACAACAAGGAAGTAAAGCGCTGTGGAGTGTTTCCCGTTAGGATGCCGTGATGTGCGAGTGGGGCAGACGCACTTATCAATATCATACCAGATACCCAAGTACTGATCCCAGTGGAGATAGAGTAATTGAGCAGGACGACTGCAGAAAGAAACACAAACTCTTGACTTCTGCACGGATACCAAACACGACATACCACATAAGAAGAGAGTCTTGAATAGGTATTTTGTATTAAAAAAATGCTCGTTCGTCAGGCGATTACCGCACCACGGTCTCAAATGGGTCGTACAGGAGCGTCAGCGGCTGGGAAGAGTTTTGTTTTAGTCGTTCAAAAGGTAGGTATATACAATACGTAAGTCGGACAGACCTTATTCATGGCCCATGCAAGGAGAACCAAAGTTCTTGAAATACATGTAGTTTTAGGGTAAACGGAGGAGAGAGCTGGCGTACGGTTGAATGAACAGCGAGAGGTTCTACCAGAAGGATTGAATAGTTGGGTGACGCGAAGCGGAAAAGCTCACGACACTGGATCCTGTCGAGAGACTATGCGAGAATCAGTAGACCTCAAGTATCCACAAGGGAGGTCCTCACGCTAACGAGTCAGGTATGGAGTCCTTTAAATATTCATCGGCGTAGTCCCGTATAATCATGAGAATATATATGCTGACTTTCATACCATACTTAGCGGCCTCCATCAAATCGTGTCCTACGCAATTCTTCGTGAAAAGAGGCGCCGTACCACGTAACCCACTCACGAGTAAACGTCCCTGCAAGGGGAATGAGTATTAAGCCTACCCACTGCTTTGAAATCGTTGTTCCAGCTACGACGGTGAGAGAGGACACGAGGTATTCGGATAGAACGGTTATGAGCTTCACTTTGCAAGTCAGATATTACGTTTCGCGGGAGAATGTGCACTTACCGCGCATCCCAGGATAGCAACACAGACAATTAATGGAAGGTGCAACACTGGTGCTATCCGTTCTTCGTCCCAGTTTTCATCGCCCATGGCCAGGTCACTCTCCGTCGTAGACGACTCATTGTCTGTCTGTCTGCGTCGTGCACGCCACCGAACTGGTGCATATTTTATGGCCTTCCTCCGCTCATGTTCATACTCCTCGCCAGAGAAAAGCGAGCGATGGGAACTAGCTAGACGTCAGAAATATGGGCACTGTGCGGTCAATATTATCAACCCACAAAAACTGGAATATTAGGAACATGATGTAACTGCGGGATGCAGCCAGCCCGATAAAAATTTGAAGACAATGAACACCTACCAGAGAAGAAGAATCAAGGAGATCTGTGATATTGCTATAGTCTCTGGAATGATATGCAAACAATTGCAACTTACCCCGCGACTGATTCGTACAACGTCTTGAACATCGGTTACTGCAGCACTGAATGAAAAAAGCAGTCCTGAAAGACTCCGTCAGAACTTGAGTCAATCGTAAAAGAAGCTGTATATACTGGGGACCATAACCGCATTGGTGCCCAACATTAGCAGGGACATCGTCAACTGAGCATGAGTTGCGCCGAATCCCTGTGTAGAGAATTTGATTCCACCGGAAAGAACTTGAACCCAAGTAGAATCGAATCGAATCAACATGTGAAGAAATTTGTGCTTACATGCTGCTCCAAGTACGAGCAGAATATTGATTAGGATGGACCCCGTCACTGTTGGATATGATCGGTTGATATGGGAAGAACAGGACAGAAACTTGCATACTTGAAGCCTGAAGGACATCCAACTGGCATTGAATTATGGCAATGATCTGTCATGTGGGTGTGTTCTACGTATGCACTTGGTGAGAGAAAACATCCACTGACCCCAGATATCAGCTCAATCGTATTCCCCGCGATGACTCGCATTACGCGCCCGGTGTGATGATCAACCCGTAACGTCAAGTCCTCCATCGCCAATCCAAATATTTTAGCGGTGGGAAGCAATGCCAGAAATGCAACTATTGTGGATTATGAGGTGGAACACACACATTAGTGAAGGATCTCACATGCGAAGGTTTCGCTGCCCATATTTCCCTGACGGAATCGGACGATAAACTTTGAAGAAAAACGTCAGTGGAATTCCATAGCCGTAGTTCAAGCATTTACCATAATCGGAATGAATACCAGAAAAACGTTGAGCCCTGAGGCATGACGTCAATCGTTTTGAAACACGTACATAGGAGGAATACGCACAACTAGCACCAGCCAGGATTCGCAAACTCGATAAAACAGTGGGAGCAGGTGTTACATTGTCCTCCGACTTGATCACATCCTCCGACTTGATCATGGTCGTTGTCGCCCGGCGGAGGTTGAAATGGTGACTTTCGGCAATGTGCACCGAGGATGAGAATGCGACTCGGCGGGGGCGCCGGTTTATTGCTGTGTGAACCTCGGCAGGAGGATGTTCATATAAAAGATCATCGTCACGCAGATGTATCGGACTGTAGCATATTATTTTGAAAAGTCAAAGTCGAAGAAGCAGGAACCACGCACCTCAAAAAGTCCTCGTTCTGATTGACCGAGTTCACCTGACCGGGCGCGCTGGAGGGTATAATGTGAGTTAACAGACCCGGTCTACATTGGCCTGCACATGCAAAACACACATCGAACTATCCTCAAACTTATCAACGGCTCCCATAGTCCTGGTATCCAATCCAACGCAGCCCGATTCAACACTGTTCAGAGATTCTTTATGAATCGGGCTACTGTAACGTTGACTCGACGGCACCGGGAGAGTTGAGAAATCACACACATAGGGTCCTCAGACACCCTGGTGGTGCCCTCCAGGTCGCACACATCGGACTCGTGGGTTGAAGCCACGCCACAGTGGGATGAGCTTTAATGAATCGGTGTCAGTTTTGGCGACCTGCGAAACAAATCTCTTACCTGAGAGGCTCCCTAATCACCTCAGTGATTGAGGGCAACAAGCTGCGGTAAGTGTTCGTCTCTTCTAGACGCGACTGCCTAGGAACGGCCACGATTACCACAGTTCGAGACATGGGGGCAATAAACACACCTGAGCGGTTCTTCCGGTGACCTGGAACTGTCCGAGTCATGATGGTTAGCAGTGAGCGGGGAGTGTTCGGTGGACATGGAATGAGCTGGCAAAACGTGGCTCGCGGCGCCGCGGTAACCGCACATCACATGACGATGCTAGATGAATGCTTCCCGGACCGTTATTTACGTCCACAATGAAAGCGATGTCCGGTTTCCAAAGGACGAAAGCTTGGCGAGCCGCGATACTTACGAAGAATTTGGAAAGGCCCACTGACCTCAAAGCCTGCCCTACGAGCGACCACAGAGAGAATGCCGAGGGAAAGTATTACAAGGTTGGATTGCATTTCTTGTGGGGTTTGTCGTGGATGGACGGAGAACAAAGAATGAAGAGAAAACGAAAACAGAAGAGAAAAATGAGACTGAGTCATCACTTGATCATCACGGCTGCACACGGCACACACAACCACTCGGAGTAAGTCGGAAGTACTTCGGCCTACTCCGGCCCGCGTCGTCCCGCAATTAATATTGCTTCAGCCGCTGCGTTGGCGTTGGCATCCGACTCACTGCGAGCAACCGGTCGATTCAAGCTTTGAAGGGTCAAGTTTGGTTAAAAGTTCACAGGGGCGGAAGTCACTACATGTGCATACCCATTTTTTAACCCCCTCTCGTCCGTAAAGCCCGCCAGAGACAGAGAGAGTAGTATAAAGACTCGATAAAAACTTCGGGGCGCGAGCAAGTACAGATTCTATGGTCTGTCTTGGAGAGACTAATAGAAACTTAATAAATGAGGGAAGGGAGCGCAGAATCGAGATGCACCGGTCATTATGAGTCAGGCGAATTTAGAATAGTGCTTGTTACATCATGATGATTCAAAATTGGCTAAATGTACTCGCCCAGAATGGTGAGAGAGGTAGCTTTAATCACCATGCAATGTTGAAACAAGTTGCACCAAGTATCACGATCAGTACTTCGTCTGGATGAAATTTCCTCACTGTTATCATTTCTTCAATTTGTTTATGGAGATTGGCCATGTGGATCATGTTAGGCCAGAGATACAATAATCACTGAGAAAATGCAGTGAGAAGGGGTTCACCTTCGCGACAGTTTCCGGGACGGATTCTGTTCACGACTTGTGTGCCTTACACCGACCACATGGTCGCTGGAGATGGTAAATCGCCCAGCTCACTAAAACTCTCGCAAATGAACATCCCAACCGTTCGTCGACAGACAAGTCTGGCCCGATATTATTTAATTGCAGGTTGACTGCAAAGTAACACATACGAACAGTCTACCTATGTACGGACCTCGCCGCATAAACGCCAGCAGCAAGAACAACGATGCCAAGGGTGGGCATTAAAGCCCGCACCGCCACCCAGCGTAGGAATATGTAGGTAGCGAACATACCACCCCGCTTCCTGAAACTCTCCGCATCGTTCGTGTGAGGAAATTCAACGTCGGGAACATCATCCCCGAGGAATGCACACAGCCGCTCCCAGCCCTCGCCAACATTGTACTCCAGTAACCGGTCCTTTGGCACCAAACTTCGCACCTCCGCGTAGTGCGCCACCATGCGAGCCTTGGCCTCATCGGCCGGGATGTCTGTCGCTAGCGGTCCAAACATCATCGTCTGAACGACGCGCGAGAAGGCGAGCATGCGTCCTGGGCCGCGCTGGTCAAGCCATTCGGCAAACGAGGCGCGCTTCGTACGGGCGAGGGCCGCGATCGAGGCATTGTACGACTGCCACCATCGGTCAGGATCACGTAGGGTTAGGATGACCTTGGCCTCTGGATACGTGGCGATGAGCTCCTTGGCGAAAAGGATGCTGGGACAGTCCGTCAGCGCCTGTCCAGGGGAAATTAACGACTGTTTTCAGGGATTGAATGACGAAAAATTACCTCGCAATGCCCCACCAGAGAGTCCCACTCCTTACGTCCGTAGGGGGTTCCCTGCCTTAAAAACTTCGCGTTGATCGCCGCCATCCAGAGGTCGATTTGTGCTGGATCCTCCAATACAGCAAACATGTGGTGTGGATTTTTGTAGCCGAGGATATCGAGGGCAGAGCGCAACGCTAGGGATTCAACACTCAGCTGTGAATATTTTTGCTCTGAATTGATGGGACTGAAATAATGGACTCACACGAAGTGCCAGTGCGACAGAATCCCAATGAGAGAACTCTCAACGGAACTGTGCGCTTTTTTAGAGAGGTAGCATCTACCATTGCGCTTTCGAGATCCAAGAGCTGGGGAATTCGTCGTGGAAGCCCGTAAGATTGTTTGTGGGTGCATTAGCGAATATATAGTCTAACAACGGCTTCTCGGCCGTCCCGGCCAGGCCCGGCAGTATATAAACCCAGCCTATCTAATTATGGGATGCCTCATGGCCGTGCCGCTTAGCGCACCGGTTCAACAACCCAAAGTTCGCCCAACCACGGCTAGTCGATCCGGCAGGAGTAATGTTTTCTTGCCTTCCCACTCTTCGCGGCTCATTTTCTCAGAAGGCCTGAAATGTTCGCAATTGGCGGCGCATTCATTCTCTGTGTTCGTGGTATTTTGAAGTAATCAGCTTTATGTAACTTTTGTTCAGGGTTGCATGCAGTGTGTGCAGGGGCCACATTGCCGTCCTATCAAACGGCCTTGGTAAACGCCGCGACGGAGCCCGCGTCTCTCAATGTCCTCTGCTAAGTGAGATCTAGACGGCGGGGGATGATAGGCGAGTCTCTGACCTGCCTACTTATTCCTTGATTTGCGATTCAAGCAATAAGATCTAGGCATATACCTTGTTTAACCCCTCTGTCTGTATGTTTATGTTCCAGCAGGAAATGCACATGGCCTCGTAACCATTTCATCTCTCCAGCGACGACTTTCCTCGCATTTTCGGTGTCACGGGTGACGGCGTTCGCAAACCCCGCGTCTCCTTGGGGTTGAGCACGATGCTAGGTCAGTTTCCAGCTGGTTTGACTCAGCGCGTGCAGGGAGTGATATGTAGGTCGTATATCAAGCCCCGTCCGCACAATAATTTCCGTCCTGGCAGCTCAAGGTCAGAAACAGTGTTCCCATTTAGAAATTGTCGGAACACAAATCGAGTATATATCGCGGGAACGCAGATGCCGTTATCAATTTATTCTACAGAAAGGCTAATGAACCGAGTGTAGACAGTGCCTCAGCTTCGAGGGTGCCTTTGAGGATCAGCAAAGTTGTCAGCCTGATACTTCAACATGCCCGAGATGCCCGAAGAGGCACGTCCAAAAGAGTGTATCGTTTCGGCCGTATAATCAGCCACAGATAAATATGTCTGGCCCGCTGCACAGACTTCTGGCCCATTGCAGATTGACTCTCAAGAAGGTTATTTGGCGTTTGTATTTCAATATTCCCGAGACGCCAGTCGGCGGATCTCCAGAGAATGAAGATCTCGAAGGTACAAGTAGATGCCTGTCTGTGTTGAGCACCAGGATGGTATAGGCTAACAAAGACGACCGCCAATTACAAAGATTGGTATCAACCTTCACGGGTTTCAAATCTGCATCCAGCAGCTAATATTTCGCGCCAATTTCGCGCTGTGACGGGCACGTGAAGCACAGCCTTTCGGCCGGGTCGGGTCGGAATGGATCGGTTGATGTTCCGATCAGCTGGGTTGCTATCTGGCAGTGGCAGTGCTGCTATCTGGCACATTCACTCATTGCCTTAGTTCGAGGCCTCCACAAATCCTGACAATAATTTGTGCTACATTAGGCTTAGATTAGATAGTATTGACCGCTTCAGAACTTTTTAAAAAGGTTCCACAGTAGTGTCACAAAGAAAATGACAGTCTGCCAGATAGCAGTGGCAGTGCTGCTATCTGGCACTTTCAGTAATTAACACAAATTTGAGAGGGTTTCAAATTTGTTTCAAATGGCAAAAAAAATGTGGGAGCTACTTGACATAGATTAGAGAGGATCTGTGTCTTTAGATTTGCGAAATACACCGCGGGAACGAAACTGTAGGAGATGGCGGCGCGCCAGATAGCGATGGGGCACGTGGCCCCTTGCTATCTGACACTCTCCCGCTTTTTGATCTTGTACTTCCTCCGCATTCAACCGGGATCTTGTAGCCCACTCAAGCTCTTTCTTTACCCTGTACATCATTTCCTTCAACCGGGAGGTCTCCCCTGCGACGAAACAAGGTGCAATAACAAAGATTCTCGGGCAACATCGAACGAAGAATGGTGCTAGAATGCACGAAAAGTGGGCTGTTTTGAATACCGGATGGACTGAAGAGTGTTTCAGTGCACCATATCCAATCGCTGAGAGGTCTACAATGAGCCCAGGTCCTAGTAGGTTCATTTTTCCTCTGCTCCTGCCTTCCGTCGACTTCAAGTCAAATTATGGGCTCAGACAAACACAATCTGCTTGAAGTGTGATTGTCAGGGCACACGGATTTCAAGTTTCAGATCTCCTTCTGTGCTTTACGCGTCGCAGCAAGGTGCACTTCCAAATTGTGAGTAAAACCAACAAACTCTGCAAATACACTCTCAACATCCACTACGTACACCAGAACCTCGTGAGCATACCTCTTCCCCATTTCTGTCAGTAACCGCTGCTCTTTACAGTTCCATGCAAGCCATTTCGGTTTCTGTCCCGTGCACCACGACGTGTCTTCATCTCGCCGAATCAATTTCCGCGGAGATGTGGATCACAACACCCAACCTTGTGCCGAAATTTGAATGCTGTCTCCACTCGGACCCAGCCTTGGATACACCTAATCCAGTTTTCTTTGCAATCACAATTTTCTTGGACTTTCCGCTTGCGTTCCTTTGCTCTGAGTGGTATTATTGGTTATGGCGGCTCTCCCGGCCCCGGAGCCTTATTTTTCAGTTGTACCAAAGTTGTATTTGAATCGAAGAACCATATTTTGAATTGCCTCGAGTTGCCTTTGTCTCTCCCTGAGCCTTCCCTTTTTCGATTTCTTTTTCTCGTTTTCACGTCACGGTACCCAGTACAATGAAAAAAAAACCAATGGATCAAACCCGACCCTACCCTCATGACTCACTCAGACTCCCACCTCCTCAGGCTTGTCCCCCATGGCTGTCTACGGCCGAGTGCTTCTGACGCGATTCGCAGAGGATCCTCACCACAGAACTCTGGGAGATAATATTCCACCAACTCTCCTCCACTCACGACCTGCGTCGTCTCGCCACCGTCTGTGCGACATTCAATGCGCTCTGTATCCGCATATTCCAGGTTCCTCCACAGATCCAGGGTCTCAGCTTCCGGGTCCTACCTTTCTGGCGGCCTAGAAATTCTCCCCGGTCTTGTGCGTGCACCCCCAGTGGCGTGGTTGACAACAAGCCCAAAAGCATCACAGCAGATCTCTCCGTTCTCCGCAATTTTGTTCTCCCGTCGGAAAGACTGCGGGAGCTCAGGCTGTCGTTTGGCGACGATCTATTCAGTCCTCCTGTGGCCCCCTCATCGGAATCGCCGCTGGACGCATTTTGTGCGCTCCTCTCCGCGATGGCAGGTGCACCGAGCCCTGCCATCGTGGTCTCATTCAACAAAATATCCAGCTGCAGGCGCGAGGATACCGACCAAGTCCAGTCCCATCCCGAGGTTCCCCTCCGCGCTCGTTCCACCCGCCGCTCTGAAAATTTTCGACAGCTTGGGAGCTTGCTGCGACTGCGACGAGGCAAGGACGCAAAGTCTGGTTCATCTACGACCAGCCCCGTTCGTCTCGACACTGGGAAGCCCATCACGTCGCTGGGCTGTGCGTGCATTTACACCTGCTCCAATGATTCCAACTGCAGGAGGAACGACGGCGAAAATGAATTCAACACCGCTCCACTTTCGTCCAAGTTCACTCTCCTCACTATTGCACCGACCATATTGACCAATTATGGCTCTCCCCGCGCAGCGTCGCGGTTCCCGCGGCCGCTTTGAGCGCAGCCCTCGCCTCCGTCCGCCTCCCTCGCCTTCACGGCATCGACATCGCACTCCCCGGCATCGCCCCAGCCGCGCTCGGAAGCCTCCTGTGGAATCATTCCGGTGTTAATACGCTCACGCATCGCGGCGGCGACGACGAAAACTTGTTTTCTGAACAAGAGGAGGAGGCCGAACGTGGCGCTAATGAATGGGAGCAAAACCCGCTCGTCTCCCCCGCTCTCGCGCACATCGGCTTGTCACACGTCGAGACGGTCGGCTCATCCGTTGCGGGACACATGATCACCGTACTTGCCGCATGCCCACGCCTCTTCCACTTTTCGCTTGCTATATCGCGGCTTGCATCTCTGAGTCACGCTGCGGGCCTCGTCTTGGACCTGCAGGCCATCGCTGGGCGCGGCCTTTACGACAAGGCCACGGAACTCCACCTCGGACTGGTGCAGAACACTCGCTCCAACTTGACTCTGGGTGTTCGGAGTAATAAGTCTGACCATCTCGATTTTGGGTTGAAATCGGATGCGGACCTGTCAACGTCATCGAAGTTCAAGTTGGAATCATCCGCATCCTTCACATCCCCCGCCGCCCTCGCGGTCGCACAGACCCTGTCCTGCGTGCACAGCGTCGCGGTGTGGCTTGATTGCGACCCCGCCTGTGCGTGTGCGGCGGGGGAGGTTCTGTCGCGGCTCGCGCTGCTGCCGCCTGTCGCGGAGGTGCGCTTTGCGATGCGCGCCGCGGAGTTTTCTTGTAGCGACGGGTCCGCGTACTTCAAGCTAACTGAGGTCAGTCAATTAGCGCTCGTCCTTGAGCCGCACTAACGCCCCACAAAGGGATCCACGCGTCCACACGCCGAAGGTGGACGCGTTCGCGGAGAGGGCGTGGGCGGCGCTGCCCGGCGTCGGCAATGGTAGTGCGCGGAGCGTCTGTCCGGAGTGGGGGTGAGGTGAACAGTTTGCCGTGGTGAAACATCGGTTGGTTGGTGGAGATGGTGAGAGGTTATGTATTGGGTCGAGTCAACTTGGTTATTTAACCGTTTTGTACATCAGGTACTGCACGGCCTTAGCAAGGCCGATTTAGAACGGCCATCCGGAATCCAAACGCATGTACAGGTCCTGGAAGGATACGACGCTGAGTTGATTGACATTCTACCAGCTCGTGCTGCGGAAACAAATCCGGTCCAAACTGACGGAATGCGGGAGGTGGTCGACCCTAGGTCGAACCCCGATTTACACAAACGCTCCTCCTCCTACCAATTGCTGCTATACAGGTGGGCTTCCCCTTCTGTCGCCGAACTGCCCGAGGGTGAACAATTCTCACCTCTAAGGTTGACTTACAACAAAATTTTGAAACACAAGTCAAGGTAAGAATCTGAATCTGAGGCGAAGATCTACTAATAATCTCCGTCCTTAGATCTACCGTACGGGTCTACCTATAGATCAGGTCCAGTAATGGAACGTAGACGTTCATGCATGGAGCCACCAAGAGTGGGTTCGACCAAGATTTGGTGGACACTGCAGAGGTTGAGATCTAAAAAACTGCCATTGCTCACTGTAGTTGATTCTTTTGTAATTTGTTCCAACCGCTCCACTCAGGATAATTCCCAAGCTAGATAAAAAGTTATCAGAAATCGAATGGGTTAGAATTTGTACACTACCAATACGCCTTTTCATCTTGCCACCGAAATGCCTGGACCACGACTGAAATTTTTACGCCTCGCGGCCGGACCTGCACTCCTCGTGGTTACAATCATAAATCGAAGTGCGCTTCCTCCCAAAACACGAGCCAACCCAGTTCCCGTTGCCTCAACCCACAGAAACAGTACGGACTGCTACACACGACTCGCATATTTTCTCAAGCTAGAGCAATTTTCTGCCACACCTGGAACTCGCGGAGTGCAGACGAGCTGTGGAATAGCTGTCAATCGGCCCTGAAGGAGTTTCCTGTGGCAGCGCTGCAGCACCCGTAAGGTGTTGCGCGATGATCACACTGCGGAGCGCCCCGTTGACTTGTCGCACATTTGTGCACTCCGAAAGTGTGATTACTGTCTTCTGAATAAATATAGCAAGGGGCACTGGGTGTGATGTCTCGATTTGAGGGACACATCAACCCCACGCTCGGCCAGTTGAAACGCGAGGCGTCAGACGCGGTGCCAAAAAGAATATCAACGCCTGTATCGCCCATTGCATCCGATGTTCACGGCGGCGTGAGTATCGGTAACACAACCGACACAGAGCGTCATAGTTATGACTTGTGAAAGGAAAATGACTCGGAAGTGTTGCCGGAGCGAGGCATATTTCAACTCACACAACTCTACAATTGCAAAAATAAATGGGAGACAACCACGAGACTACAATTAAAAGCAAGATGATGATACCAATGACAAGATAGGGCACGATGATGCTTTAGTGACAAGATAATGATAGATATTCGCAGGGGATCCGGGTCCTGCGTGAGACGAATTAGATCTCCATCCATGAGGGTGAAATGCAAGACCCACGACATGCGCTAAAATATCATAGCGCTGCCTTCGCCTTAGCTTGGGTTATCCGACCGTTTGGACCATACATGAGCTCGAAAACGCGCGCGTCGCCGTTGTAGACCTCGGAGAAGTTGGCATTGCAACGGCGTCCCGCACTCGTCATGGATTTCGAGACGCGCCAAGTCCCTTTAACGTCCATCTCCAGCAGTGCGCCGGCATCAAATTTGCGCTTCTGCAACGCTTTGACGTCTGCGAGCGCGAAGTATGTCTTGAGTGACGATGGAATCGATTCATGGCGCAAGGTGAGAATATCCGTCTCGGTGAGGCTGAACGACTTCTTCGCGTCGCTCTTAAACATGACCTACGCGCGTCAGGCAGACTGGCTAACAAAAAGGTACTGGGGACTCACATAGGTGTTTGCGGGGGTGTCGATACGCGTTCGGACCCTCGATCCATGCTCCCGGAAGTGTAGATTCCCATTTGGTCCGACTCTCCTTGACCATCTTATTGATCTCGCGCTTCATTTTCGCGTCCTCCTTCTCGTCCTCGGTGAGAATTTTCTTGGGTCGCTTCACAAGAGGTTCGGCACGGTAGGCGCAACTCATCTTGGAGCGGTATGACGGCATTTCAAAGGGGGGTTTACGGGATGAGCGGCGCGTTGATGATAGTGGAGGGAAGGAGGAGAGTCACAATGTGACGGGACGCGTCGGTCACGTTTTGATGCTAAATTCAGGCCCCGATTTGGACTCCTATCTAAGCTCCGATGAACTTCAACCAAGCGAGAAGCTGAACGAAATAAATTTTCTAACCACTAGCGAAATTTCCCATGATTTCTATCAGTCCTCCGGCGCAGTCCCAGCTTTGTCATCGTCGTGGAGATGCGGCTGAAGATCTCGTAATTGTGAAGCTCCGAAGCAGATCCTCGCGAGAATGTTGGTAATTACGGGATTCGCGTTTGGGCGTCCAATTTGGATGTTGTCGAGTCAATCTGCGTATAGTGACTGGTGTCGAATGAATTCTGATAATGGGGCTTATTACTGAGGGCGCGCACCTCATCTCGCTTTGCCGTACATAGTAGTCTGGAATGTGACTGTATTTCTGTGGATGAATTTCAACGCTGCGCTGTGTAATGCAGCGAATCCGTGTCTCTAGAAGTGCCCATGCATACCTAAAAAGTTCCTGCAATAAAGATTCATTCTTAACAACCTCAATTTTCAGTCGCTATGGTGCATGGCTATGTTGTTTCGATACACGGATTGAAACAACCTGTGACGTAAGTTGGGAGGGCTTCCTAGGCTATGTATGAGGAGGAAGATTACGAACATATGGTCAAAATTTGTACCTTAAAAACCAGGCCTTCTCGGATTTCGATCCTAGCCCACCGTTCTTCTTTCTGCATGTCGCGTATGCGGTGGCAGATAATCTCCGGTGTTCTTCGACCGGATATGCAACCGTCCGGACCGAGACTGAAGCATAAATAGCCAATCTTCCATCTGATCTAGTCAATTATGCAGACTAGCGCTGGACATGAATATGTTTCAGCTCAGCAGTATATATAATAGCACACATTAAGATTCGACGATAACATGTCCACTTCAATCCCACCCACACAAAACACACAGCCAGCGGTGCCGTTTGTGGCGACACGGCGCCGCACCACCATGGCATGTTCAAACTGTCGGAGACGGAAGGTCAAGGTGGGTTTAGCATCGTACTTTGGGTGTTTATTACTGAGTCGCTGCTTCTCAGTGCATACCGGCCGATGTAGATCATCCTACAACGAGCCCCTGCGCGCGCTGCACAAAGAGACGCCTCACCTGCCAATTCACTCCGGTGTCCGACAAAGACGGTTACAGTCCATCTCCACCCCAGAGCCCAGACGTTTCGAATACAAGTCTGCCCGACTTCATGTCTAGGACGACACGGACACCGCCTGCCACGGGCCCAATTTTTCCGCAAGAGCTAAGCGCGATGCCGCCGTATTCATACCGTCCCTCATCATCCATGAGCTCACGTTACTCGGGCTCCTTGGGGCAGCCCTATATGCACACAGGACAGTCGAACCCCTCCTTCACTTTCAGTCAGCCCCAGCAGTATATGCATCCAACGTACCATCGGTCTGCACAGGTCAACGCCCAATATCCATCGCTGCTGAATCAAAGATACCATCGCGAGGCTGCGCCGACTCATCAATACCCATCGAACCCTGCGCGCCCGTCCTACTCTTCCCATCCCACCCAGCCGGCTACCTCGAGCCCACCTACTCGCTACCAAGGTCCCTCGGATTACAACGAGGTGATGCGTTTCGATCCTACCCTCGATTGCGATTGGCATTCTGCCCCAGGTCCGAGGTGCGGCTTCCAATTGCAGTGAAATGGTATTGAGCTGAGATATCTAATGCCTCTAGCAATTCCCGCTATGGATAGTCCGAATCCCTCGACCTTGCGTTATGCATTGATATAAACCGTTCCATGTCGTAGAGAATCCCAACCGCAGATTGTAACATGATAGATGTCTGACTTGAATTATCATTATTAATTAGGACCCGGGTACAGAAGAGCATACCCTAGTCACATTCAATCCGGTCTCAACTCACCGGTTCCCGATTTTTTGAGCAGCTGCAGGTGGCAATCGCTGTTGACGTCTGTGGGTTCAAAACTCTTTTTTTCAGCTTCATGCGTAAATAACACCGATGTTGCTTTTCTAACTTGGTCTGGAAACCTCGACATGGACTTACACAACTCCTTCCTCCCTCAGCCGGCTCACATCGCAGGGAATTTAAAGATCGTTTTCTGACAGAAGTTCTAGCAACAATATACACGGCCCAGTGGCGTAGCACTGCAGATGCCGGTGAGTTTCGAGTCAATGTGGCGATGTCTCATGGGACTTCCCGAGTTCCGACGGCTGCTGGAAATCCCGACGGCAGAGGGAAAGAACGCTTTCGGAGCCACCTCTGATCGTGATCATTCCAGAGAGTATTGCGAGCCTTGTACGGTACCATGAGGGCCAAGCCAACGCGCGTGATAGCGCCACACACATTATTTCCAGCACACACCAAATATAAGTACAGTCTGGGAAAGCGGTAGATAAATCACTCGCGAGCAGTAGCAACCACAGCATGCTTCCCACCAGCCAGCGGGATATCGGCATTCGCGTCAGAAACTCCCACCTTCTTCCCATCCACCGTGACAGACACGCCTCTGCCGGCACTGCGCAATTCTATGGGCAGCTGGAAGACCCCCGTGGTGCCTGCAGGAACATCGACACTCACAGAAAACGTCGTCGTCGTTCCGCTAGTAGCCACCTTCCACGACACGCCGAACCAACCCAGCGCCGTCTCAAATCCACCCTCCGCGCTTGGCAGACCCGAGAGGCGCGGACTGAGTAGCCACTGCGTGCCCTGCGGGGCGGTAACGCTGAGCCCAAGGACGTAGATGGTAAGCGCGGAGGTGGGGCCCGACGACCATCCGTGGGCGTGCGACGTATATGCCGGGTCGTAGTTGTAACCACGGTACGAGCGGTACCTACAAAAATGCATCCATGAACACGGAGCTGCCAGGAACACTGATGGATGGATTGCGGGAAACGCACCAGATAGATCCGTTGGCAGTGAAGCCCTCGAGCAGCGTGCTCTCGACGGATAAATTCGTGTAAAGCATGTATCCCCATTCCCTGTGCAGGAGATCCATTGCTCGCGACGCGTTTCCGGCTTCGAAGTGTGCTTGGAGCTAATGCCAGAATGAGAATGAATATCAGCACCTCGCAGCAGTGGGCGCCATGAATAGCCCGGCACGGACCTCGAAGCCACTGATGAAGGGTGAAATGGTGTCTGGAAGCTCAGGCGCAACGGGGCCGAGTTCGTTCCAGTTTTTCTCCAAACCAGCGCTCACGGACGCCGCCTGGGAGGCGGACGTCGTGATATTGAAAAGAACCGCGAAGGAGTTGGCATCCTGCGGGCACAGCGTCGTGGTCACGTTGTCGCGATACATGCCCAACTCCTCTACCCAGAACGCATCGTTGAAGTTCGCCTTGAGGATTGTAGCGTTATGGGTCCATGCGGCAGCCAGTGTGGGGAGATTCATCGCCGATGCGAGCGAGGCGCTGATGATGAGTACCTGACAGCGGATGAAAGTCAATGCCGGGGCTGAAAATGGATGAGAGGAATCGCACTCTGTAGAGAATGGCATTTCCTTCTGCGTTGAAGCCACCGCCTCCAAGACGCGCCCAGTCGCGGAGGCCTGTGACGTTCATCAGTCCAACTTTTGGGTCCACCTTCTTCTCCAGGAAGGCTACAGCCTTGGTGTAGTTTGTCCAAATCGTCTGCAGCCACTCGATGTCTCCCGAATACAGGTAATAATTGTCTGTTAATTGAAGTCAATTCATGAGATATAGCCGTGGATCTGAGGTGGCGCACGAGTTCCAATCAACGTCCAGCAATGATACGTGTCGCTGCCAAGCTGGCTGAGCGGGGGACCCGACTCAGGTAGCGTGCCTGTGCTAGGATTAATTGCAGCAAACATGGTGGCAAGGGCGTTCCGCGTTGGCATAAGGTCATTCGTGGAGACAAACTGTGTCGGAACGGCGATTCCCATGTCGCCTGGAAAAGACATCGTTGAATGCTTGAACAGGCAGCTATGGAGAACGAACCTGGCCAGACCGCGCTGTTGGAGTACACTCATGAGCGATGGGTAAGAAGTTGGTATGGAAGGTGGGCTCACCGGTCACGCTTTGCGCCTGCATGTGGGGGAGTGGGATCAGATCACATGGGCGGGAGTAGAGAGGTGGGGGCTGCGCACCGTCCACGATGATCGGCCCAGCGACACCGAGCGTGGCATTATTTGCCCAATCTGCATATTTGACATTAAGTAGCAGTACGGATTTTAACAAACACCACTCACGACCTACGGGCTGGAACGGCACCTGACGACCGGTATGCAGCGGAACCGTGTTGGTCTGCACTGTATAAGCACCAGCCATCCATACTACGCAAAGATTGCTCGATCAATTCGCACAAGTGAGGGGGGAATGGAGGCATCATACTTTTTGTCAAAAAATCCTTGTCGTGGAAGTCCGGATCCGGCGCGGAGAAGTAGCCCGTGTACGCCCTTAAATCGTCGACATGAGGCATGAAGGAGATGCTGCATGACACGTTCGAGATCGTAACAGGCTTCGTCGCTGTCGAGACGATGGTTAGGAACCGAAATCCACCGCGGAGGGAAAACGCGGGCTGCGTCCAAAATCCGGCATGAATCGGGGCAGAGACACGCAGAACGCCGTCATAGGTTGTGGATGCATCGGGGAACGACGAGTCATCGGACGCCGTTGGTCGAATGAACGATGGAGATTCACTGAATGACAACGCAATAGACGAGTTCGCTGAAGCGGAATCAAAATTGAGCGATATCAAGCCCCCAACCTGGTTATATTATAGTGAAGTTCAGATCTTTTTGGCAAGGAGGAGTAAATTACCTCGACACCGAAATCGAGCGCCATCCAGGTCCCTTGACCACTCAACGTGGCGCTTCCGGTGTTGTTTACGAGCCGTTCGGAGTTCGTTACAGAGCCTTCGACTTGTCGAATGGCAGCAGGATAAACAGTCTTTGATTTTGGAGCATAGTTGAAGGCATCCCAGGGGCCTGCGGGTGCCAACCCAAGGGCCGGCCCAGCTAGCAGGAGGTTACAGAGGAGTGTAGAAGTCGAAATCATTGGAATTCTGCCGCCGATGCCCCGCCTTATATATCCGTAGGCAAAAAAGAAGAGAGGTGGTCACAGGATCGAAGCGAAAATAGAAACGGCCCGCTGGGAGTCATGACGGATCTGCTGGAAGGTAGGCCCGTACAACACCATCGTAGTTCCCTTCGCAGTAGATGCATAGTATGGGGGGGCAGCAGGGTAGCAGGTCACATAGGATTGGACATGGGGGTTGGGAGCAAGAAGTCGGAGTTTCAATTCACGTGGCAAGGCCTAGACCGAATCTAGGCTGAGGCTCGTTGGATGTTCAAAAACTTTTCCACAAATTCCAGTGGTTTTACCCCCCGTTCCCTCTTGCGGATGCGTCGAGTGCACAAATTACTCCACCTGATCCCACTGCTGTGAACTTTGTAGCCGGTCTTGCAACTTTTGCATGTCTCGACTCGAGTACTAGTGTTGCCGCGGTCATTCGTTTGGGACACCGGACCCTTGGGTGTCTGGCGCACAAAATTTGCTCATGCCGGAAACATTTAACTTCAGGAGCAGTTCCCGGTCGACTGAAACCCCTCCTGAAACGGATAGTTTCGGCTCAGCTGGAAACGGGCGGAAATTTATGTTTTATGCAAGTGATTCAAGCCGCCAGTAAATGTTTGCTTCCTGGTACAGTATACTGTATTATTTCGTTCAGTTCGACCTGTGGCGTGACACGTAACATTTCACACCAGTTCCACCATCCGACCAAGGACCGAACTTTGCGTGACAAGGCAAATTTCGACCAGGGAATGGGAAATTTTGCATTTTTCGCGTCGCAGAGCTGAAAAAACATGATTTTGGCTCCCGCGTGACGAAATTGGTGTTCGACCAAAATTCGCCATCGACCAAGGGGTGCGTGACGCGTGACGGTATATACCCTGATTCATGACCAAGACAATGAGCTTTATTAACCTTTCCAGGTGCCTCGATTGCGTTTTTCCCTTTGCCATGTGCGTGCGGTTCTCCGGTCGAAGAAGGCCGCAGATAATCTGCAACCGGATAAAGGTCTGGTTTTCAAGGTGCAAATTTTCTCCATGTATTGATGGTGTCCCGCTGATACGCCTACGGCACGGCTAGAAGCGGAGCTGAACTACAGTAAAACAAAATATGCGGGAGGATCTGTGTGCGATGAACGCTCGATAGGCTATACGCGCACTGAATGTGCGAGGGTGCTTCAGTAAAAGCCGCTCAACTCGCTGGTAGAAGAGAGATGGATAGGGGCGTCGGAAAGAATGCAGTAAAAACACCCAAGCTGCGCGAAGTCGATGCAGAGAGACGACGGAGGACTCAGAGAGTGATGAGGCATACCGGTGCGATAGCGAGAGCGAAAGTGATAGCAAAATCAAGAGTCAGTATAAATTTCTCAGCTTGAACCCGTGCGAAAGAGTGCCAGAAATGGTCATTCTTTTGCCAAAATGCTAGTCATTTTTTTTTGCTGGGGGGAGTCCAGGTCAAAAAAAAATACAATACCAAGCAAACAGTCCTCAAAGTTCCGCAGGATCAGTGACCCAGGTTGGAGACAATCCACCGCGCATGAATGTCGGGGAGGTAAAATGAAAACGAACAATTATGTGGGCAGGCTAAATGCCCACTGAAGCAAGATGAATTGCGTGGAAGATGTCAACGTGAAGGCTTTGAGAAACGTTGCTGAGGACCAGCTGAAGCGGCGAGCGCAGACGAAAGTTGAACAAAACCGGCCAGCTGTTGGATTTCGCCGAGGTTCCCGCAGCACCGTAATCCCGATCGCATCAACGGGCCGCGCTCAGCGCCGGCTGAAGCTCATGACCACAACACAATCGCGACATCCATAGCCTAAGCAGGCCTAGGCCTATGTTCAATCTGCTGAGCCACATGATCAGGAGTCACCACACACATATTGGCTCAAAAAAGCTAGGCTTGATGCCCAAATGCGAACCCCCCAAGTTGCAACTGCCAGCATTCTCGAGAGAGAAGCTCAACGAAACCAGACCTTCAAATCACCGGTGAAATTGAACATTGCCGTCTTTTGATCTGATCACGAATATGAGATCGTCCCATCATGATCTCAATCAGCACTTGTGTCTCTCTACCGGTGCCACCTCATCTCCGTTTTTTGTCTGTTGTCTTGCTGCTTGCTTGTGCCGCTCAAGTCTATATCTTTCCTTCCGCTGGGAAGTATTATGGGGCAAGTAACTTCTGAAAAAAAAATCGCCGAACGCCACTTGTACATACACCACCGCCTTGCCCTGAGCTATCATGCCTTCAGAACATTGGCACATACGGAGTGCGGTACCGTGCTAACCTCTGAGCTCTCTGCCTTGCGAACGAATCTTAGTCCAAGCTCCCTCGGGCGGTGACGAATAAATTTCGTGTCTTCCGACTGCTGTCAATTCCAAAGAGACCTCATGCATCCAATAAAGCACTGCTGCCACGAGGTCTTGATGGAACGCAAGCGAGGCGATGACAAAAGCATTTGAATAGAAATGTCCCTAGAAGTTCTAGATTGCATCAGCCACCTTTACTTTATTTATGCTAGCCTATCGATTCTCTTCATGTCCGCAACGTCAAACCTATCCGCGTTGGAGCGGACGATCCGGGTTGGAGCGGACGATCCGTTGGATCAACGACGCGGCGTCGGTGATCCAGTTCGAATCACAGTTTCCACGACGTAAATTCTGCCACCAAATCTTGTACTCTGTCGTCGACACTTTGTAATAATCGGCTGCCTACTGCCGCCACGTTATGGAAACTGACGTGAAGGCAATAATAAAACCAGAGATGCTGTACTCATTCAAACATCTTTCTTCTATCGACCTCTCTCACCATGGTTTTACAACCGGCTGTGCCTCTTGCAGCCACAATTCTATGCTATTTTGTTCTATATGCGGTCCGATCCGTCTATCGCCAGTGGACCTCGCCACTGCGACATGTCGGTGGCCCCAAGAGCCGCAATCCGCTCCTCGGTAACTTCAAACAGTTGATGGTACGCTCCTGAGTCCACCTTGACTTTTTTTGAGACTCACTGACACTACTCGTCGCCATAGGATGACCCAGACCTAACCGCCAAGTGGCGGAGCGAATTTGGACCGAACTTCCGGTTCAAAGGATTGTTTAACGTGCGCCACGATCCCTTCCCCCGTCGTCTGCTCCTTTATGTTCCTTCAGAGAGGCGAATTCCACACGACTGACCTCAAGGCGATTAATCGCATCGTAACAAATACCGTCGTCTACCAGAGGGCGCCATCTAACCGCGAGGCTGCCGGGCGCTTGGTGGGCCAAGGTACCAATATTGCCGTCACATACTCGCGAACAGCACATTCACCCATTCTCCAGGCCTTCTTACCACTGAACTTGACGTGCATCGTCGTCACGCAAGTCTTTCATCCCGCAAACCCACTTAAATACTGACTTTTCCATCCTTGAATATAGCGCCGCATTTTGGTCAGTATTATTCACATTTCTGTCCAGCTGCCGAATCCTTATTATTTATGCAGAACCCAGCCTTCGGTGGCGCGCAAATCCGGGATCTCACGGGGATTTTCATCGAGAAAGCTATTCAGGTGCGTGCTACATTATCATCGGTTGATATTTCCAACACCTGAAGCAATACCTCAGCTGCGTGATATATGGGCACACGAGGTCGAGCTACAGAACGGCAGAGCTCGCGTCGACATCATCTCTTGGCTCCGGCGCGCTACCTTGGACGTTATCGGCGCCGCCGGTACGCTGTTTTCCTTCTTTTTGCCCTACCTGCGCAAACAACGTCTCCGCTTCAGCTTTTGGTTATCAATTCAACACCCTCGACACATCTGGGAAGCCGAACGAACTGAACGAGGCCTTGACTACGCTATTCCACGGCCCCCACGCTGCTCTGTATAGTGCGATTCGGGCAATGCAGGGGATGCATCCTCTTCTCGCACTCCTGGTAAATACCTTCTGCTCCCCCCTCGCATTGCTTTGGTTGCTTATGTGTGTATGTAGCCACTGCCCGGCGGGAAGGCTACAAGGGAGGCACGCGTAAAGATGGAAACCATCGGGGCTCAAATTGTCGCGGACAGAAAGGCAGAGATCAAAGCGTCGGAAGGGGAGAAGGGTGTTCCCAGCGGCAGAGACCTACTCTCTGTATTGCTCAAGGCAAACATGTCGCCCCATATCCCGGAAAGCCAACGCCTCAGTGACAGCGAAGTCATCGGACGTTAGACGCGCCTTCTCCTTCGCTCAATAGAGTGGTCACTGACTATGTCGTTTCATAATAGAAATCCCCGCATTCTTCCTCGCTGGACACGAAACCACCAGGTACGTATATTTTGGGCTTTCTATATATACGACGCTAAGTTTTCGCGTCTTAAAATCATAGCATCTCAACCACTTGGATCCTACATGCGCTATCCTTGTATCCCGCGGTGCAGACAAAACTCCGGGAAGAACTTTTCACCATCGCAAGCGAAAACCCGACCATGGACGAACTCAACTCTCTCTCCTATCTCGAGATTGTGATCCGCGAGACAATGCGAGTCTATGCGCCCGTCGCCTCCCTCAGCCGCATGGCGATGCAAGATGATGTGCTGCCGTTCTCGAAGCCATTCATCGATGTAAAAGGGAATTCGCACGACAGTTTGCCGTGGGTGCTCTGGCCAATTTAACCCGCCCGAAAGATAGGCTGACCTTTTCTTTCTTAGCATTCCAAAAGGGTACATGCTTCACATCCCTATTCTGGCTGTGAATACAGATCCGGCGATCTGGGGCAGCGACGCTGCGGAATTCAAGTGCGTGTTACTTGGACTGCTTCCACACCAATAAATGCTGAGCGGTCTGACAGGCCAGAGCGATGGGAGAAACTCCCCGAGGAAGTCAGCGCCATTCCGGGGGTGTGGGGAAACCTCATCACTTTCTACGCTGGACCGCATAACTGCATCGGCTTCCGCTTCTCCGTTGCCGAGTGCGTTCTCCTCTTGATACTGTTATGCATACTCAATCGTGCGAAACTTGCAGAATGAAGGCCATCGTGTTCACCCTCGTCCGCGCCTTCGAGTTCGAGAACGCAGTACCCAAGGGTGGAATTGGGCGCTTGGCGGGTGTAGTTCAGCGGCCCGTAGTGATTGGGGAGTCGGAGTCAGGGCTCCCGCTGATAGTCAAGCCGGTCAATATTTGAGTAGGGTTAGAAACGTTCGTCCGAAATCAAGCATTTGTTCATACTCTATCGACTCTGTGTGTTGCCGACTCCGCTGCGTGATTTTCGGAGGCAAGTTTGGGAGGATCTAAGTATGTGAGACGCGAATGTATGTGGGTCCAAGCAGGTCCAGCATCAACGGAATTTGGGTCATCCGCCAGATTGCGGGGTTACCTATTCGGTGCGCACCAAAGTTGCCCAGCGCATCTGAAAACTATTCTTGTTTGGATTAGCTCAACGGCGAGGAAGTCTAGTGTTCACAATCCTCAACAACAGTATAATCAGCGTTGACGGCTGGAGTGGTTTGAATATACAACTAGAGGCAGGGAGAACATTTTCAGCTTTATGGAATTCAAGATTGATATAAAAATACGGCAATGACATACGAGGGTCGAACGGTGATTAGTGGATTTCGACAAGCGTCACCTCCGTCTCAGATATTAGCTCGGTAATTTTCTCCAGCAGCCACGGTTTTCGCTCCTCTGAATCGGCTCCCTCCAACTCACGAGCCAGACGACGCACCCCTTCATCCAGCACATTACTCGTTGTGAACAGTGGAAACCACCGCATGTAACACATCCCGCCGTGGCTTATAAACGCGCGGTGCAGGCCCAGCCGCCCGCCCGCGAGATGTGCCCGCGCGAGCTGGTCGTCGTTGCACGGCTCGTTGGGAATGCCCCACGGGCCGCACACGTGCACCAATTTGTCGAACCCATGCAGCTTGACCTCCGCGCGGCCGTTGGAGTAGTCGAATCCGATGTAGAACGACTGATCGGGGTGGGCGGCGAGGAAGAATACCTGGCACTCCAGGATGGAGTGCTTGGAGTGGAGGTAATCTTTGTGCAGGATGGCGCGGATGAAGTCGCGGTCTCGGGGGCGGGAACGCGCTGTATATAGTGTGAATGAGAGGAGGCGGAAGGGGAGACGGGGTCGTACTTTTACAAATGCAGCGGATGGAACAACCGCTGCGGTGGCCGCCGGTGTACCAATCGCGACGCTGGCAAGCGCCGGAACAGTAATAGTGCCGCATGCATCCGGCACACCGTCGCAAGGCGGCTCTTTCAAGAATAGCGCCGCACTGTTCAAAGTTTGGGGATCAGAGCGACGTGGGTAGGTTGAAAAAACCGACCTCAAGATTATCGCAGGCCCTCGATGATTTGTACTCTTCAGAATCGAACACATCCATCAACGCAGCACGTTCATCAGCCAGGTCCGAGAACTTTTTCCAGTCCTCCCAGATCGGTGATTCCGCGAACTCGGGGGTAGCGATTACATCGTGTATCTCGGCTATAGATACACGGATCTGGCGGAGAACATGATAGTGGATGGAGCATGCCGGGAGGTCTCGCCTCAGGAAGGCGTGGATCTGTGGCATATCTGCATAAACCGCCGCACAGGATACAATCGCGCGCAACAATCCCGTCTTTAGCGCCGTCCTTAGACGATTGAGATCCGATTGCGTTAATCCGCCAAGGAGGTGAAAGCAGATGTCCAGCGCCATAACAACACCCTTAGCTGCACGCACAGATTCAGCGTCGCGCACAGCGCAGATGGTGTCGATTAGGACGTCGAGCATGCCTGCAGAAACGAATATTTCGGGGGCCCACAGGAGCCCGCGGAATCGGGCGTCCCGCAGAAAAACGACAAGGCCGTCAAGCAACTCCTCGGTTTGTTCGGGGTTGTCCGGAATGAGGGCGATATGGTTTACGAGCAGTATTGCCAGGTCGTCCACGGTGCCGCCTGCGCCTTCAACTACCTCCTCCACGTGAGCAAGGTGGTGCGCCTCATTGACGGGCTGGTGGCATAAAGCGAGAGTTTCGCGGCCACGGAGGTATTTGCAGACGCCGGACAGGCCCGAGATGTCCCCGTAGGTGTGTGCATGGTGCAAGAACACTGCCCAGGCCTGTGCCACCAGGACGCGCACCCCGGGCGTCAAATTGACTGCCTCGGCTGTTTCGGGGGCAGAATAGAATCGGTCGAGGATCCAGAAGTAGCAAAGGCGATTCTCCAGTTCGCCAACAGAGTCAGAGGCAGGCAGAAAATAGTAATATCTGTCGAGCCATTCAGCACGCATCCCGAGGTACCTTCGATCATACCTATCGAGGCATTGGATCCATTGCCAGCAACGAGGCCACAGCTGCGGTAACACCTTCGCCGGAAGACTTTCAAGCTGGTTGAGTGCCAACAACGAGATAAAGGCTCTGGTCATGGCGGTAGCCACGCTATCGTCGAGTGATGGCCTGTCCAGCGCGTCAGCGCTTGGAATCCCCGCGGGGTCGAGATTAGCGTAGAATACGGGGATTTGAGGATCCGTCTGAGAAACTGGGCCATTCGAGAAATTCCGCTGCAGACGACGGAGACTGTCGATGGAGCCATGCGCAGCGGCGGTAGCAATTCTCTACGTATGTTGGTGTAATTTTGGAGTGCGAAAGGAAAAAGTGCTTGCCCTGATAGAAACGGGAAGCCGCGAAAGGGTCTCAAGGCGGAGACCCCGATCCAACACCTCTTCGGGACGAGTGGCTAGCATGGAAGGAAGCCGAAGGAAAGAGAAAATTCTATGCCACGTGAATATTTCCATGTGCACGACGGAACAAACAACGGAAGCAAATTCACAGGGCCATTTTGCGCTTCGTGTTTTACATGTAGTAGAGATATTTCTTGGTGAATGAGCACTCTTATACACGTTCAATCTGTCTATCACTGACTCATAATCCTCGGGTTTGAACTTGACCTCTAGTCTCGGGTGCCGGAACAGCTTTGCTTCTAAGTTGTAACGATTGAAACTCTCAAAATCAGCTTTCAAAAGGAGGACAATACTCGTACAATTTGGACTCCTTTCTCATCGAAATCAGTACAAACTTGCATGCAATGGCACTTGGTCCGCCGAAACAATTGTACATACTGAACCGGTCCGACAATCCCGTCCACCACATTGCCGCTTTGCTGCTTGTGAGAAGTAAGTTTTCTCAGTAGGCACATATCGCGGCGGAGAGAGGAATGAACCCGATGAATGCCGATCTGAAAATCAATTAAAATTTGCTGAAAACCAACTGAAAACGCTCGTGGAATTTGGGTCACCAGGAGAAATCGGACCGATCGCCGGTGCATTGCCACATCGTGATGGGGACGTAAGCATTTGCTTTTGTTTTTAACCCCCATGCGAATCTGAATGCACCCTTCCCTGCGGCCCGAAACGCTCCCGTACTCTCTCCAGGTAATCAGTCTCGACTATATTTCACTCCAATTGATGACTTGCGTAGAGGACGGCGGACTTTTTACTGGTGGGGAGCGGTGTGGTGAAGGATGCAAATGGCAGGGCTCTGGGATTCAAGGCTAAGGCGAGGGATATGCAACCTTTTCTCCCGGTATTCTTCGCGAATCTTGACCCTGTTGGAATTCCTAGCCCAGACAGGATTCACGACATGCAGGCTGGTGGTGAGGGGATCGAGGCTGTCATTGGGGCCGCACGGTCGCTGGGCGTAATCGCCGGCCTAGAAATACCCTCTGATGCCTACCCCGACATATGGAAACGTATATGGCCCTGGATCCGATTCGTTGACACTTACCAGGAATATTTACTCGAAATTCCCAGCAAACGGGAGCTTTACGCGACCTTCGTTTTATTATTCGTGCGATTTCAGACTGGCGGTTGTCTCGAGCTCGTTGCATCCGCCCCTGACGTCCGTGCCGTTGTGGCAACTGCTTGGGATCTATTCGTCGACGCTCCTGACGAACGTGGGGATTCACTATTCCATGTAGCTGTTTTCATCCAGTCCGCCCGGAAGATATCGGATACTCGATGGCTCGAACAGTATCTGGAGGGCAGTGGCGGAGGTGTGGAAAATCTAGCTACCATGATCGTCGAGCTTCTAAAGCGGGCAATCTGGGACGGGAAACCCAGGCAAGGGGATAGACATCTCAAAGCGGTGGTTGGCATGCTGGGCGACTTGGACAGCCAAAAAGAGACAGAACTGCCCGGTCAACTCATTTCGGCACTTCTGCGTCGTGGGATTCTGCGGACTCTCACAACGGCCATCGGCGCCTTCAACTCTGTCGCCATCGTCACCGACATCCCCACGCTGCTCCTAGGCCTTCATGTTTTGGCACGCTACGCGACGACGCCCCCCGGTCGCATGTGGATATCCGAGGTTCTCAGGGCTGGTCTTCTCCGGATTTTGGTCCAAATGGCCGCGCATCCTCTCAGCAGCTCGGCGCAATCAACGGAGCTGCAGCGGTTTGTGGTATCAGTGCTTCCGCCGTACACTCTGTATCACAGTGTCCTCCTCGACATAAAGCTTTGCCTCCTCGATGTGGACGCACTTGTGAAAACCGAGATCTTTGCGGCTTCGGAACTATTCGCACCATGGCAAAGATTCTATGCTCTCGTCCAGGAACGTCTGCAGCTCCTCGACAGTTTCGATTCGAGTCGCCCGACCGTCTATAAAGCTTGTGATAATATGACAGTGAAGTGATCCTGTATTCGAGTCTTTTCGGATTTCTGATGTTCCTCATAGTGCAGCGAAATTTGCGTCAAGTCGAAGCTCCAGCGGTGCTCAAACTGCCTCGACTTATATTACTGCTCTAAACAGTGCCAGAAGGTGGATTGGCGAGCAGGTCATCGGGAGGACTGCGCAAAATTCTGGGCTCTGCGCCGATTACCAGGTATGTCTCTTGCTCCAATATGCGTCCAAGGACCGACCACGCACTCAGAGGAGCGGCAGTGGAACACGCAAGACAGAGCTTTCCTGCGCGCCCTCATCCGCCACGACTTCCTCGCAAACCGTCCGCGGCTCTTTGCGCAGGAAATAGCTATGCGAAAGGAAGATCCCACCCAACTTTCCTACGTCGTATTCGACTATATGAGAAGCCCACGCTCCGTCAACCTCGTCCACTGGCCTCGTAGTCCCGGCGAGGAAGTAGCTCTCCCGCGTGCCGTTCTCGACCGATTCCACGACCACGGCCGCCGCGCGGCGATGAGTGGCCTCCGTCTCGACGTACATCTCATGGTGATACCCAACGGGCTCCAGAGCCACTGGAAGGTCGTTCCGATGCGCTCCCGGGGGTCGGACCTCTCCGATGCGTTGCAGGAGGTGGTACGCAAAACGGCTGACATGCGGAGCGACGATTCGGCTTTCGAGGCAAAGGTGGCGGAGGAGGTTCGCCCGCTGATGGAGATGGAGCTGGATTTCATATACGAGTGAGTAGAGGACAGGAATATATATTGGTGTGTGGTTCGTCTAGTTCCTCATGGAAGCAACGAATCTCTACTGCATACGCATGCAGTTTCGTCTGCAGTTTCGTCTCATGGCGATGCCTACAGCTCTATTCAAGAACGACAGCCAATCTTAGGAGGTCTTTGGACTCTCAAGGCACCCTTGATTACTTGTTTTGGCCACCATACAGAATCAATGTCCAATCTCTGATTCGTCCTTGGGCGCAGCGTCGGAATCCACTTACTTCAATTTGAACGATGGTTTTCTTTCGTACCAGTTTATATACGGGGGGAAACAGAAACACTGCTTTCGGTGGAGTACGTATACCCGTTGTGCGTATTGCGCTACTCTATTTTCATCTCGCCGTGCCTGACTACCTTCCTGTAGTCTCTGGATGCCGTCTCTGCAACATATTAGACGCATTGGCAATTGCTGGCACTACCATATCGACTGCGACATTATTCCCTGTGTTCCGACTTTATGGTTTTATGCATTTGTATCTCGCTGTGCGTTCCTGCGCATGTAATCACACCATTAATTGGTATTTTCCCCTGAAAACGTTCGGAGAAGGAGATTTCCATCCTGGTCCCAGAAGCGTGATTGATGGGTATTGCCCTTTCCTCGTCAATTGCTAGCCTTTGCTCCACATCATCCACTGAAGCCCGCTCTAAGCCTGGCACCTGTACTTATCCAGCTTAGTTTGACTCCAAGTATGTAGTCGGTTCCTTGTCTCCGTGGCATCGGCGATACTATTCGTCATGCACGGCAGCAGCAACGGCAATGTCGGATTCCCGCCTTCGAGCGCGAGGTTCGCAGTGGAAAATATGTGGTTGGTACCGCACAGATCTGCAAACTATGTGATCAGAGAAAACATATAAAACAGTTGGTAAATTATTTCACCCAAGGTTGCATACTCATTGACAACGACGGCGTCCTCGCCTACAATCACGGCTAAGTAGTATTAAAAGCTAGCGCCCATCTTACTGTGATCAGGCTGTACGCCAATATCTGCAGCGGAGAGAAACGAAGCGGCGAGAGATGGGGGGAACTGTTCCCGAACGATTACTTTCGCTGGCAAGACTGCAAGTTCGGAAACCTTTCTCGACTGGATCGGACACACTGAAATTCATGATGGTCTTGTTTTCAAAGCCCTCTACAAAAACCGTTATTCATGCATGTGCTCGGGGCGGCAGCCGCTCAACAGCTTCTGGACTGAAACGTCAAGAACTCCGAATTACCCGGCAAAAAGGGGGACCGTGGACTTCTAAGCATATTTTGCACGTGGTGAGCTTTTTGCCCTTGGTTTTCGTGGTTGAATTATTTTTTTGGCCGGAATGAGCCGACTTTTCGCTTCATTAGGCCCACTTCGCAGCAATTCTAGCTACTCCGTGGAGGCGAATTTCCGTTGAAATGGTTCCGTAACCAGCTGGGCTCGAAACGTTATATTTGCGCTGCGGATTGGTTGGAACCTGAGAGGGGTCCTGGAGAGTGCGCCGAGGAACGGGATGCATTTCCAGCCGGTACGATGTATTAAGCAGGTGCGGTAAGTCAACTCACGGACACTTGTCTTAGTTAATCGGTTAGTGTCGTTGATTGATTAAGCCATGCGATGGATCAACTACACGACCACTAGGGCGACCTGGTTGCCCGTTGGGCCCGGGCTCGTTGATTCTTGGGGTCCTTTATCCTGGGCAGGCGGTGGCGAAGATGCAAGGTCTACAATTTGATCTCATTTCATCTGACGGCCATAAAGGCATAAATTCCCGTTAGCAACTTCAACGAGCAATGACACCACCCTCTACTCTGATACAGCTTTCTAAACTCATTGCAGAGTCCGTCGCCGCCCTTCAGGTCATCTGCGACACGGACGGAATCCGAATCCCCGACCTTGATGATGGATCGATCCCTATCGAGGCACTGCCCTTTGAACCAACAATGCTGCGACTAAACTGGGGAAGTGATCGCTGCGGCAGGGTTGCAGCTTGCAGCACTTACCATGCCTCCTAAGGAAGTATTATTGGAGGTCATGCATGGTGTAAGTGTCCCCCACTTTCCCGTCGCTCGCAGTGCTGACTTTCCTGCAGCCACACCTGGCGGCCGCACTTCGGGTCTCCATCGAGGCGAACGTTCCTGATATCCTCAGGGAAGCTGGCCCGGCTGTACGTACTAGTACTGAGGCAAATACGGATTATCAATTTCCCCAGGGCTTGGACGCACACCTGATCGCCGCGAAGAGCCACATTGACGGCAATAAGCTCGGTGCGCGCAAACCATTTTTCTCCTCTGGTCATCGCTATTGAATGTACCGAAGCCCGAATTATGCGATATCTTTCTTCGCACCATATATATCGCGAGGTTAACCCCGACACGTTTGCAAACAACCGGCTATCCGCGGTGCTCGCGACCGAAAAGCCCGTGACGGAACTTTTCTCCAAGTGCGCTCTTTCATATTTTGTTACTGAATGGTAGTTGACTTCTCGCCTATAAAGTCCCGGCGACAAACACGAGAATACTTCCGGCTTCGCGGCATACGCGACGTTTATGTGAGGCTTCCCGAATTTACTTTCCGGGTTTTCAACGGTCCCGGTTAGGTTGGATCTGGGGAGCAAATCCACCTGTTATCTATGGGAAACTGTCTCCGATCCAGCGGTAGCCTCTTCATACAAAGTTGTCGATAGCTCTTTTCATCGGATGCTGGGGATAGATGTCCCTGTCTGGAAGTTCTGGGAACAACCAGAACAGAAACAAATCCGAAGGCTGTTCGGGATTGGGCTCAAAGGTGCGTGTTCGACTTCTGAGACCGTCTGGTTCTAGCTGCCGCCATCTGACAATAAGCTCTAAGGTTCTGGAGCTACGTATCCCGAAGGCGTGATTTTGGAAGGCAAGTCGCTTGCTAGAACGAAGAGGAGTGTAATTATGTAACCCCTCTAGCTTTCCCGTGGGCCGAGTTGCCAAATGGTGCGGTTGTGGTCGATGTCGGGGGCGGAGTGGGATGGGCAAGCCTGGTTCTGGCAAGGAAAAACCCGCATCTACGGATCGTTATTCAGGAGCAGGCAGAGGTAGTCCAGCAGAGCATAAAAGTAACCCTTGAACTGAACACATCACACTGGCAGCGCTCACCTGTAATTTTTTGTAGATGTGGAAGCAGGAACTCCCCGGCGCTGTCGAGAGCGGCCAAGTCAGGGTCTGCGGTACGTTCGCGGCTCGGATCGTCTGGTCAAGTTGATATTAACTCATGGGTGGTGAAAAGTGCACGACTTCTTCCAGCCTCAGCCGGTCCAGGACGCTGCTGTCTTCTTCCTCCGCTTTATTATTCACGACTGGCCTGACGCGGACGCCAGGAATATTTTGATGCAGCTACGGCGTGCGGCCACTCCACAAACGACGCTCGTTCTTCTCGATCACGTCGTTCCCTACGCATGCCCGCAGCCCGACATGAACGTCGAGGGAAGCGAGTCGGAATCTTTCGCTGTGGCTCCCTACCCCTTGCTTCCAAATTATGGGGCCGCAAACGCACTGGCATACGCTTCTGATATGAGGGTGGGTTGGCAGTGTTACATACAGTCACACAAACTAAATTTACGCCAGATGCTCGTTGTATTGAATTCGCAAGAGCGAAAAATCACGGATCTCGACAGACTCTTGGCAAGCGTGGGTTGGAGATTGAGGCGCATTGTCCGGATTGAGGCAACTAGCAGCTTCTTCCAACCCATCCAGGCGGTGCCTCGTGTCGTTTGAGCGCTTCGCGTTTTATTTTCGATGAATATGAGCACGAGTAGCTGTAACTATTCGAGACTGCAAAGCCCGTGGGAAAATGAACAAGAAACTTGAATGATTGTGAATGTTGAATGATTTCAGAATTGTATCCTGAAGGTCTATGGAATCATCACGGCGAGAGGAGCCCGGAAACGTCAGAAATACGTACTCGACTTGCAGTATCAATTCTGCGCGGAAGCTGAGGCCAGACCGCACAGAATTCGGATCGTGATGTGGCGCTTGATCCAGTCGATACGGTAGAAAGTCCCTCACGGCCAATTCGCTGCGAGATGCCCGAGTTCTGTGGGAGGCGTCCGGGGAGCGTGCGGAGAACCACAGGGTTGGATCAAAAATTGGCTGTCTCGGGCACAGGCGGGAGAGAAACGACGTCTGTAGCCTACTGCCAGTACCCGAGTTGTGTGGATTTTTCCCATGTCAGAGTTTCGGTGTGTCAATGTTGCCCGCACTTATCGATATTGGCCCCGATGAAGTGACCCTTTGAGCGATAAATGGCTTCGCCACGGTATCGGGACCAAAGTACTTGTGCAAGGAATCCAGTAGCATGATCAAAGCATGATTAGTAGCATCCAACTTAAACCATCGAGCAAAAAGGACTCGAAGTGACAAAGCTTGGCAAGCCAACGCCGTGCGGAAACACATTCCAGCTGGAAAAATCCGTCGGCCTAGAGATGGCTCAAGTGATGCCCAAGGTAATGCCGACTGCGTAGCTCTACGTATCCGACCGGCGGCCGTGCTTGGAGCCACTGGCAGTGCCGGGTATGATGTAGCCGAGATTGTCTCTGTTTGGCATGGCCGACTCCCGAGTCATTACGAATCTCTTCTTCGACTCGGTATCTCTCTCAGATGGACCTCACTGGCGAGAATGTCTTGAAACTTGGTGAATATACTTGAATACAGGTCAATTACATCTTCACATCTACCGATGCTTCGTTGGACAGCAGAACCCGTGGAACTAATTTTTTTTGTATAAACTGGACAGAGGACCTGACTGGGGCTACGTCCGACTGAGATGACAATCCCATCTCAACCCGTCAGTTGAGTTCTGTTCGCACTCACTAGGATCGGATGATCTGAGAAATTCGATTCCCTACCACTGATGCAGAGGACGTAGGGTGAGGAAGCAGACTTTCTTGAAATCGCATTCATCATTCCATTCAGGAGCTGTATAGCTACACATAAATTCACCCGCCAGTATATGCTATAGCCTATAACCTCGCAAGTACATAGGATCCCCCGGCTCTCGGCAACCTCGCTTACGAGTTCCTCGGAATTTCCTTTCCCGGGGCCGCTGAAGTTGGACTCTTCAAGCTCATTCAGCAGGCTGCGGATACTCGTATGGATCCTATTTTTGCAGCACTAGTCAATTCATTTCTATGGCGTCGTGAAGATGTCAGCTTACGGATGCCAGATATACCTTCATGCTGGTCTTTGTAACGGAGATCCGAATACAGAATGCAAGAGTCTGATTTCACAGGATTTAAAGACAGTATCAGCCAGTGAATTGGGGCAGCACCTCAGACTTTTAACATTTTGCAGATTCCCCAACCTAACGAGGAATGAGTAACCAATATCCAACCGGCCCTCTCTCGCCGCTGCAGAAAGGCAAGGCGTGCATCAATTGTCGGTCAGTTTTCTCAGCTAATGGCATTCAAGCGCTAGCCTCATTTTCCCTTTTCGCAGACGCAGGAAAATTGTGGGCTCTCCCCGCAACAATTTCGAAAAAAAAAAGGAAACTAACCTGTTCGGTAGAAATGCGATGGTGGACGCCCTATGTGTGGGCCATGCTCACGATTTTCTGTTGCCTTCGGAGACTGCGAATACACGGATACTGGTCCATCCAGTGGACAAATGCTTGAAGGTCAATGGGCTTTATAACGCACGTCCACCGCATCATTAATTATCTCGCAGAACAAATTTCCATCCTGCAGGCCCGCATCGAAGAGCTTGAAAAACCCAAGGATCAGCGCTTGACCTTAACCATGCCGCACGCTTCTAGTAGCCACGGACACCGCTCTTCTCACTCCCAAGTCTCTCCAACCAATACAATGGGCCTTGGTCCTCTTCTCAACTATTTCTGTGCGTTTATGTATTTTCAGTTGAGATCTCAGTTCAATAACCCGCCTTAGATTCGCAACAGACGTCTGTAACGTCTGTGAATCATGCGACAGTAAACTCCATGCCAACTGTGCGTAATCAGATTGACGCTGACTTGGGATTCCCGAAATTAATGCACAGTCAGGAGTTGCCTTTCATAGTACTTCAAGCTCTGCGAGTCTCCAAAAGTAATCCTTGGATTTATGTCTGACTCCAACTATCCAGGGTTCACAACTTCCTGCATAATGCCTCATGTTTCGGCTTCTTCCTCGACACACAGGCATTCCACGATGCTGTGACCAGCAGCAGCGGGCGGAATCTTCCGCCCGTGCTTATGAATGTCTTGTATCTGTGGGGTGTGCACCTGTCGAAAGACGAGCGCATCACGATGTACGAGCCGGCGTTCCTCGCCCACGCCCTCCGCAGCACGGCGAGCAGCCTCAGTGGTACACACCCGCGCACGATTCTACATAGTTTGCAGGCATCGGTCCTCCTTGCGTATTACTTCATCCGAAACGCACGCTTTCTTGAGGGAAAATACCACACCAGCGCAGCTGTCTCCATTGCCTTGAGTGCAGGCCTTCATCGCATCCGTGGGTCGCATAGCAGCGCCTACACAACCTCGACCGAGGCGCTCCCTCCCGCTGCTGATGCCGTCGAGGAGGGTGAACGGATCAACGCATTTTGGACCGTACTCACCCTCAACAACTGTTGGGCCAGCACCGACGGCTCGCCATCGAACGTTTCGTATGGATCTTCTGGTCTGAAGATCGACACGCCTTGGCCTTTGGATCCGCGCGATTATGTGGAGGTAAGTCAAGTCGAACTCCCCTCAATTAAGCGCTCAACTTATAAATCGCCTCCGTCGTTCGCCGGTAGCGCCCCCACCTTGTTCCCCGGCACAGCAGTGGAACAGTTACGCGTTTTATAACCGACGTTCCAGATGACGTTGGATCCTGTGCAGCTCTCTACGCAAAGGCCGGCATCCTCTTCGAGAGCGCCACAAGGCTCGGCGCGTGTTACCGTCCAAGTACGCCACCATGTAATATAGTATCTCTCAGTGACTCATCTTGAATCATTTTTCAGACGGAATCCCACCTAACGACCCCCACCTCAGTGTCATGGTCCGCAGGATCGATGTATTTGCCGCGGGGCTGCCAGCCATCCAGTCAAAGGCTATGCTTGTCATCCACACTCTGGTCCATGTAGCGGCAATCCAATTGCACAACCCCCTCGTGAAGGATCACCCGTTTGCGCGTACCAAGGCACTTTCTGCTGCCCGTTCGGTTGTCAATAGTTTGGCGAAGATGGATGTGCCTAATGTGGGCCTCATCGATCCCATCCTTGCGGTTCGTTTCATTTCATCCCGGGCTCGTGACACCATGTTGCTGGCGCTAATGTAATCCAACCAGCCGCTGTGGACTTCGACAGGTCTCGTTATCATCAACGAGGTGGTTCGCCGGCGCCTGGAGAGTGGCTCTATTCACAAGGGCCTTGTGGATGCATTGAACATCGTCGTCACCGCAATGCAAATCTTCGCACAACAATCACGTCTGGCGGGTCTGTAACGATTCCTGACATCCGTCAAACCGCACTGACATTACCCTGTTAAATTTCAGCCGCACAGCTCGAAACTGTGCGCCAAGCGTACAATAGTGCGCGTATCAGGAGTTGATATAGAATTTCACGAGAAGACTAAGAAGCGGAGAATTAGACATGGTTTCACCTTAGAGATAGACTTCTGCAACTGTAACTGCTGGGTTCAGCAGCGTGTGTGTGTTTAATCAATGAACCATTTGGTTTGGATTTCTGACATTTGTTTATTTCCATATGCATCCGACCGTGTTTGCACCACACTCACTTCCCCCAGTTCAATCCACTATACAATTGCATAATCATGACAACTGCCAGCCCTAGTTCATTATAAAGTCCAGGTAGTTACTTACGATTCTCGGGTCAATCTACTATGTACTTGATTAAAAACAGTCATCTCTGGCCCATTCCAAACCTCTCGTGTAGCGGGACTCATCTATTGCGCATGCGTCACAAGCAGAGGACTGTTGAGGTTGAATAAATGCGTCCTCCCGGTAATCGGTGACCAGGCAACTCGCCGTTGACGGGATGGGCACGTCAAGTGCTGGGATGGTGGGGTTTCTTAAGTGCGGACTGTTTCTTGAACTTTTTAGAACTCTAGGGAAAGATGAACGTCGAATCCTCAGTACGCAGCGGAAGACTTACAGGGTCGGTTGGCGTGTTTCCAGGTTTGACAATAATCGCCTGATTAACGCAGTTAGAAATGGAACCAACGAATGATAAGATGACAGCGCACGTCCGGATTCGCCGGGGTACCAGGCTTTCCGTGGTGCAGGATCCGAATCTACCACAGATAAGACGAGTGCAAGTCGTGGAAGTAGAAAAATGAACGCACGGGTTTGCCGGTGGCCGAAGGCTTTCTAAAGGGCTTTGAAGACTTTTGAGCAAGCTGAGCATGGGACCATTAGAGGGAAGGCACACAGGTTTCGTCGACTTGACCCCAGGTTTAAGAATGATCGCCTGATGAACGCAGTTAGAAACAAAATCAATGCAAAGTACTACTAGTATATGAGCGCACGTCCGGATTCGGCCCGGCGCCAGGCTTTCCATTGTGCTGTATCCGAATCTAACACCAGTAAGGCGGATGAACGTCATGGACGTAGAAAAGTGAACATACCGGTTTGCCGCTGTAGCGGTGGATTCGGGTCAGCGAGGTTTGGCTTGGCAGAGGTTGCGAGGATCGAGGTGTTTGGTCGAGTTTGGCAAGGGCATTAGCTTAGTGATCCGCGTAGCACAGCCTCAAGTCACCGCTCTGCTTCTGCGTCGTCGCATCTTCGCAGTTCTCAGTGCCAGACTCGCCGTCTCCACCGCCGGATGGAGTCTTCACCATGGGCTTCGAGTTTGTGTGCTTTGGCTTGCTTGTATGGTCTTTGGGCCCGGGCATGCCTCCGCTGGGCCTCTTCGGCGGCTTAACGACGGTGCGGGCCCCCTTCCGACGGGCTGCGTCTTTGCAACTGCCATTGCGGTGCGGGCCTCCGCACTGACGACACCCTGAGAGAGACGCTCAGTCAGATCATTTCTGGACTTGTTGCAACTTGAAATCAGACGGAAACTCACAGCCGTGATTGTGGTAGAGCACAGTGCAAGGACAAGAAGGAGGATCCAAACGTGGACGCGTCGAGAGAACATAGTCGTAACGAGAAGCGTTCAAAGTGAAAACAAAGGCGGAAAAGAAGAAAATTGAAATGGCCTGAGTCAGAAGAGAGGAAACAAAAGAAGAACCAGTCCAAGTGGGCCGATTCTCTGGAGCTTGGAATGAAAGAAGAGTAATGCAGAATTCAATGTCGAACCCCTATTTATATACTGCGTACAAGCGGCCTGTGATGCCTCCGGGCGGGGTTCTGGGTATTCCGAAGATCCCAGAGGCACCGAACTCGTCGACGCGCTATGTGTAAATGCGTGGGAGTGTGTGGGTCGACTGTTGTCGCTTCATGTCGGCACGGACCGGTGAGACAATTGCCCGGAAAGTTACAACGCCGATGAACCGATTTGAATGTGATGCAAATTCTGGCAAGCGAATCAAATTGGTCGTGGCAGAGCCCTGGTGAATGTGAATTCACCATAGCAAAGGAGAGCACTTTCCCTTCTTTGCCAAATACGAACTTTCCAAGTTTACTTCCGAGGTAAACAAGTGGAGAAGCCACAAGTGTGTGAGGAGGCACTTGCCGCTCCGTCCTGGATGCGAGGAAGAAATCCGAGGGATCAAGGAACACCTTGGAAACAGGATGATCAATTGACTTTAAGTGCAGGATAGTGAATCCTGCCGGGATCTGGCAGGATTCGGGCCACCTCAAACATGCCCGCCCACCTGGTTCCAGGATCCCACAAGCCTCGCCAGTGTACGGTAACCCTCCACACATAGCCGGACTCGACGAACACATTTCGGCGTTGAAGGAAGTCATTGTATCTGTGAACAATGCCATCGGTGGAGAGGGCAATATTCAAACTGTAGGATGAATGCAAAGGAAGTAAGAGGTCTACCAATTTACACGGGTCTTTGATCGGAGAACAGGATGTCGTGCGGAAGCTGGCAGCGAATGTGTATCCAGTAGTTGATGGAAGATTAGCGAAATGGACGAACCGTTGTTTTGCGAGGTGTTGCGAGTCTGATCCATACATGCATGGCGATGTATTAGCAGAGAGTAAAATGAAGCAATAGGGACAGCAAAGGCAGCAACCCGCACAGAGAATCAGCACACCACAACCTCCATGTCGCCCCAATCCAGCGTCTTGAACAGCAGAGAACCTGGACGGTCAATTTCGAGGCAGAGGGTAAAATACATCACCAAGAATGATAGACAGCCATTGGAGTGGCAGCGAAGCGAGAACAGCTAGTAGGCGAGCATCCACTTCGTCGTAGAAGAATGCGATATTGGCGGTTGCAGCACAGACAGCGAGTCTGACCAAGACCAAAGGAATGCCTTCGTGATCCTGGCGGCCTGGCCCAGATCGTGACACGGACGCTGTCCGAGGAAAAGCAAGGAAGTAGAACTGGAATGAAGTGAGGAGGCATAGCAGAGATTTCCCTCTAGTTAGATCTATAGGGAGGACTAAGGCGCCGACAATCGGAATCTCTGTCATGACGGTAAGAGCGAAGCAGTGGACCGAGCCGGCCCGACTCAGTTGCTCGGTGCTTAAAGCCGCATCTTCTCACGCAGGCACATCACCAAAAAACCAGATCAATTATGATCATTATGATCCGGGCCAGGAATTGTAAGCGGCATAATCATGTATAATCCGCTCATAATCCTTCGCACTTCGGCTGCAAGTTGTGTGAGCGATTCTATCGGTTCACAATCGAATTACGTTTCTATTCCACTTTCCTTACAACAAATTATACACATTCCCGCCAGCCACCGCATCAGGCTTGCTGATCACCTTCATCCAGCCGACCTGGATTCTTCTGCTGCAGTCCCGCCGTGACCTTCTCGGTCCTTTCTCAGTCCTCTAAACATGTGGGTGTTTGGACCCCCACTCAAAGTCTCGACGAAGCATCTTCGCGCTTGATGCTGACTCTTCCGGCGACCGGATGCCTGGCTTGTTTCAAATTTCCCCCATCCCGTGTAATTTTTCTTTTGTTCCTTTCGCGCCAGCTCGACATGGAGTACATACACTGCAGTTACCAGTAGTGCATTGGACTTGGAGCGCCCCGGGATAAGCGCGGGCACAGGGTATTTCTGACTCCAGTTGATGGGAACACATACTGTACTATTTCGACCAAGTATTCAGGTGACGCGTGACGCGGCCCTCTGAATTGAATACTTTTGATCTTGGTGACGGTGACAATCCATTTTGGCGGCCCAAATAGGCCTAAAAACGCGAAAATCTCCGCTCCGGCATGCGCCGGAGCTCTATATATGGTAATCTTGGCGTGATAGCCGAGAAATGAAGACTTTGAAAAGTAAGGGCTTGGCGTGACACGAAAAAGGGCTGAATACTTGGTCGAAATAGTACAGTATGGCGGAATGGCGTGATTGACGGCATCAAATGGTTCGTCGCTCCTTGCCTCCTCCTTTCACCTTCCTCGTTTCCCTCACACTTCCTACCTATTCGTCCTTTCGCTAGCGTCCCTCTTACCGCTTCAAGTTGCCCTTCGAGCCCATCCATCCAGATTATGTTTCTGTCCATTCAATTGCTCCTCCATGTCGTCGAGTTGTCAAGTCCTGTATTCAAGTGCTCTTCAAATGCTCTCAATCATGCCCCAATCAAGTCCTCTCAAGTCCTCCTCAAGTCATCATCAAGTTCTCTTCAAATTTTCCTCTTGCAAGTCCCATGTGCTCTGGAACATCACATATTCCCTGTGTACCGCTACATCTGCCCAGTGCGTTAATTTTGGTATAACTTTAGCTCTTGCGAATTTCTAGTCATGTACTATGTGCTCCTTGAAATTGATGATTTTGTTTATTTTGCATATTGTGTGATGGAAAGCGGCCTCAAATGAGCTCAGAACACGATTGCAAACTGCACAATCGAATATAAACCAGGAAATCGAATTCACTCCTTACAATCGATTGCCTCTCCTTGCGTTCTGATCACAACTACATCATAACAGGGGCATAAAGTGTCGGTCCCCCTTACAACTGATTATCCCCGTTCACAATAGGATTGTGTCGATTATGGACCGATTATGCCGATTATATGCGATCATAATCGGCTTGTGGACGCATCACAAATCTCCAGGGTTTTTGGTGATGCAGTATGGATCGGATCAAATGCCGATGCTTGTCGAAGCCCGTTTTGGCGCCGAAACGTCAGCATCCTGATGCGGAAGCGCTTTATCACACGAAATGCGAACCACCAGAGACGGCAATATTGGCATCCGATCTGTGATACTAGATAGCGAATTCACAACCAACTAATAATGATAATGAGAGACACCTGGCAAGCACTCTTGTTGAAGCCTTGCTGAAGTTTTCGACAGATGTGAATTTCACAAGCAATTCAGAAAATAAATGTGTTCAGTTCATCAGCTCAGTTGCCGATTTTTCCTATACCCATGATACCATCCATCTCCACGCCGTGTCCTTCGGATGGCATTGCAGCGAATGAGATGCTTTCGTGGAAATAGAACCATGAATGGGTGCTGGCTGGTGCTGGTGGCGCAGAAAATCCCAACAAACTCGGGTGATGCCGTCAATCGACAACCATCGCATGGAGAGCAGCGTATTAAACGTGGGATCGCGGATCATTGGAGGTATCGCATTTTATCATTGCGATCGATGCGGCGGGGCCTGGCCAGAGCCGACAAAATCGCTGCCTGCGGTTCATACGGAAATCGCACGGAAATTGCAGCACAGGAACGAGCTTGAAAGGGTTCTGACAGCCAAACGGATGCGGCAAGGCGCAAAGGTCGGGGAAGGAAATGGATCAAATAAGGTCATCGTTGCTAGAGAGTTCGATACACGACGCGGACGGTGTTTGGGCACGGCGCCAATGAGCCTAGGGCGCAGTACGGCGGGGTGTGCATGCGCGGGGTGAGGGATAGCGGCTGGTGTGCTGACGGTACACATCAGACTCGATGGCGCTCATGCTGCTGCTCTGCGTCGGATGGAGACTGACCATGAGTGAGGCCACATCTATTTGAATGGCGCCAGTGCAATGCGGTCTGTGACCCAGATGGGATGATGCCTGCGGTGGGAACTCGCTGTACTTGGTATGGAAGAGGATCTATGTAGTAAGTAGAAAAGAAGTGTCAGAGTTTAGGATCAATAAGAGTGTCACAAAATTCTCGAGTCGTCAATAAAAGTGTCGTGATTTTGAGGTCGGCATATAAAAGTGTCGGGACTTGCGAATAAAAGTGTCGTGATTTGGCTTGCGGTTATCAAAAGTGTCGTAAGTCGGTTTGGTCAATAAAAGTGTCGTGAAAACCAACCACTTTCCGACACTTTTATTGATCCACCGAAATCCGATATAAGTGTCAGAAAGTGGCAAATTTCACAATATAAGTGCCGGGAAGTTGAAAAAGTCGAAAAAAAAGTGTCGCATTATTAAATGTACGCTTTGACCGCCATATGGAGGCGATGTCTGGCCAGAGGAGAGTAGAAGAGCAATATAAAAGATGAATGGGTGTCATGTTAGCGGAGTGCACTATGATATACAAGTCGGGCGGCAGGAGGGGAGGAAGAATATGATTCAATTGGACAATAAAGGGAGGGGATGGTGTTGAGTGGAAAATAAGTTCACTAAGAAGATTGGTTGTATCCGATGATTTCAAGTAATCTTAATTTAGTGCTGTGGCTCTCACGTTATTCCCTTTTCAGGAAGTTGGTGGTGAAAGTCCGTAAACGGTAAGCGGTAAATCTGTCTGATCGGTGGCGGCGGTGTAACAAATAAAGACCTCTGAGTCTTTGAAGTGTTATTTGTTATCAGTAACAATCACGGCGGTTGTTTGAGCTTTATAGGCCTGCTTAATTCGTATAGAAGTCTCCAAAGACTAACTATTTGAATCACACGGTATAAAGTTTGAGAAAAACTGGTGGTAACTACACAGGGGTAATTGGGGGATTTTTCTGAAAGAGGTCCTCCTTATATACTAATTCTACGGTGAGTCATATATGAATGAATAGGTCTACGACTTGGTTTACTGACTACATCTGACTTGAATCTTGACTCAAAAAGAAAAAATTCGGAGTTCTGATTCATTTGGATTCCGAAACGGTGCCGTTTCAAGCCGTGTGATCCGAATGATCCGAATTTTGACCTTGTATTTCCGACAGCAATTTTCAGACAAACATATTTTATGGGAAACAGATTTCCCCTGGCTCAACGGGAGCGCTGACGGTTAAGTGTAGCAAGTAAGGGACTCACCGCACTCTCCTTTCAATTACAGATATAATGACCATACATCCAATGAAGCCCCGCAGAAAATTACATGGTCTTGCGGGTCCATGTGTCTTCTGTCTGTGCTGCGATCCTGGTGGATCGAGTCGTGGGGGACACCTGGAACGGTGGGCGTCCAGAAAGCGTCGCCGGTACACCGTCCAGAAAGCGGGAGTCCTGCTGTGCAATGGTGTATCTCGAGTGCGCCAAGTCGTTTGAAAGCAAAAGCCATTAAGCCATCATCTCGGGCATTCTCCCTCTCACTGTGGGCCACGAGGGTGCCCAGACGACGTGCAGTGTGCAGCCTGTGAGCGTGTTTCGAGCGAGTCGATCACCCAGTCCGATGGTATTCGACGGCATGCTCAAAGTGACCAGCAGGAGAGTCCTCAAGACCGTCTGCGTCCCCTCTCGCTGGATGACGACGTCGCGCAAAGTCACTGCAGTGCGTCCCTTCCTGTTGGATTTGGCAGAGAGATTCCAGCCTTCTGTACTCCGAACACGATGAGATCTCAAGCCAGGTACAAAGCAAAGGAGGCAAACTAGGAAGAGGCTCATCCCAACTTTGGTCACTAATCACATCACGTTTTTTGGGACCTCTGTATGATTTTCCATTTTATCAATCATTATTCAGCCATTCATACAACTAATACTGAGACTGATGGTGAAAAGTCCGGATAAAACCATTTTCGGAGCCAAAATCGGTATCAGACCTATAATAGTATTATCCAGGGTCCTAGAGTACCTACCATTCACTGCCCCTCCCCTCCCTCGCTGCTCTCGGAGAGTCCCCCGAGCCGGGGCAGCTCAGGTAGGCATGCTAAAGACTCGCTCGCTAGTTTTTCTCTATATACTGACCCTAACTCTAACCAGTCTGAGGCTAGACAACATCAGAAGACCCGGAGTTAGGATGTGCTGCACATTTCCTCACTCCTTGCAAGCATCATGCAGTCCTCTCATGTTCACAGCCCTCTAAAGTATGTAAAAATGATTGGGCCTAGGTAAGGTTCAAACCAAAGCAAGTCTGATAAAATCATGAAAAGATTACATAAAGAACGCTCTGGTAACGACACAGCTACGTCGTATCCAACTGAGGCAAGCCACCATAATTCAGTACGAGAAGTGTACCACTACATCCCGCCTTTGCCCGGAAACCGTGCACGTGACGTGTCCAGGGAGGGGTAGACCAGCGCTGGCTCTGGTTACACACCGGTGTGAGGCGGGTTGACGCCATCAATTTCCCATCCACCAAAGCAACAGCAGCAAATCTCGGCTCCCAGCAACGACCAGCAAACGGTGGACTTGGTCAAGGATGACTGCAATGATGCTGGAAAAAATATAAAAGCTTTTTTTTTTTTTTTTTTTTGGTGGTACAATATCGGCTGAATGACAACTAACAAAGTTAGCCTCACCAGTCGCGTAAGGTTCAGAGGACCAGGGCCCTCCATAGAGAGAGTAGGGGTGTCCACCCCCGAGGAAATGCTCTTCGCACGAAGCTATCAGCAACAGTGTGGGGCTAGTTGTGCCATTTCTAGTCCGGCCACAGATCCCTTGAAACGGGTGGGGACGGCGATCTTTGTGATCTCCTCGACACAACACCCACTAAAACCTCGGGTGCTCTCAGCCAGTTGTCTGGCAGTTCTTCCTCTTTGTATAAGGATCCCTTCCAAGTATCTAGTAAAAGTTGAGGGTCTACGGCATGTTGCCGCCCGAATTTGATTCGGTTTGTCAGTGCTCGATCGATGTTCAACTTCTCGTTAAGCAGTGCAACCCAGCGATTCTTGATTTCCGCTGAAGTAAGTGCCGATCCCATCGACAGAGTTGGCCATGTGTTGTGTTTCAGAAGCCATAGTTCCTCAGCTAGTTCCCAGGCCTCAGATTGCCCGGACGTTGTACAGTCAAAGAGAATATGTTCGAGTGATTCTTCAACCTCACATACATGGCATTTCTCTCTAGCTTCCAATTCCGGTATATGGTGCCAGTAGCCAACACGGTTAACTCCGTGCAGTGTCTTCCAAAGAAAGTTCCGAACCTGGCGTGATATGTCTTTGTTGTGAATCGATTTCCAGATGGCCACTACCGTGGGTGTTTTCCCATAGGCAGCCTTTACCGCCTTCTGTACTGCTAGGACATTTTCGTCCGTAGTTTTCCGGTGGACGTGGTCCCGGAGTTCCTTGATTGCCTTGTAGGCCATGGCCTGGGTAAGCGTCGAGAGCTTTGCCCCGTATAGTGTTGATTCGGGCTGCATCTGCAGGTCCACATAGTCGTGTTCGTTGCTTTTCGAGGTGTCACGTGCCAGCGCGACCGCTTCCCTCACTCCATCTGAGTCCTTCACTACTGCAAACATCGTCTTGGCTGTTCTCGACCTTATAGCTGATATCAGCGCCATTGTCTGCTCTTTGTAGGGTGTGTTCATCCAGCCCTTGTCGTCCCATCCCGGGAGGTTCTTAGTCACGGCTCGGAGGACGTGGTTTTTCCCACTCTCGAGTCGCAATTCTGTGTTAGTCGAGTACGACTGTATGGCATGGAGCGCGGCGATAACCTCCGCGTTTGGGAGGGTCTGGTCCAGCTCTGTGGGTATGGCGATGGACATATTTTCTGGGTCGTCGGCACCATACCAGACGCCTGCTCCCGCACGCACTTCGGCAGTTCCACTCCCGTGGGCAGAACTTCCCAGTGAGATTGTTTTCAAAACGTCTCCGCCGTTGCGGCCTATTTTCGGCAGAGGGGCGGGGCCTATTATCGCCCTTTTGCCTGGGTCTGTGAAAAAACTAAAGCCCTTGGTCAGGCTTAGGATGGGTTCCGGGCCAACGAAAACCACTTCCTCCTCCGGATCTTGCATTCCCGTTTCTTGTTGTGCAATATCTCGGGCGTGTGGGTCCCACTTGCTCAGCAGGAGCTTTTATTGTTTTATTCAAGGTGTTTCTACTTTATACCGCGCCATTTTCGCGCAAGCGTGCGGGTTCTGGCATTTTTGGAAGGCCCTGTCATCTATGCAGTCCAGGCAGGTACATTTCCGGTCTGCCCTATGCCTCGGATCGTCCAGTCTAGCTGATATGACTTCTGCATCCCCCATGGTTTTCGCCTCGTGTTTCGACCGCAGGCACTTACACTGTATCGAGTTATTCACGCGGTGTTTCCTGCGGTCTTCTCCGAAGTGGTGCCATAGCGGCAGCTTCCTCCTTATCTCCTGTGTCGGTTGGTGCGTGTCAAAAATAATTCCATACCTTTTAGCTACGTTCACCATTTCTTTCAGTCTTGGTGGCAGATCACTCCTCTTTGGGGACCAGGATTGCATAAAGGTGTTAACCTGCAATCCTTTTTCAACTTTTGGCTTTTCCAGGGGGTGTTTTGCAATTGTGTTGTCGGCAACGTAGGCCCAGGTTGCCCTTTTTTCTGGGTCCAGCTCCAGGTATGATTTGAGTCTCATTACATGCAGAGTCTCATTTCTTGCAGTGATGTCGAAGAGGTCTTTCCCTCCTACATCCTTCGGCGCCAAAAGCATGTCTCGCTGGACAGGGGAGGACTTTCTCCCCGCCCACATGAACTCACGCTGTACCTTTATTAGGTGTTTTTCGACTGACTTCGGCATCCCGTTTACCTGTGCCATGTATTGGGTCATGGACCCAATAGTAATCTGTGTTATATGGCGTCTCATTTCCAGGGTGGGGTGATTTCTTCCCCATACCTCCAGTGCTGAGTTAGCTTCTTGAAAACCGTGATACTGCATGCCAATATATTTTCTTCAGCTGTTCGAGTTTTTCACCTGCATATCCAAGTATGCAACCAGTAAATTGACGTTACCAGACAGGTACATACTGTATTTTCGAGCCATAAAAATTTCTCTCATTGTTTTTAAGTTTGGTAGTGTTTTTCTTTTTGGTCTCTCAGGTCCACCTTCCTGTCCTTGTTGGAGGCTTTTGGACTCTCTCGATCCAAATTCGTTAGCGTGGGACTGATGGGAAGAGACAACTCGACTTGACTCGATCAAAACTCAACTTGCCTCATCTGATCGAGTTGTGATGAGTTGGCCACACCGCCTGACCTCACCTCGCACCACAGCAACACTACATAGGGTAGGTTCGGAGCAAGCCTGTCTCTGGTCCGGTGAGCCGGACAATCTCGGAGAGAGGCTTGAGACAAAGTGATCAAAATAGCCGGGATCTTTAAACCATTATGCTGACTTCATATAGTCCAACAAAGAGATACCCACAGGTGGAAACACTATCTGATACTGTACTAATCCGACCGTAAGTTCAGGTGTCGGGTGACAGACCTCTGTGAATTGAACTTCTGGAAGCTGGTGACGGTGAAATTGAACTTTTCTCGCCCAAATAGGCCGAAAAAGCCCCTAAAAATCGCTCCGGCATTCGCCGGACTGCCTTTTAAGGGAATTATTGATGGTATTTATCAGCGTGAACTTGTTATCCAGTGAACTATGTCGGTGACGCGTGACACCCAGTGAACCTACGGTCGAATTAGTACAGTATACACAGAGTTGAAGTAGTCAAGTCGAAAGAATATTCCCGCCCGTGGTTGTCATATTTCAAGGCATTTTGGCTGCCATCAATGTTCAGAGAACTTGTGGTATTCCGTTGTTCACAGGAGAGTTTGGGTTCAGCTAAAGTCATACTGCCCTGTGAGAGGTATTATACATTGTTTCCCCTTACTTGGAATCTCCCACTGGAGGCTTTCAAAGAGGTCATTTTACGCAGGATCAAAGGAGTCACATTGTGACCCGCCTTGAAACGTCACGCCGTGACTGACAACGTCGAAGAAAGTTTGCCATCATTTTGGTATTGTTTTTTCCTGCACTCACCGGTGTACTGTAGTATTTCGACCAAGTATTTGAATGACGCGTGACACACGGTCTTCTGAATTGAAGACTTTCGGACTTGGTGAGTGACAATCAATGCCTGGATACTAAAAGTATCCGGGTCTTACGCATTGAACATGTTAGCTCTGTTTAGATAAAATCACCTTATTTGGTAATTGTAGTTCTCACATTCTGTGGTGTCGGTTCGAACTCCGGCAGTTCCGTTTAGAGGGTTTTTTGTATGCCCGATTATGACTCCTACCATAACAGACAAAACCCTCCCCTCGCACACACTGGTGGAACAAGGCTAGATAAGTTGAATGTCGGGCTTTCTCCTTAGTGATTGTTGTATGGAACCCATCTACCCTTGAAGTTTGATGTCATGAGAATTACTGGTCAAGTTTATAGAGCAGTTAATTGACAAGTTGGGTAAAGTTTGACGAGCCGATGGTATTGGAAGTGGCCATGCGGAAGACTGCTGTCTAGGGATGTTGGAAGGATTGAATGGGATGAGATATCACCCGTTTTTTTTTGGTACAGTGCATTCAAAATTTCAAATGAGATTCAATGAGTTCGATTGTAAATAATTGTGTTTGACCGTCTAATTTTCATCTTTTCTTGCCCTCATCCCATAAAAAGGTCCGGGGTATCAAGGCGCCACCCAGCAGGGCCATACCCAACGTATAATTAACTCAAATTTGGAGGGAGGTATACACATTTGAACATACAGCTACTATTATATGGAATTCCCACTGTTTTCAGAGAATTTAAAATTACCCTAATAGGTAGTACAGGATCTTGAGTCTCATCTGTGTTGTCTGCTGGCCCCAACCCTCCAATCTCTGGTATGTGAAGTTCTATGAGTCGAGGTAAGATTTCTGCCGAAGCTACCCCAACTGGTACATCAAGCACTGAGATGAGCCAGGGATCGGGTGTGAGTTTCCAAAACATCTCTGGAAATGGCTGCCAGTTTTTCATCCACGAGAACTACCTGTTTGGCTTGAGATGATCGTTCAAACAAAGGTCTGGCAGTTGTCCATAACTCTATGGCTTTTGAAGTATATCCCTTGAGTTGGGCAATATTACCAAGCTGTAGCATGCATTCAGCTCTGCTGCGATGGACATCCATGTAGGTAAAACCTTCTAATGCCACAGTGAAAAGACTTGTAGCTGTGCCCTGGTCATTGATAGCAAGAAGTATGTCTCCCAGGAATTGCAGGGATTTATGAATATCGAGCTTCTGTTTTCTTTTCAGGGAAAGGATAAGATATACTGTTGCCCACGAAGGACTCCACCCTGCCTGGTCTGTTGAACACCAGCGATTTCTATTTGCAAGCCCCTCCAAACAGTATGTCTCAATTTCTGAATATCTTCCCAAAGCAAATCTGAAGCACTGTTGAAAGAGGAGGCTGGCTGCCAAAGTCTTGCCCTCTCTCAGATCAAGATCTGCAGTGGTTGCATCACAACACACCAGCATTAATGACTGTTTTATGCCAGTGAATAATGATCTTGCATCAGCTATGTGCCTTTGAACCACCTCTGTTGGCAGTCCCATGTGCACACTAATCTGGCCAATTGTGAGTAAGCTTGTTCCATGCAGATATGGAGCATCATCTCGAGGTTCATCACACAACATTTGCTGTTTGATATTATAGGCCTCCACAAACTCTGACTTTGAGATGTGGATCTCAGCTTGAGTGGCCAGAAGAGTATGGTATGTCTCCTCCCCCGACATACCACCAAGACTCAACAGATCCATCCCTCTGATGCATGAAGCTAGAGCAGCCTTATAGTTCCCAAGGGCCCACCAGCATTTAGTTTTTTGGTTCAGTGCCCTTGCTTCATTCCATATATCCCCAGAGATGTGGGCTAGTCTCTCTGCCTCGTATGCATGCCTTTGACCTCTGCTATAATCCCCTTGCACCCATTTTGACTGTGCCAGATTGAGCAGAATTTGTGACTGCCTCTTTATGTTGCCACTTGATAATGCCAATGAGTTTCCAAGGTGGAAATAGTGTGTTGATGTTACAATATCATTGTACCGAGAAAAATAGGCTCCTAGGGTATTAAAGAATCTAGCTATCGGAGTTGTTTAATTTATAACTCAGAAACAGCATTTTATGGACAACTTACATTTGATATCTGAATCATCGAAGTGAGCCAAATTTACCAATGCTCGGTTAATCAAGACAGCATGATTGGAGTTCACATTCTGTTCCCATGAGGATACAAGCTCTGAGATAACATATACTTCTAAACCTGGGTTGTTTAAGTCAGGTAGGAACTTCATAATCTTATCAAAGAGTGGAAGATGCCCCCTGCGAGACACATAACTGAAAGTTTCAAGGTAGCAGGTGCAGTAGATACTGTTGACCAGCTTTGGATTGTCAGGGTACAATCCATTGCAAAGAAGATTCTGGATATTACCAAAATTGGAAGATATCTGTGCAATAGCTCTAGAGCCAGACAGTGTTCCCCTGTGTGTGTTGTAGAAATGAAGCAGCTGCTGAAAATATTCAAGAAGTGGTTGAACAACATATGTCTCTGGAGGATGGAACTTTTGCATGTATTCCCGAATAGGTACCAAGACCTTGAGGTGCTTCTTTTCATCAATGTATGCAAGGGAGGTGGCCAATAATGATGATTTGTGGGTCAGTATGTTCTCAATTGGGAGTTTACTTTGAAGTAAGTCTGCATCTGATATGCCATCTGGAAGCATTGACAGCAGACCAAGGAAATCCTGTGTCTGGGGACTGGATTTCATTCGTGAGCTATTGAGGGATAAAGAGATAGATATGTCAAGGTTTGACCATTTATCAAGACCTTCAGAGATGGCAGATGTTTTTTCTGTTTCCCACCGAGACAGAACAGTGGCACAATCCTCAGTGTCAACCAGGTGAGCAATGAGATTGATTGCTAAAGGCATGTTGCCGGTGAGTGCAAGGACTTGATCAACTGCCTTGACATCATGTCTGTCATCTGCTATATCCGTGAAAGTATTCTGAGCAGCCTCATTTGTCAAGGGCTCTAATTGTGGCAAGAAGGGCCTTGTCCATCCAACTTTGCCTGGCCTCTCTGCCCCTCGCATTGTAATCTACTAAGTCATTAGTCACAGCACAGAGGAGAATTCTATGCCCACAAGTAATGCCAGATGTTGAACATCAGTGATTAAAGATAAAAACTCTTCAACATCTCCCCGGGTTTCTTTGGGATCCCACAATGTCTCCAAATTATCCAGAATCAGGAGACAAGCAGGATTCCTCAAGAAAAACTGGATGATAGACTTTGCAACATCCTTTCCAGGTTTCAAGCCCAGATGGGCACCAATGAGTGCAGCAAGTTCATCCTTGGTAGATGCACTATCACCTGCAACAAAAAACCGTCTCTGTTCAAATTTCTCCATGATCTGGGGATGATGCAAGACTGCTCTGGCTAAACTGGTCTTTCCAATGCCTCCCAGACCTAAGATTGCAAGTCTGGGTGTCTTGTCCACAAAGAGGTCCAAAATGTGGGATAGTTCAGCCCTGCGACCATGGAATATTTTGGGTTCCGATGGGAGCAAAGAGATTGATGCGGAGCTGAGTATGGATAAGCAAAGCACAAATTGTTTACACGTCATCATACCTGTTATCAAGCATAGAAAACAGGCTCTGTGTGAGAGTTACTAGCACTGTTTCAACTTGCAGCAACAAAAGTTACATACTACAGATCCCCTGTCTGAGGCAGCATCCACCGAAAGAGCTTCAATCATCATAAGAACTTCTTGGTGTTTATCTTCCATATATTTCTGCATGTCCACCGCATTTCGAAGAAGATTCACATTCACCCACTATACAGTTTTAGCTACCCTAGCTGGTATACAGGGCACAACAACATACCTCTAACCCATCCAGAGCCTCTTGTAACTCAGTACTACATGCTTTCAACAATGTGCTCATTTCTCCCTGGCGGAAGAAGTGTCGGATCTTGCTTTTATCCTGTTGTGCTTCCACGTAATTGTGAATCTTGTACAATGTCCTGAAGTACTAATATTAGTATTGCGTAGCTGTGAAATCAGTATGGAAGCAATACTCCATGAATTTTCCAATCTGGTTCAAGGTGCTCGGAGGCAGGTCTAGCCCGATTGTAAACTTGACATGGATTGAAATAATTGCATACAGCAAGGTGTAGGTCTGCTCCATAAGATTGACCACATCACTTTTGTTTTGTCTGATAGTCTGATTGGAGATTGGTAAACCAAAGCTAATGAAGTGCATTTTGAAAATTGGAGTATACTTACCTGCACAGCTGTCAATAAAGACCGAGCAGTCTTCGAAATTGGCCCCAGGAACGGTGCCTTAACAGTGTCTGCAAGCAATTCAAGAGTGGACACTACTCCAGTAAAGCCAGTCATAATATTGTTCAAGCGAATTTCAGTCTGAGTAGGCTGGGACGAGAAGGGCATTTTGCTTTGATGGGCAACGGTGTGCAGATAGATGTACATGTAAGGCTTATTTATATGCCATGCGCATGTACAGCATTGAATGAGTAGCACTTCATCTATTGCTTCGATCTGCTCGCCACGCTGATACTGCGGTCACGCTTTCGTACATAGTAAACTAGGTGTTCCCATTTCGGGATGACGCTGGCACAATTAACTTTCTTCTTCCGTTGTATTAGCGGACACATCTATCCTTACGCCGCAATTCCATTTGTTTTATCTCGAGATCTCGTAATCCCACTACCAGCAAAGGACTTCATGCCTATGCGCCCGGCAGCGTCAAATCCAGTCGCTTTTCGGATAACTTTATTTGACACTAAGGCGCCATCCCTGTGGGCTCGGAGCTGACACACCATGAGTAGCCCGCATCAGCGTGCGGATGCTGGCACTCCAAGATCCCCGGTGCCTAGTACCGATGCACCAAGTAAGATTACATATTGACTCCATCCACCGTAATCAAATCCGCACCCGCCAATGTTGATTCCTGACCTGGCGATGCGCCGTGAGCGGGTGTATGTAAGTCAGAATCATGATTCATGTAATCGCCACGCTTTGTAAACACTGCTAGAACTCACTATAAGACAGCGATTTCCGGAATTCCCCTTCTACAGGCGAACTTTTGGCCTTGATACGGGAATCTCGGCCTATGGACAAAGCTATGTGAACGTTAAGCGGCAACCAACGTCAACTTCGGGCCACGGAAGAGGTACATTCGGAGCTAGAGACGATGTTGACGGAAATACCTTCCCAAGAAGGAGTTGACTAGTAACGAATAGTGAACGGGATCCTAAACGTATTGAAGACCTCTTGGCAATTAGCGATTCTCACCGAATGGAGATCGGAGTTCGAGAAGGGGACAAATACTCATTAGTCTCCTTTAGCGGACAACCTTCAATCGACGTGACTCGGATCGATGATGCGCAGACGTTAGATCACTCGGCCCTCAGCGCCCCGGAGTTGATGCCGGGTGTTCCGATGGCGGAGACAACGTTCATCCCAGAGAGGCATGTCCGAAGACAAAGGGTTTGCAGTCGAGCTGCAGGAGGAACCTTCAGATGAGTAAGAAATTGAGAGCGAGCAGAAGAAGAATAAATACGACGCACCAGGAAACTTCTCGTAGAGACTCGTCCCCGACCCGTCCCGTATCTGAAATCGCCGCCTTGCAGAAACTGTGTGGGCGACGAGTTAGCTTGTGTACGGATCCGCTTTGCAGGCCCTTATCGCAAGAACCCAGAAGACGTCGCATCCGCGGTTGGCGCACGCAAGCGAACACAATACGTCCACGGCCGAGTGCGCGGAGGGACATAGAATGAATGTGAATGGCAATGGAAACTGGAAACTATGCACAGTATAACGAAATTTGTAGACGCCGGTGCGCAGCTCGCGGAAGTTACGGATGGATTTTGGGAAGATGGGGTCGTAGAGGGTGACGATGATTCGGAGAACGGGGGTCGGCATCGATGTGGATGTCGAACGAAGAGGGCGAGGTCAGTGTTTTGCCGGGGAACTTGGTACGTTCTTGCCCGTGCATTTTGACAGTGTCCTGATCAAATTTGCACGCATTCAATAGACGGCGGATTTCTTTTTGGACTATGCATTCCATAAGAAAGGAAAGTAGCGTCCAGAGCCAAAGACCATCCTAGCAACGGAATGAGGCCATCGAGGATATGAATGCCAGACAGAGATCTTGGTACAGAGACGTTTAAGGAAATAGATGCAGCGGGCCGGGACTGAGCAGCAGCGAGCGAGGACGAATGCAGAAAGAGCAGACCATGCCTTGGATCCTTGTCTGTGGGTTTTGGCGGAGTCGATCCGCGAAACAAATGCACGAGGAAGAAGTCCGGAAGCAAAGATGAGGTGATGCCGAATAACGCCGAAGTAAACAAACGTCAACCCGTGAGCGGGCCGAGGACGCCGATTGGTTCTTGCTCCGTTAGACTAGGGTTAGGGTTAGAAGCGAGCTTAAGCGAGGTATTTTCCCACGAAAATGAGCCAAAATCATAATTTTCGGCCTTCAACTTGCCTTAAACGACGGTGTTTTGGGTGCAATTTGTGAAGATCAAGTGAATTTTCTTTTGAGACTTTCCAGTTGGTTGGACTATTTCTGGACCTCCTGAGGCACCCAAAAAAGGTCGATTTTTTGAAGACCCTTCTAAATGCATTTTTAGCGTGGTCGGACCAAGTTCCAAAAAGTGAAATAAGGCTGTCCCGGACCCACCCTATCCTATAACCCGATGTCTCGGCATCTTCCGGCTACCCCTTGCCTTGCTTCCACCACTTTGTTTTTCGCTTTTGCGGGCATCTTTCCGCCGGCTCCTCAAAACTGGACATCCTCCTCGGGGTGTATACATATTGCAGTGTACGCACTTGACACGCACATTGCTACGCACATTCTCGCACGCATCTGCTCACTATTTGATTTTACTCGCAAACTACTCGTGCTAATTACTCGCGCTCCCGTCGAAATCGCATCCTGATATCTCAGCGCTGAGTTCTAGTATTTATAATCGCCCTTTCCGATGATTGTAAGTATACAGGGTGAAATCTCGTTGATGTATGCATCCTTGACAAGAGCTATCTTACATCCTTCAAAAAATGCGACCAATCTCGCCGTCACTTGTATCCGTAGAGCGCGCACTTGGTTCTTGTCTGGCTGTCATAAAATCAGGAACCTTCCGAATGTTCATCACCTGCGAGCTTGTACTGGAATATATTTGACGGATTCCGATTTTATCTGTGCTTCCTGGCTCGCAAGCTCGTCCTTTCTACTCGTCCTTTCTAGTGTCGTTCCTTTTTTCCTGCGGACAATTTCCTCTGGCTCCTTGTATAATACCCCTTTCCTTATATACCCCTTCACCGACTCTCAATATCTCTCCTGACTTATAATGAACTCGACGCTTACACGGGATCCGCTGGAATCGGTTGATCCCTTGCCCGACGCCTGTGCACTTCTCTTCCAGTTAACTCGCGCGGTCAATACTCATTCGGCAACGCAGGATTCAAAACCCAATTTCAACTCACTCTGCGTGCCCGCATAGCCAACAATACTTAGACGAAACGCCTTCGTGTTATTCACCCTCTGCTTCCTCTGCTCGGACAACCGCCATCGGGACTATGCAATTCAAACAAAAAAGCTCAAGCATGAAATTTGAACGACAAGCAACGAATTTCCAAATATGCAGCTCGTCGCAGCGGTGCATCCGAAAGGGCATGTACCTGATTCAACCAGCACTCCACTAAGGATTTTCCCGTCCGAATAATGCGAATACTTGCTCAACTCACGCCAACGTTTTAAACGTTTGAGAGTGTACTCTGTTATCCCGCCGCCGGCCTGGCGTGTCAATGTCTTTGTGTTTGTCTCATGAAGTGTTTTTTTTTTTTTTTTTCGTATTGACTCTGCGCGTCACGTTCGCGGCGTCCAAGCTTCAATATTTCAGCGGGAGCGATATACGGGCACGGGGACACAGGCTTGCAATGTAGGGCGGGCGACGGCGTTGCGGATTGGAACGTTCGAGCGCGATAGGGATGAATATACATCCGAGCACCAAAGGGATACATGCAGAGAAAACAGTGGACCCACCTGGACCCAAAGCGCCAAGCCCACCGGTACACAGTTCGCATTTTTTGCGAACACAACGCGGCGGCGGACGACTTCATGGAGGTACAGAGGACAAATGTGCATAATGGCAAGGGAAACAGTATAGCCAAATTCAGGAACGCCGGCCTCGGAAGTTAGGGACGATTTTGGGACGGCGGCGGGGTAGAGCGTGACGAGGATTTGAAAAATGCGGGCGGCGTTGATGTTGATGTCGTACGAAGAGGCGAGGTTAATGTTTCGCCGGGAAACTTGGTATGTTCTTGCCCGTGCATTTTGACAGTGTCCCTTGCATCAAGTTTGCAGGCATTCAATAGGCAGCGGATTCCTTTTTGGACGATGTGGTTCGTTCGGGTTCACCCATGCAGATTCAGGCAGATTCCAGAAGAAAGAGGAGTAACCCTAGAGAAGAAGACCATCCTCGCGGCGGAATGAGGTCATCGAGCTTGATATGATTCATATGAATGCCAGAATATCGGTATTGGCAACATGATACAAAGAAATAGACACAGCGGTGCCGAGTGACGAGAACCGAAAGAGGATGGCATGTCTTGTGTTTTTCAAAGTTCATGCGGGAAGCGGATGGAATCTGGATGCACGAGGAACAAGAGGCTTGAAGTCAGGAAGAGAGCGGGAGAAGATGAGTTAATGCCGAAACAACGCCGAGGTAAATAAATGTCAGCATGTGAGCGGGCCGGGACACCGATTGACTCTTGCTTCGCACTCCCACCACTGTTTTCGCTTTTTTTTTTTTGCTGTCCTGGTGTTCGCTTTTGCGGACGTCTTTACCGCACCCTCCGCAAATCTCTATCACTCTGAATCCATCCAACAGCATCCTTTTCTCAACCATTTTTGATGCGCACAATATCTCGTCGATGCTGAGCATCACCGTTGCCAATGTTTCGATGTGGGGTGCAACTGTGGAATTGTTTGCCTTCTAGTTAACTCGGCGACGGTCAGTACCCCTTCGGTAACGCAAATTGCAGACTTCACTTCCACGCTCAGCATGCCTCTCTTGTGCGGATCGTTGACAATACGGTCTGTACTGCTACGCGATAACCCATCGTGGTGTTCACGCTCTTTGATACTTTCTTCTGTTCTCGGACACCTGTTACGGTGAATACGAGGCTCAGAACAACTGACACGGACATCTCGACTCGGTATTTTTTTCTGGTTCCGGGCTTCCTCTTCCAGCCGTTCTTGCATGAATACTCAACAGTACTCTGTCTAATCTTGGTGCTGAGATTCGACACGACATTGTGTGCTCTGACCTTTTCGACTGCTACTTTCCGCTCATGCGACTGACACCGGGACTGCGTGGCTCTAGGCTACTCGCTCAATGTAAGTATGACCTAGAAAGGCACGGCCAGATATCTATTTGGAGCTAACGCTGCTGGCCTATGCTATCCGCAGATAATCGCGCCCCGCGCTCAATAAACCTGATGGAAATTGGTAGAAGTGAACAGTGACAAAATACAAAAGGACATGAGCTACAGGATTCAGACGCAAGCAACTAAAGAAATTAATCCACTTCTCCCTTTTTGTGCAATGTGTCTTTCCATTCACCCAATGCCCTCTTCAGCTTCCAAATGTGACCCGGCCTCAGGCCGCAGCTGGAAAAGACCCTTTCAGATTTGCCCAGAAGGTCCCCTGCTGTCGCGAATCCTTCTGCAGTCAGAAGATCATTGATCACTGTGGAAATGTTGAATTTTGCGCAAAATTCCAGAAGGAGCATGTCTTCCCCTGCTCTCACGACGGTTCCAGACGGCTCTATAATGCCTCCACGTTCACCGATACTGCCATCCCCGCCAACACCGAATCCATGGCGGGCAGGATCAATGTCCCCTCCTTTGCCGCCTATTCCACCTTGAATCCTCATGAGGAAGGCAATATTAGTACCGTCGAACCATGGAACATACCATGGATGGCGCTAAAAAGATCAACATCGGCTGGTTGGATCTCAGCCCCCTGCCCGGCACCTCCTTTACCTCCTCCGTGGCCGCCCTTCCCACCCGCTCCTCCTACACCTCCTATTGATGATCTCAGTGTTTTCCATCAGGAAGACAAAGGTACCGTACCGTGAATGGGTGGTCTCCATAGCTGCTGCGGTCTTTCAATGTGCATCGAATTCCTACCCAGATCCTCCTGGGGTCGTTGTACGACGCGCAAATCTGGTGCTTTCCCCGTTCCCCCAGCACCCCCCTCATCGCTCCCTTCCCCTCCATCGCCTCCGGTTCCACCTGAGCGTGAGATAATCAGTGAAGTTCATCCGCGGAGCCACTCGGAACAGCGCTGTATGTCGCGTAGACAAAAAGCAGCGCACCAGAGATCTTCTCAACCTTCCAGCTTTGTCCAGCCCCCACGGCGAGTTTAGGACCTTCACCTATTCCGCCATGGCCACCAATACGGCCTTTTCCCCCGGTACCCCCGACTCCGCCTGTTCGTAGTGTTTGTCAAGGCACTGACTGGATGGAAAGGGCCTCGAGACTCACCCGTGATATGGCCAAACTTGAATTGGGCTACGACAGGTAGTGATTGTTAGCCGCTTTCGTTAAATCAAAGATGCTCACCATCGAACGATCCAGAGGCTTGCCACTTCAGCAACTTAGACGGCAAAGAGTTTTCTGTAAGCATTTGTTCCATAAATGTATTTCCTGCTTACTTACCGCTCTCTGTACGACTTTCATATGTTCGCGGGACAGGACAAACTACATCGATATCAAGGGCTTGAATACGAGAGGCGAGCTCGAGGGCATGTGACAAACCAAAGCGTCAGTAATGAGCCGGTCGAGCACTAAATTATGCCTCGCGACGATGGCAGCGATTTCAGCGCTGTTGAAAAAATCCTGTAGTTTCTTTGTTTTCTTAGTCTTCCCCAAATCCTCCGTGATCGACTGTATTTCCCTGGGTTTGTTACGTCAGTCAGGCTCTACTTGATAAAAAATATGGGTCACTCTGTGCAACGGATCATGGCGGCAAGATCCCGCTTGATCAACTGCAACTGGCTGGGAATGTGATGTGTGAGTCCCCTCCGAGCCTACAAAAGAGACAGAAAACGCCAACTCTCTCAGAGTCTCAATGATCCTGCATCCCTCCACATTGCCAGTCACCATATCGGAGACAATCGGTGCGAGAATCCCTATCCGTGTAGCTAATTCAGCAAGGTCTTTGTTGTTCGCCGATGTTTGCTTTAAGTGAATCAGAGGTTGCATGAAATAAGTGTGCCTTTTCTCACCTCGATGCGGTCCGCGATCTTAAGCAGAGGATTGATAACACTGCTTAAAATCTCGCCGAACGGGATATTACTGGAGACCTCGCTCAATGTCTCGAGCGCAAACCTTAGGACGTTGCGGGTGGTGTGTGGGGCTGCTATTTTATTTGGAGAGGTCATTCCATCTTCGTCCGCCACAACGACCGTCGGAGTGCTGGGAGTACGCGGTCTGAGCATGGAAAAGAACGGTTGCAAACGCAGGAAAAACACCATAGCAGGGTATGAGCAGAAGCAAATGCGAAAAACCGCACACCCTGCCACACCAGTAGCACGGGCTTTTAGCTCGGAGCACGTTCCGAGGTGCTATCATTGCGTTTAAAATACTCGCCCAACCCTATATAACCGCGTCAGTTGACCACCGATAACTACGCAGATTGGATGCAGATGACACTAGACCTTCGTTCTGTCCAGTGTCCCGCACGTCTTAGCTCGGGTCACATTCCGAGGTCTATTACTGCGACGAGTATACTCACCCGACTCTGTATCACCGATGGTGGCCACCAATGGCTCCGCAGATTGGACACAGATGACACTGAACCTTCCTTCTATCGGGGACATCCGGGTAACGGAAGAGATGAGCGCTATAGGCCAACTATACTATAGACGATTCCTTGCGCTTCCCTGCCGAGACTTCAAATTCCAAGTCTTTTGGTGGGTACAAAAAAGGCCTTGATCAAAGTCATCCTCGTTTAGAAGACGGGAGGAAAAACTTCCATTCACAGTGCGGTTTGCGGTGAGTAGAGAAAACGACAAACTAACGATAAACTCGCGGCGATGCCATGGCACACGATAGATGGTTGAAGGTTTGCTGTGCGAAGCTGCGAGGTTTTGAAAAGCATATTTCTCATTAGGTAACCTGTACTATAAAAGGACTACTTTCGACCGTGGATTTCGGTGTGTAAAGAAGCATATTACAAAATTGAGGTGACGCAGTGAGACAACAGCACCGTGACCCGGCCTTCTTCAGTTCCCGACTTTCGTTCCCCCAACGCCATCCATCCTTCTTCCCTTACGGGATCAATAAGGAATTTGCTTCCAGAAGGTACAGAAGTCTGATCATAATCGTCTTCTCGACTATGATCGGGTTATGAGTTATTTTTGAGAAAGAACGAGGTAGAGTGACTCATTGTCATAGGTTTATGGTGAGGTTGATGTAGGAATTCTGACCAACATGAAATGGGCGATCAGAGCGGAGTAAGTTGTTCAAGGGTACAGTACCGACAGCGGAATATGCTGTCAGTCGGCAGCTTTGGGTTCAAAATTGTGCAAATCAGATCTGAGGCCTAATTCATAAGTGGGCGACTTGACTTAATATTCCGGCCAATCGTTTCATTTCGGGCAGTTTCAGTCGCTTCTCCGATTGAACGTTTTTCTCGCCTCAGGAAAATAGGCACCTAGCATCACGGTATACACACCGAACCGATAGAGATGAACCGATGGAGATGAACATACACTTCACGTCCAAAAGCAAAGTTTTTCAACATTTGATTCTCCTGAAGATGAATTCTTATTGGTATCCAGTTCTCCCTTAAGTTCGTAGGACGCCAGATTTTGAACTTGGCGGGTCAACTCGGGGATCACAACGGAAGGTTCGGATCCACTGGGGCATAAGTATGAGACGATCGCATCGACTGATATGGGCTGATCTTCCACACCTTTTTGGAAATATTAAACAAGAAATGCCTTCGCCACGCTATGGCACTGGTCATAATTAGACCGGAACAACCTATCCCCGCGTAGAGAAACACTGGAATTTTGCAAAGACGGAGGGAAACGACATTGCGATGCGGAATTTCAAGTCAATTTCAAGTGTTGAGAACAAATTGAGAATCATTACCCGATTACTGTATTATTACGATTCGAATTTTGGCTCATGTCACGCGTCACCCCATGTTGGTGTGAAATTGGTCCTCCAAAAGCTTTCGAGTCCCGATGTGGTAGCTTAAGTGATCATATCTGTCCACTGTGCCCTCCGCAGGTGACCATTTACAGATTTTAGAAGTATCAGACACGGGTCACAGGAGCTTGAAGACAGCGGTCGGTCCTATCGGTTCAACTCAGCTGGCCTTGCTCCATGACATGACTCGAGGTTTTGTGCCAAATTAAATACACGATTGGTAGCAAATTGGCAGCCTCTGTGACGTTATTTTGACACAAAGAATGGGGTGTTCCCAGAAAAAAAGAGAGTAGGTGAACGGCCGAGTTGACCACTCAACCCACGATCTGGCATTCACAGTCGTTGACAAAACGAGGCACACTGGTGATGAGCGGGGGAATTTTGCGCGCTCGAAAACGCGCAGGACAGCGCCAAGGCGGGGCGCGATGTAAACAGAAGCGCCAAAATAATAAGCTTACCTGTTATTTTGGCACGGGAATAATAGCGGCGTTGGGCTACTGGAAACAATGAGTCCTAGGGACCCAAATAAGCCTAAATGCAAGCTGTCGGGACGACGCTTACCTAGGAGCGGGAGACCTGAACGACAGCGACGGGCGGGGAGCAAAAGTCATAAGCGGGCTGTGCAAAGCTGTGCAAAGGCTGTGCACAACTCACGTGACCGTTCCGGAAGTTGCGTTTCTGGGATTAGTGTTGTGCGGGTCGGGTCGGGCTTGAAAGCCCAGGCTTGGGCCGGGTCTTGATGGGCTTGGGTCGGGAAAAATCCCAAGCCCGACCTTACACCCCGGGTCGGGTCGGGCTCGGGTCGGGCTTGGGCTCAGGCCCGGGCTTGAAATATTTTTCTGTTAATGGTGGTATTGAGGTAAATTGAAACAGTCAAACTTGTTATTTGACTTCTGGGTACATAGGCGAGGCTTCACTGTGCACACTCCTCAGCGTTTGAACAGAGTATATCCAAGCAACTGGGTGGGCAAAAAGTGTGCCTCGATGAGCAGAAAGTTGTCTTGACCGGAGTTGATCCTGAAAAATGGTCTGAACCAGAGCGGAGGTGGTTTCAACTTTAGTGGGCATGGTTCCGACACCTGCAAAGCTTCAAAGTTGAATTCAAATCTTCATTTACAGACCAGAATTTGAAGGAATAGGGGGGTGAGAACCGACCCGGGCCTGAGCCCGGGTCGCGGGCTTGGGAAAAATCCAAGCCCGACCCAAGCCCTACCTGAGCCCGACATCGGGTCGGGCCTGGGTCGGGCTTCAAAACCCGGGCTTGGGTCGGGCTTGGGCCTGAGCCCGAGCCCAGCACAACACTATCTGGGATCAGACGCGTCTCGCGCGCTGCGGTTGAGAGGTTTCGACGCGTTCTAACGCATCGATGGACAGCATTAGACGACAGGAGGTGTTTGGTAGCTACCACAGCCACCACCACCATGGGAACTGCCAAGGAAACACGTCGAAACACGTCTACGGGGAGTACTGTAGTATTTCGACCAAGTGTTCACTGGGTGTCACGCGTCACCGCAAGTGTTCACTGGATAAGGTGTTCACGATGACAAATAGGATCAGAAGTTACCTTAAAAGGCAGTCCGGGTATCGCCGGAGCAATTTTTAGGGGCTTTTTTGGCCTATTTGGGCCAGAAAAGTCAATCGTCACCGTCACCGAACTCCAAGTGTTCAGTTCACAGACGGCCGTCACCCGTCACCTGAACACTCGGTCGAAATACTACAGTACGGGACGCCAGGGACCAAGGAAACATGTCAGAATGGTGCACTGGATCCTGGAGACAATAGGATTCGGTTGCTATTTATATTAGTACTAGTCGATTTGGATAAGACAAACAGTAGAGGTATAAAAAGGACACAAAATGTAGTAGATAGAATAATACACCACGCCCAGGCACCCACATCTGTGATCTCCCTCTCTCTCTTTCTCTCTCAACTCGCTCAACTCACTCTCAACTCGCTTTACTCGCTTTAATTCGCTATCAGAACACGGAACACTACAGAAATTTGGAACTACGGAACACTACGATTTTAGGGAACACTACGGAACTTTTGGAAGATAGTTAAAACTTAGTTAAAATTTATTAAAACTTCCTGAAGTAAAACATTTCAATAAGGAAAGTGAATTATTGCTAGCTGGATCTACGAGAGCTTGCTCCGGCTAGAGTAAGCGTAAGATAAGGTAGACGGCGGGACGAACGAGACGCGATCACTCCGGGCACATGACTCGTGACCGTGAGGTTACGAGTCACATCTTTCTTTGTGCTCGCGACATCCATGTCGTCCTGGCCGACGCCGCCTCGCACGCGGTTTTTCGACAGGATTATTCTCTGCTATATCATCTAGACTGTTCCTGGATCTCTTGTCTCCAAGTACAAGTCTTTTCAGCCCGTTGGGGGCCAGCTATATTCTCTTCCAATCATTCTGCATATTGGGGCATATCTGCCCTCTCCTGATGCTTTGCTGGCTTCTCCTTCGGTTCACAACAGTCTATTGGCTATCTGAAGATATCACCTCACTCTTGAGACGTGGATTCTCGCTGAGCACTACTAAATTTTCACTTTTATATATTCAGAGCGGCCTGTCCGCGGGTGGTTCCCGTATGCAGTGTCGCTCTATTCCTTCCATGTTTATTCAATGCTGGGCATGCTGGAAGGTGCATGCTTGATCCCCGTCACCGGGGGATCGTTCAGTTCGTGTCCACTCTTTTTCTGTTTCGGTGCTGGATATGATGTGTCATATTTGAATTCTCGATGCGAGGATTTTGTCTGGCACGATTTGCTTGGCGTCTATCTGTGCAGGCAGGTCGGGAGGGCACTCCACATAGCTGGAGGATGCCCTTTCAGCTCTTCTATCTTAACTGCCGAGCGTATGATTACGCTATTATTTCCCGTATCTTGAATTTGTTCGGCGTGGTCGGCATGGTCTTCTGCACAGCGCACACCCATACCGACCGCTGGGGTTGGACACATTCATAACCTTCCTCTCTCCCTTTTCTTCGCACCACTCCTGTTTGGTGTTTTGGTCGCTTCTTTGATTTGCCCTTCAAGCGAGCTTTGCTCTTGGGAGCGTTGCTCCGGGTTGGGGTTTCTGGGCTTCATCTCCTAGAGCTCCTTGTGTACGAAACTGACCACGCGATCTGGAGTCAGAATATCTGAGCCTCTCTCGCCCGGCATTCATGCTGCCGACCGAGTGCTCTCGTTCTGGATCGGGTCGGCGAGCTTCTTGCTCGTTGACAGCGTCAGTTTCTCCCAACCTGATACTCTCCCAATTTTTGGAATACTCATCAGATTAGTTCTGACTTCTGCATACATATCAAACTATTGTTTATATTATGAGCTCACTTATCTGATTTGTATTCTAGCGTCTCATAGGCTAGTCTACCTTATTGCTAGCTGGATCTACGAGAGCTTGCTCCGGCTAGAGTAAGCGTAAGATAAGGTAGACGGCGGGACGAACAGAGACGCGATCACTCCGGGCACATGACTCGTGACCGTGAGGTTACGAGTCACATCTTTCTTTGTGCTCGCGACATCCATGTCGTCCTGGCTGACGCCGCCTCGCACGCGGTTTTTCGACCCCACCCACCGTCCCTATTTGAGCTCTATCATTCACGCTTGGGGTTTCTGGGCTTCATCTCCTAGAGCTCCTTGTGTACGAAACTGACCACGCGATCTGGAGTCAGAATATCTGAGCCTCTCTCGCCCGGCATTCATGCTGCCGACCGAGTGCTCTCGTTCTGGATCGGGTCGGCGAGCTTCTTGCTCGTTGACAGCGTCAGTTTCTCCCAACCTGATACTCTCCCAATTTTTGGAATACTCATCAGATTAGTTCTGACTTCTGCATACATATCAAACTATTGTTTGTATTAGGAGCTCACTTATCTGATTTGTATTCTAGCGTCTCATAGGCTAGTCTACCTTATCACAGCTCTAAATAAATATGAGTTAATTGCTATGCAGAAAACCTTTAAATAAAATAAAATAAAAATAGGTGTGGAATATTAAAAGCCGTCAGCAGAGTGATAAACAACGGCTTTTATTGTACTGCTATTTTGTTCTTGCATTTGATTTGATTCTGCTTTTACTTTATTCTAACTCTCTACCTACCGCACTCCACCTACCTATCACACTCTAATCGTTTAGCTATCAACCACCACCTACTTGATTTTCACACCACCCCACACCCACCTTTATCCCAAATTCGCATTCGTGGTTTCCTGCCACGCGAATCCCCGAACACACACACAAAGACCCTGGATTTTGGTTTTGATTAGTTGAACCTTTGTTCAAAGGGTTTCACTGACACACCAATTTCTATCCTTTCACTGGGAAACGTGGCTGATTGCACGACTTCAGACTTGATGGCTTGCATCAAAAAAAAAAATGGAAGGGACAGATCACATGCAGGCAGAGGTGAGAACTGGGTCCCAAATTGGTCCTGGGACAATGGACGCAAGCGGTGAACGAGTCAGATATCACGAGAGTCATCTGTCTCAGTAGATACATTACAACCACATTAACTTGACATTAACATAAGAAAAATCAATGACCAAGAGGAAGAATAATCGGTCTGTTCAAGGGTTGCAAATTGCCCACATTCGGCCACCCACATTCGGCCTGGATTAGGTCAACCCTTGGTTGGCGGGGTTGCACGTCCCGGTGACGAAAGATTCATAGGGCGTCTGTGACGCTTGAAGAGAGCTTAAATGGTAAAGTACGTGCACGACGTACAGCGGGAGTAAGCATCGGAGAGCCACGGAATACACCCGTGTACATCGGTAAGCCATTGAAAGATGTTATACGCTATCCCCGCAGGCGCCCGACGTTGACAGAAGTACCGAAAGCGCGGCACGGAAACGTCGGCGCCAGTTATTTCGGTCCAAATAGGCTGGGCTTGCCTCACAACACGAGGCACGCACCCCAAATTAGCCAGGGTCTCGGGCGCACATTTAATTTGAATTCGTTAAACTTTTATTCACAAAATTGCATGGATCAAACCCGACCCTACCCTCATGACTCACTCAGACTCCCACCTCCTCAGGCTTGTCCCCCATGGCTGTCTACGGCCGAGTGCTTCTGACGCGATTCGCAGAGGATCCTCACCACAGAACTCTGGGAGATAATATTCCACCAACTCTCCTCCACTCACGACCTGCGTCGTCTCGCCACCGTCTGTGCGACATTCAATGCGCTCTGTATCCGCATATTCCAGGTTCCTCCACAGATCCAGGGTCTCAGCTTCCGGGTCCTACCTTTCTGGCGGCCTAGAAATTCTCCCCGGTCTTGTGCGTGCACCCCCAGTGGCGTGGTTGACAACAAGCCCAAAAGCATCACAGCAGATCTCTCCGTTCTCCGCAATTTTGTTCTCCCGTCGGAAAGACTGCGGGAGCCCAGGCTGTCGTTTGGCGACGATCTATTCAGTCCTCCTGTGGCTCCCTCATCGGAATCGCCGCTGGACGCATTTTGTGCGCTCCTCTCCGCGATGGCAGGTGCACCGAGCCCTGCCATCGTGGTCTCATTCAACAAAATATCCAGCTGCAGGCGCGAGGATACCGACCAAGTCCAGTCCCATCCCGAGGTTCCCCTCCGCGCTCGTTCCACCCGCCGCTCTGAAAATTTTCGACAGCTTGGGAGCTTGCTGCGACTGCGACGAGGCAAGGACGTGCGGACCTGTCAACGTCATCAAAGTTCAAGTTGGAATCATCCGCATCCTTCACATCCCCCGCCGCCCTCGCGGTCGCACCGACCCTGTCCTGCGTGCACAGCGTCGCGGTGTGGCTTGATTGCGACCCCGCCTGTGCGTGTGCGGCGGGGGAGGTTCTGTCGCGGCTCGCGCTGCTGCCGCCTGTCGCGGAGGTGCGCTTTGCGATGCGCGCCGCGGAGTTTTCTTGTAGCGACGGGTCCGCGTACTTCAAGCTAACTGAGGTCAGTCAATTAGCGCTCGTCCTTGAGCCGCACTAACGCCCCACAAAGGGATCCACGCGTCCACACGCCGGAGGTGGACGCGTTCGCGGAGAGGGCGTGGGCGGCGCTGCCCGGCGTCGGCAATGGTAGTGCGCGGAGCGTCTGTCCGGAGTGGGGGTGAGGTGAACAGTTTGCCGTGGTGAAACATCGGTTGGTTGGTGGAGATGGTGAGAGGTTATGTATTGGGTCGAGTCAACTTGGTTATTTAACCGTTTTGTACATCAGGTACTGCACGGCCTTAGCAAGGCCGATTTAGAACGGCCATCCGGAATCCAAACGCATGTACAGGTCCTGGAAGGATACGACGCTGAGTTGATTGACATTCTACCAGCTCGTGCTGCGGAAACAAATCCGGTCCAAACTGACGGAATGCGGGAGGTGGTCGACCCTAGGTCGAACCCCGATTTACACAAACGCTCCTCCTCCTACCAATTGCTGCTATACAGGTGGGCTTCCCCTTCTGTCGCCGAACTGCCCGAGGGTGAACAATTCTCACCTCTAAGGTTGACTTACAACAAAATTTTGAAACACAAGTCAAGGTAAGAATCTGAATCTGAGGCGAAGATCTACTAATAATCTCCGTCCTTAGATCTACCGTACGGGTCTACCTATAGATCAGGTCCAGTAATGGAACGTAGACGTTCATGCATGGAGCCACCAAGAGTGGGTTCGACCAAGATTTGGTGGACACTGCAGAGGTTGAGATCTAAAAAACTGCCATTGCTCACTGTAGTTGATTCTTTTGTAATTTGTTCCAACCGCTCCACTCGGGACAATTCCCAAGCTAGATAAAAAGTTATCAGAAATCGAATGGGTTAGAATTTGTACACTACCAATACGCCTTTTCATCTTGCCACCGAAATGCCTGGACCACGACTGAAATTTTCACGCCTCGCGGCCGGACCTGCACTCCTCGTGGTTACAATCATAAATCGAAGTGCGCTTCCTCCCAAAACACGAGCCAACCCAGTTCCCGTTGCTTCAACCCACAGAAACAGTACGGACTGCTACACACGACTCCCATATGTTCTCAGGCTAGAGCAATTTTCTGCCACACCTGGAACTCGCGGAGTGCAGACGAGCTGTGGAATAGCTGTCAATCGGCCCTGAAGGAGTTTCCTGTGGCAGCGCTGCAGCACCCGTAAGGTGTTGCGCGATGATCACACTGCGGAGCGCCCCGTTGACTTGTCGCACATTTGTGCACTCCGAAAGTGTGATTACTGTCTTCTGAATAAATATAGCAAGGGGCATTGGGTGTAATGTCTCGATTTGAGGGACACCTCAACCCCACGCTCGGCCAGTTGAAACGCGAGGCGTCAGACGCGGTGCCAAAAAGAATATCAACGCCTGTATCGCCCATTGCATCCGATGTTCACGGCGGCGTGAGTATCGGTAACACAACCGACACAGAGCGTCATAGTTATGACTTGTGAAAGGAAAATGACACGGAAGTGTTGCCGAGGCGAGGCATATTTCGACTCACACAACTCTACAAACATAAATGGGAGACAACGACGAGATTACAATTAAAAGCAAGATGATGATACCAGATTACAATTAATGACAAGATAGGGCGATGATGCTTTAGTGACAAGATAATGATAGATATTCGCAGGGGATCCGGGTCCTGCGTGAGACGAATTAGATCTCCATCCATGAGGGTGAAATGCAAGACCCGCGACATGCGCTAAAATATCATAGCGCTGCCTTCGCCTTAGCTTGGGTTATCCGACCGTTTGGACCATACATGAGCTCGAAAACGCGCGCGTCGCCGTTGTAGACCTCGGAGAAGTTGGCCTTGCAACGGCGTCCCGTACTCGTCGTGGATTTCGAGACGCGCCAAGTGCCTTTAACGTCCATCTCCAGCAGTGCGCCGGCATCAAATTTGCGCTTTTGCAACGCTTTGACATCTGCGAGCGCGAAGTATGTCTTGGGTGACGATGGAATCGATTCATGGCGCAAGGTGAGAATCTCCGTCTCGGTGAGGCTGAACGACTTTTTCGCGTCGCTCTTAAACATGACCTACGCGCGCGGCGCGTCAGGCAGACTGGCTAACAAAAAGGTACTGGGGACTCACATAGGTGTTTGCGGGGTGTCGATACGCGTTCGGCCCCGCTATCCATGCTCCCGGAAGCGTAGACTCCCATTTGGTCCGACTCTCCTTGACCATCTTATTGATCTCGCGCTTCATTTTCGCGTCTTCCTTCTCGTCCTCGGTAAGAATTCTCTTGGGTCGCTTCACGACAGGTTCGGCACGGTAGGAACAGCTCATCTTGGAGCGGTAGGACGGCATTTCGAAGGAGGTTTACGGGATGAGCGGCGCGTTGATGTGATGGTGGAGGGAAGCAGGAGAGTCACAATGTGACGGGACGCGTCGATCACGTTTTGATGCCAGATTCAAGCCCCGATTCGAGCTCCGATCTAAGCTTCGATGAAATTCAACCAAGCGAGAAGCTGAATGAAATACATTTTCAACCACTAGCGAAATTTCTCATGATTTCCTATCAGTCCTCCGGCGCAGTCCCAACGTTGTCATCGTCGTGAAGCTGCGGCTGAAGATCTCGTAATTGTGAAGCTCCGAAGCAGATCCTCGCGAGAACGTTGGTAATTACGGGATTCGCGTTTGGGCGTCAAATTTGGATGTTGTCGAGTCAATCTGCGTATAGTGACTGGTGTCGAATGAATTCTGATAATGGGGCTTATTACTGAGGGCGCGCACCTCATCTCGCTTTGCCGTACATAGTAGTCTGGAATGTGACTGTATTTCTGTGGATGAATTTCAACGCTGCGCTGTGTAATGCAGCGAATCCGTGTCTCTAGAAGTGCCCATGCATACCTAAAAAGTTCCTGCAATAAAGATTCATTCTTAACAACCTCAATTTTCAGTCGCTATGGTGCATGGCTATGTTGTTTCGATACACGGATTGAAACAACCTGTGACGTAAGTTGGAAGGGCTTCCTAGGCTATGTATGAGGAGGAAGATTACGAACATATGGTCAAAATTTGTACCTTAAAAACCAGGCCTTCTCGGATTTCGATCCTAGCCCACCGTTCTTCTTTCTGCATGTCGCGTATGCGGTGGCAGATAATCTCCGGCGTTCTTCGACCGGATATGCAACCGTCCGGACCGAGACTGAAGCATAAATAGCCAATCTTCCATCTGATCTAGTCAATTATGCAGACTAGCGCTGGACATGAATATGTTTCAGCTCAGCAGTATATATAATAGCACACATTAAGATTCGACGATAACATGTCCACTTCAATCCCACCCACACAAAACACACAGCCAGCGGTGCCGTTTGTGGCGACACGGCGCCGCACCACCATGGCATGTTCAAACTGTCGGAGACGGAAGGTCAAGGTGGGTTTAGCATCGTACTTTGGGTGTTTATTACTGAGTCGCTGCTTCTCAGTGCATACCGGCCGATGTAGATCATCCTACAACGAGCCCCTGCGCGCGCTGCACAAAGAGACGCCTCACCTGCCAATTCACTCCGGTGTCCGACAAAGACGGTTACACTCCATCTCCACCCCAGAGCCCAGACGTTTCGAATACAAGTCTGCCCGACTTCATGTCTAGGACGACACGGACACCGCCTGCCACGGGCCCAATTTTTCCGCAAGAGCTAAGCGCGATGCCGCCGTATTCATACCGTCCCTCATCATCCATGAGCTCACGTTACTCGGGCTCCTTGGGGCAGCCCTATATGCACACAGGACAGTCGAACCCCTCCTTCACTTTCAGTCAGCCCCAGCAGTATATGCATCCAACGTACCATCGGTCTGCACAGGTCAACGCCCAATATCCATCGCTGCTGAATCAAAGATACCATCGCGAGGCTGCGCCGACTCATCAATACCCATCGAACCCTGCGCGCCCGTCCTACTCTTCCCATCCCACCCAGCCGGCTACCTCGAGCCCACCTACTCGCTACCAAGGTCCCTCGGATTACAACGAGGTGATGCGTTTCGATCCTACCCTCGACTGCAATTGGCATTCTGCCCCAGGTCCGAGGTGCGGCTTCCAATTGCAGTGAAATGGTATTGAGCTGAGATATCTAATGCCTCTAGCAATTCCCGCTATGGATAGTCCGAATCCCTCGACCTTGCGTTATGCATTGATATAAACCGTTCCATGTCGTAGAGAATCCCAACCGCAGATTGTAACATGATAGATGTCTGACTTGAATTATCATTATTTTAATTAGGACCCGGGTACAGAAGAGCATACCCTAGTCACATTCAATCCGGTCTCAACTCACCGGTTCCCGATTTTTGAGCAGCTGCAGGTGGCAATCGCTGTCGACGTCTGTGGGTTCAAAACTCTTTTTTTCAGCTTCATGCGTAAATAACACCGATGTTGCTTTTCTAACTTGGTCTGGAAACCTCGACATGGACTTACACAACTCCTTCCTCCCTCAGCCGGCTCACATCGCAGGGATTTAAAGATCGTTTTCTGACAGAAGTTCTAGCAACAATATACACGGCCCAGTGGCGTAGCACTGCAGATGCCGGTGAGTTTCGAGTCAATGTGGCGATGTCTCATGGGACTTCCCGAGTTCCGACGGCTGCTGGAAAGCCGGCGGCAGAGGGAAAGAACGCTTTCGGAGCCACCTCTGATCGTGATCATTCCATAGAGAATTGCGAGCCTTGTACGGTACCATGAGGGCCAAGCCAGCGCGCGTGATAGCGCCACACACTTTACTTCCAGCACACACCAAATATAAGTACAGTCTGGGAAAGCGGTAGATAAATCACTCGCGAGCAGTAGCAACCACAGCATGCTTCCCACCAGCCAGCGGGATATCGGCATTCGCGTCAGAAACTCCCACCTTCTTCCCATCCACCGTGACAGACACGCCTCTGCCGGCACTGCGCAATTCTATGGGCAGCTGGAAGACCCCCGTGGTGCCTGCAGGAACATCGACACTCACAGAAAACGTCGTCGTCGTTCCGCTAGTAGCCACCTTCCACGACACGCCGAACCAACCCAGCGCCGTCTCAAATCCACCCTCCGCGCTTGGCAGACCCGAGAGGCGCGGACTGAGTAGCCACTGCGTGCCCTGCGGGGCGGTAACGCTGAGCCCAAGGACGTAGATGGTAAGCGCGGAGGTGGGGCCCGACGACCATCCGTGGGCGTGCGACGTATATGCCGGGTCGTAGTTGTAACCACGGTACGAGCGGTACCTACAAAAATGCATCCATGAACACGGAGCTGCCACGAACACTGATGGATGGATTGCGGGAAACGCACCAGATAGATCCATTGGCAGTGAAGCCCTCGAGCAGCGTGCTCTCGACGGATAAATTCGTGTAGAGCATGTATCCCCATTCCCTGTGCAGGAGATCCATTGCTCGCGACGCGTTTCCGGCCTCGAAGTGTGCTTGGAGCTAATGCCAGAATGAGAATGAATATCAGCACCTCGCAGCAGTGGGCGCTATGAATAGCCCGGCACGGACCTCGAAGCCACTGATGAAGGGTGAAATGGTGTCAGGAAGCTCAGGCGCAACGGGGCCGAGTTCGTTCCAGTTTTTCTCCAAACCAGCGCTCACGGACGCCGCCTGGGAGGCGGACGTCGTGATATTGAAAAGAACCGCGAAGGAGTTGGCATCCTGCGGGCACAGCGTCGTGGTCACGTTGTCGCGATACATGCCCAACTCCTCTACCCAGAACGCATCGTTGAAGTTCGCCTTGAGGATTGTAGCGTTATGGGTCCATGCGGCAGCCAGTGTGGGGAGATTCATCGCCGATGCGAGCGAGGCGCTGGTGATGAGTACCTGACAGCGGATGAAAGTCAATGCCGGGGCAGAAAATGGATGAGAGGAATCGCACTCTGTAGAGAATGGCATTTCCTTCTGCGTTGAAGCCACCGCCTCCAAGACGCGCCCAGTCGCGGAGGCCTGTGACGTTCATCAGCCCAACTTTTGGGTCCACCTTCTTCTCCAGGAAGGCTACAGCCTTGGTGTAGTTTGTCCAAATCGTCTGCAGCCACTCGATGTCTCCCGAATACAGGTAATAATTGTCTGTTAATTGAAGTCAATTCATCAGATATAGCCGTGGATCTGAGGTGGCGCACGAGTTCCAATCAACGTCCAGCAATGATACGTGTCGCTGCCAAGCTGGCTGAGCGGGGGACCCGACTCAGGTAGCGCGCCTGTGCTAGGATTAATTGCAGCAAACATGGTGGCAAGGGCGTTCCGCGTTGGCATGAGGTCATTCGTGGAGACAAACTGTGTCGGAACGGCGATTCCCATGTCGCCTGAAAAAGACGTCGTTAAATGCTTGAATAGGCAGCTATGGAGAACGAACCTGGCCAGACCGCGCTGTTGGAGTACAGTCATGAGCGATGGGCAAGAAGTTGGTATGGAAGGTGGGCTCACCGGTCACGCTTTGCGCCTGCATGTGGGGGAGTGGGATCAGATCACATGGGCGGGAGTAGAGAGGTGGGGGCTGCGCACCGTCCACGATGATCGGCCCAGCGACACCGAGTGTGGCATTATTTGCCCAATCTGCATATTTGACATTAAGTAGCAGTACGGATTTTAACAAACACCACTCACGACCTACGGGCTGGAACGGCACCTGACGACCGGTATGCAGCGGAACCGTGTTGGTCTGCACTGTATAAGCACCAGCCATCCATACTACGCAAAAATTGCTCGATCAATCTGCACAAGTGAGGGGGGAATGGAGGCATCATACTTTTTGTCAAAAAATCCTTGTCGTGGAAGTCCGGATCCGGCGCGGAGAAGTAGCCCGTGTACGCCCTTAAATCGTCGACATGAGGCATGAAGGAGATGCTGCATGACACGTTCGAGATCGTAACAGGCTTCGTCGCTGTCGAGACGATGGTTAGGAACCGAAATCCACCGCGGAGGGAAAACGCGGGCTGCGTCCAAAATCCGGCATGAATCGGGGCAGAGACACGCAGAACGCCGTCATAGGTCGTGGATGCATCGGGGAACGACGAGTCATCGGACGCCGTTGGTCGAATGAACGATGGAGATTCACTGAATGACAACGCAATAGACGAGTTCGCTGAAGCGGAATCAAAATTGAGCGATATCAAGCCCCCAACCTGGTTATATTATAGTGAAGTTCAGATCTTTTTGGCAAGGAGGAGTAAATTACCTCGACACCGAAATCGAGCGCCATCCAGGTCCCTTGACCACTCAACGTGGCGCTTCCGGTGTTGTTTACTAGCCGTTCGGAGTTCGTTACAGAGCCTTCGACTTGTCGAATGGCAGCAGGATAAACAGTCTTTGATTTTGGAGCATAGTTGAAGGCATCCCAGGGGCCTGCGGGTGCCAACCCAAGGGCCGGCCCAGCTAGCAGGAGGTTACAGAGGAGTGTAGACGTCGAAATCATTGGAATTCTGCCGCCGATGCCCCGCCTTATATATCCGTAGGCAAAAAAGAAGAGAGGTGGTCACAGGATCGAAGCGAAAATAGAAACGGCCCGCTGGGAGTCATGACGGATCTGCTGGAAGGTAGGCCCGTACAACACCATCGTAGTTCCCTTCGCAGTAGATGCATAGTATGGGGGGGCAGCAGGGTAGCAGGTCACATAGGATTGGACATGGGGGTTGGGAGCAAGAAGTCGGAGTTTCAATTCACGTGGCAAGGCCTAGACCGAATCTAGGCTGAGGCTCGTTGGATGTTCAAGAACTTTTCCACAAATTCCAGTGGTTTTACCCCCCGTTCCCTCTTGCGGATGCGTCGAGTGCACAAATTACTCCACCTGATCCCACTGCTGTGAACTTTGTAGCCGGTCTTGCAACTTTTGCATGTCTCGACTCGAGTACTAGTGTTGCCGCGGTCATTCGTTTGGGACACCGGACCCTTGAGTGTCTGGCGCACAAAATTTGCTCATGCCGGAAACATTTAACTTCAGGAGCAGTTCCCGGTCGACTGAAACCCCTCCTGAAACGGATAGTTTCGGCTCAGCTGGAAACGGGCGGAAATTTATGTTTTATGCAAGTGATGCAAGCCGCCAGTAAATGTTTGCTTCCTGGTACAGTATACTGGATTATTTCGTTCAGTTTGACCTGTGGCGTGACACGTAACATTTCACACCAGTTCCACCATCCGACCAAGGACCGAACTTTGCGTGACAAGGCAAATTTCGACCAGGGAATGGGAAATTTTGCATTTTTCGCGTCGCAGAGCTGAAAAAACATGATTTTGGCTCCCGCGTGACGAAATTGGTGTTCGACCAAAATTCGCCATCGACCAAGGGGTGCGTGACGCGTGACGGTATATACCCTGATTCATGACCAAGACAATGAGCTTTATTAACCTTTCCAGGTGCCTCAATTGCATTTTTCTTTCTGCCCTGTGCGTGCGATTCAACATCCGGTCGAAGATCTAAGGCCGCAGATAATCTGCAACCGGATAAAGGTCTGCTTTCCAAGGTGCAAATTTTCTCCATGTGTTGATGGTGTCCCGCTGATGCGCCTAGGGCACGGCTAGAAGCGGAACTGAACTACGTGAAATAAAATATGCGGGAGGGTCTGTGTGCGACGACCGCTCGATGGGCTATACACGCACTGAATGTGCGAGGGTGCTTCAGTATAAGCCGCTCAAGGCGCTGGTAGAAGAGAGACGGATAGGGACGTTGGAATGAAACCCAAGCTGCGCGAAGTCGATGCAGGGAAACGACGGAGGACTCAGAGAGTGATGAGGGATCCCGGTGTGATAGCGAGATCGAACGTGATATCAAAATCAAGAGTCAGTACAAACTTCTCAGCTTGAACTCGTGCGAAAGAGTGCGGGCAGCTGGTCATTCTTTTGCCAAAATGTTGAAAATGCTAGTCAATTTTTTTTTGCTACGGGGAGTCCAAGTTTTTTTTTTTTTTACAAGGTACCAAGCGAATGATCCTCAAAGTTCCGCAGGATCAGTGAGCCAGGTTGGAGACAATACACCGCGCACGAATGTCGGGGAGGTAAAATGAAAACGAACAATTATGTGGGCAGGCTAAATGCCCACTGAAGCAAGATGAATTGCGTGGAAGATGTCAACGTGAAGGCTTTGAGAAACGTTGCTGAGGACCAGCTGAAGCGGCGAGCGCAGACGAAAGTTGAACAAAACCGGCCAGCTGTTGGATTTCGCCGAGGTTCCCGCAGCACCGCAATCCCGATCGCATCAACGGGCCGCGCTCAGCGCCGGCTGAAGCCTGCTGAAGCTCATGACCACAACACAATCGCGACATCCATAGCCTAAGCAGGCCTAGGCCTATGTTTAATCTGCTGAGCCACATGATGAGGAGTCACCACACACATATTGGCTCAAAAAAGCTAGGCTTGATGCCCAAATGCGAACCCCCCAAGTTGCAACTGCCAGCATTCTCGAGAGAGAAGCTCAACGAAACCAGACCTTCAAATCACCGGTGAAATTGAACATTGCCGTCTTTTGATCTGATCACGAATATGAGATCGTCCCATCATGATCTCAATCAGCACTTGTGTCTCTCTACCGGTGCCACCTCATCTCCGTTTTTTGTCTGTTGTCTTGCTGCTTGCTTGTGCCGCTCAAGTCTATATCTTTCCTTCCGCTGGGAAGTATTATGGGGCAAGTAACTTCTGAAAAAAAAATCGCCGAACGCCACTTGTACATACACCACCGCCTTGCCCTGAGCTATCATGCCTTCAGAACATTGGCACATACGGAGTGCGGTACCGTGCTAACCTCTGAGCTCTCTGCCTTGCGAACGAATCTTAGTCCAAGCTCCCTCGGGCGGTGACGAATAAATTTCGTGTCTTCCGACTGCTGTCAATTCCAAAGAGACCTCATGCATCCAATAAAGCACTGCTGCCACGAGGTCTTGATGGAACTCAAGCGAGGCGATGACAAAAGCATTTGAATAGAAATGTCCCTAGAAGTTCTAGATTGCATCAGCCACCTTTACTTTATTTATGCTAGCCTATCGATTCTCTTCATGTCCGCAACGTCAAACCTATCCGCGTTGGAGCGGACGATCCGGGTTGGAGCGGACGATCCGTTGGATCAACGACGCGGCGTCGGTGATCCAGTTCGAATCACAGTTTCCACGACGTAAATTCTGCCACCAAATCTTGTACTCTGTCGTCGACACTTTGTAATAATCGGCTGCCTACTGCCGCCACGTTATGGAAACTGACGTGAAGGCAATAATAAAACCAGAGATGCTGTACTCATTCAAACATCTTTCTTCTATCAACCTCTCTCACCATGGTTTTACAACCGGCTGTGCCTCTTGCAGCCACAATTCTATGCTATTTTGTTCTATATGCGGTCCGATCCGTCTATCGCCAGTGGACCTCGCCACTGCGACATGTCGGGGGTCCCAAGAGCCGCAATCCGCTCCTCGGTAACTTCAAACAGCTGATGGTACGCTTCTGAGTCCACCTCGACTTTTTTTGACACTCGCTGACACTACTCGTCGCCATAGGACGACCCAGACCTAACCGCCAAGTGGCGGAGCGAATTTGGACCGAACTTTCGGTTCAAAGGATTGTTTAACGTGCGCCACGATCCCTCCCCCCGTCGTCTGCTCATCGATGTTCCTTCAGAGGGGCGAATTCCACACGACTGACCTCAAGGCGATTAATCGCATCGTAACCAATACCGTCATCTACCAGAGGGCGCCATCCAACCGCGAGGCTGCCGGGCGCTTGGTGGGCCAAGGTACTAATATTGCCGTCACATACTTGCGAACAGCACATTCACCCATTCTCCAGGCCTTCTTACCACTGAACTTGACGTGCACCATCGTCACGTAAGTCTTTGATCCCGCAAACCCACTTGAATACTGACTTTTCCACCCTTGAATATAGCGGCGCATTTTGGTCAGTATTATCCACATTTCTGTTCAGCTGCCAAATCCTTATTGTTTATGCAGAACCCAGCCTTCGGTGGCGCACAAATCCGGGATCTCACGGGGATTTTTATCGAGAAAGCTATTCAGGTGCGTGCTACAGTGCCATGGTTGATATCCTCAACACCTGAAGCAGTACCTCAGCTGCGTGATATATGGGCACACGAGGTCGAGCTACAGGACGGCAGAGCTCGCATCGACATCCTCTCTTGGCTCCGGCGCGCTACCTTGGACGTTATCGGCGCCGCCGGTACGCTGTTCTCCTTCCTTTTGCCCTACCTGCGCCAACAACGTCTCCGCTTCAGCTTTTGGTTATCAATTCAACACCCTCGACACATCTGGGAAGCCGAACGAACTGAACGAGGCCTTGACTACGCTATTCCACGGCCCCCACGCTGCTCTGTATAGTGCGATTCGGGCAATGCAGGGGATGCATCCTCTTCTCGCACTCCTGGTAAATACCTTCTGCTCCCCTCTCGCATTGCTTTGGTTGCTTATGTATACACGCAGCCACTGCCCGGCGGAAAGGCTTCAAGGGAGGCACGCGTGAAGATGGATACCATCGGGGCTCAAATTGTCGCGGACAGAAAGGCAGAGATCAAAGCTTCGGAAGGGGAGAAGGGTGTTCCCAGCGGCAGAGACGTACTCTCTGTATTGCTCAAGGCAAACATGTCGCCCCATATCCCGCAGAGCCAACGCCTCAGTGACAGCGAAGTCATCGGACGTCAGACGCGCCTTCTCCTTCGCTCAATAGAATGGTCACTGACTATGTCGTTTCATGATAGAAATCCCCGCATTCTTCCTCGCTGGACACGAAACCACCAGGTACGTATATATTGGGCATTATATATATACGACGCTAAGTTTTCGCGTCTTGAAATCATAGCATCTCAACCACTTGGATCCTACATGCGCTATCCTATGGCGGTCCCGATGCACTTTTATTCCCGCGCAAAAAAAATCGAGCTCCGCGCAAAATTTTGACCTGTTTTCAAGACCCCCGCGCAAAATTTCATAAGCTTGCATACTTGATTTTTTTTTGCGCGGAGAACGTACACCCGCGCAAAAAAATTTGGGCCGTGCGAAAGAAAAATCCGGCCCGCGCAAAAAAAAAGTTGCCGGTGTGCTGCGCGCAAATAAAATTCGGAGTTAGGGCCCCCGCAAAAAAAAACTGTTTTTTTTTCGAAACTCGTTCCGAGACCACGGTTTGCTTGCCTGTGTGTTACGGCGTGTAAATAGGGGTTTTCTAGAGGTGTACGCAACCTTGAATAGCATTGTTTGAAGTTGAACATGGTCACCTGACCTATGTTCAAACCCCGTCGATGATGGATACAAGCCAGTGGGTGCCGGCTTGATGAACGGAGACGTTCAATTTACCTCCTAAGAGTCGCTTGGAATCATCAGAGACCACCATAACTATTGGAATGCATATCAAAGTACTGTACATCCTAACGGGTTCCAGGGACTCGAGTGTCGGATATCCTTAGCCCCCATGGCCACGAGCAGTAAACACAGGCTAAAACCACCACCGACCTGAAGAAGTACAACCGACTGGATCCCGGGCTGCCCAAATTGCTGACTCTCCCGTGACAACAAATCAGTCAGTGATCTTTGAAGGTAGATGAGGTAGTTACAATCAGAATTCTGATGCCATATGATATGCTACACAGTGTCCAGAATGAGCCAGTGAGATGGATAGTTGAATTCAGAAGTAGTCAAAAGTAAGCACGTAACATATCCTGCCGAGTACTGTAATAGAGAGAACCTGTAGCAAGAAAGAGCTAGATAGCGAGGAAACAGAGTTGAATCGCGAGGACTAGTGCACAGAAGTAGTAAGGGATGGCTGCAAGCTCTTTGACTCGGATTCGGAGCGATCCCAGATGTTGGAAGTCGACTTCGGGACTTGAGCCCGCACGTTGTTATCGGGTCGATGATTGGGTTGAGCCTGCTTTTCGCCGGGTGATGAAACTACCCATCACCTCCTTGACCATGAAGCATATGCGCCAGCTGGGCGAGGCTGGCTATTTCTGGGTTGTTCAAACGCATGCCGAGATCCAACAGCATCGCAAAAAGTTCGCTTTCAATACTCCCGAGGCAGCTGATGCCCCAAACTGCGATTTGCGCATACTGCATCGTCGCTTGGAGGACCGAGTGGAATAACAGTGTTTTCAAGCTCATACACCACCTGATATCTCTATGTCTTGCATTGACCTTCTAAAACTGTTGGAGGAGACTGAGATCGAAGGGATGTGTGACGAGTGTCGAAAGCACACTGTGACGTGGGTCTGGGGAACAGGAGGAGGTTCTTATCGATAAAGCCATCGCTGCATTGACAACACTTCAAACAGATGAGCCAATCAGGGCTGCTATGCGCGACATTGTAATAACTCACCCGACCTGAGCCAATCGATTTATTACTCACCTGCTATGCACATCGGAATCTGCATTCAGCTATATACCTATTCCAGCATCATGGCTCCTCGGTTGTTCACTTATTGATACGATTAGTATACACTACCAAGCTCACCAACATCTCATACTTTTGTATCCTTCTTCCTTGTCGAGATACTCATCAGTGATCCAATGTCTCAGCCACGAATCAATCGGACCGTTGACTCAAGTCCGATAAGTGATCTTGAATCAGTGAGATCGGACAAGGTAGACCTCGAACGAGTGTGCAAATCATTACATGACAAGGATCAAGAATCCCGGAGGGCACACACATATTTCGTCTTCTTACTGGTTGCCTGCAGTGGTTGTGCAGCATTCCGCCCGCCTTGCTTTTCAGGATGTGCTTTCAACAGACCATTACTTGCCCACAAGGCTGGCAAAGGCTATGTCGAGTATTGTATGTCCCTGGAATTTCGTTCACCACCTCAGGCATAACATAGACAACAGTTTCACAGAACTCGGATAGTTCCTTTGTGAGATAAATCATAATGCTGAACGATAATCACCCATTGTGGCCGGGGATCTTCCGAATACCAGGCCGAGTCTGATTATCCTGAGTGACTCTTAGGAGGCAAATTGAACGTCTCCGTTCATCAAGCCGGCACCCACTGGCTTGTATCCATCATCGACGGGGTTTGAACATAGGTCAGGTGACCATGTTCAACTTCAAACAATGCTATTCAAGGTTGCGTACACCTCTAGAAAACCCCTATTTACACGCCGTAACACACAGGCAAGCAAACCGTGGTCTCGGAACGAGTTTCGAAAAAACAGTTTTTCTTTTTTGCGGGGGCCCTAACTCCGAATTTTATTTGCGCGCAGCACACCGGCAACTTTTCACCATCGCGAGCGAGAACCCGACCATGGACGAACTCAACTCTCTCCCCTATCTCGAGATTGTGATCCGCGAGACCATGCGGGTCTATGCGCCCGTCGCCTCCCTCAGCCGCATGGCCATGCAAGATGATGTGCTGCCGTTCTCGAAGCCATTCATCGACGTAAAGGGGAATTCGCACGACAGTTTGCCGTGGGTGCTCTGGTCAATTTAACCCGCTCGAAAAATAGGCTGACCTGTTCTTTCTTAGCATTCCAAAAGGGTACATGCTTCACATCCCTATTCTGGCTGTAAATACAGATCCGGCGATCTGGGGCAGCGACGCCGCGGAATTCAAGTGCGTGTTACTTGGACTGCTTCCACGCCAATAAATACTGAGCGGTCTGACAGGCCAGAGCGATGGGAGAAACTCCCCGAGGAAGTCAGCGCCATTCCGGGGGTGTGGGGAAACCTCATCACTTTCTACGCTGGACCGCATAACTGCATCGGCTTCCGCTTCTCCGTTGCTGAGTGCGTTCTCCTCTTAATACTGTTATGCATACTCAATAGCGCGAAACTTGCAGAATGAAGGCCATCGTGTTCACCCTCGTCCGCGCCTTCGAGTTCGAGAACGCAGTACCCAAGGGTGGAATTGGGCGCTTGGCGGGTGTAGTTCAGCGGCCCGTAGTAATTGGGGAGTCGGAGTCAGGGCTCCCGCTGATAGTCAAGCCGGTCAATATTTGAGTAGGGTTAGAAACATTCATCCGAAATCAAGGGTTTGTTCATACTCTATCGACTCTGTGTGTTGCCGACTCCGCTGCGTGATTTTCGTCGCCATCGCGAAGAGGAGCACACAAAATGCGTCTAGTGGCGATGCCAATGAGGGAGCCATAGGAAGACTGCATAGATCGTCGCCGAACGACAGCTTGAGATTCCGACCAGAGACCAACATTGCTCTTCAAATTGCGGCGAGGGCGAGTCTGGGTTTGTCATCCATGTCAAATTCATGTAGCATGTTAACCACACTACTGGGGTGAACGCACAAGAGCGGGGAGAATAGACAATCCGGCCGAAAGGTAGGACTCAGAGGCTCTGCGGAGGGAAATGCGGATGCAGAGCTCGAGCGCATTAAATTGTCGCACAGACGCGTCACGATGGCGAGACGACGCAGGTCGTGGGTGGAGGCCAGCCGATGAAGTATTGTATCCCAGAGTTGTGTGGCGAGGATATTCTGCGCTTGAATTGCTTCCCATGGACTGGCGTCAGGGTCGACATGGGAGTCTGAGTTAGGAAGTCATGACGGCCGGGTCGGGTCGACACACATCCCGACAGATCCTGACCCGACCCGGCCGAGAGGCTGTGCTTCACGTGCCGGTCAAAGCGCAGGATACTTCGAATTCTTAACCGTTAACGAGATGCCAGGCATGTATTTACTGTTCATCATTTTTCTTCAAATTCAGCCAAGGACATACCAAACATCTCTCTTTGGCATTTTATTCTCGCCAACAGCTAAAATTTGTCCTGGCTTCTATTTCGGGCGGCCATAGCCTTCGTGGCCAGTCAAAAGCTGACAAGTTGAACAGCAATTATTCGCAACAAAGAAATGATGTTCTGCTGTGCTAAAACTATGCTGCAGGTGAACAAAATCAACGCTAGCCTCGCATCGTTCTTGCAAAAAGTCCACTGTCTTCGGAGTGTTTCTCAGCAATGTTTTCTGGTTCAATTCGGTGGAAGTTGCCTGCCGGAGCGTAGCGGAGGAATACCTTGTATTACTCTGACTGATGCAAGTGGCATCGGACAGGTGGAATACTAGGTACATGAATGGGTGCAATGATTACATGTTTCCGCTGCATACAAGCTCTGATACTCGTTGGTGTACCAGAGCAATTTCAACTGACGTCTCATGCATTCAGTACGATTCAGTTCACACAACACAGTCTTCCGAGTGAATATTTGCCGAGGTGGAGGTCGCTGCCCGGATGGCACCATTGATCTCTGGAGTCGGGACAGTTTTTGTTAGCTGGCTTTGTCTTCGAGCTCAGCACAGAGAGGCATCTATTTGTACCGTCGTCAATTTTAGAAGTTTGTGCACCTGGCACCTGTTAGTCAGGTGTTTGATCATACGGCCGAAACTACATATCGTCTTTGGGATATGCTTATTCGGGCATTCGGGCATCTCGGGCATGTTGCATTCAGAGCTACAGCATATTTGGCTGAGAGCACCCGTCTATTATGTCACCCTTCCAAATTGAAGGCACCCGGGGATTTATAGTGATTTTCCTTGCATATATTCGCGCCATACTGTTCGTAAGAGTTGGTAGAAGGCAGGTATCATATCTGCCCTTCTAAACCTGTTTCGCATGACTATCAGTGAACTTTTTATGTCACAGATGATTCTCGCACGACCCCACCAGACCCCACCTTGATCCTAAGATTCTAAAGGAGCCGAGAAGTTCGCGGATAAGTACCATCAGAACAGACCCATGACTAAACGTGGGTCCAGTGCGCCCACGAACCGTCTTGCGGCCTTCCACGACGAGCCCCCCACACAATTATACCTCAAAGCACGCAATGGCGGAAGTTACCCCCTTTAAAAAGCGCACCGTTCCCATGAGAGCTCTCTCATTAGGATTCTGTCGCACTGGCACTGCGTGTGAGCCCGTTATTTCAACCCCATTAATTCAGAACAAAATATTCAAATCCCAATGAAACCCCAGCAATGCGCTCTGCACTGAAGACCCTGGGATACAAGAATCCCCACCACTTCGACGCAGTGATGGAGGATCCTGCCCAAGTCGACGCCTGGATGACAGCGATCAACGCGAAGTTTTTTGGGCAAGGAACTCCGTACGGACTTAAGGAGTGGGACTCTTTGTTGGGAAATTGCGAGGTGAGCGCCACCAATTGTTCTTCTGTAAACAATATGATGATTATATGTGCCTGTGCGTTCCTCGGCGATGATGTGCCCGACGTCGAATTCCCGCACACGAACGACACGGAGACGTTTAAGAAGCGTGCCGACGCGGCTACTTACTTCATCCTTCGAAAAGCTGCAAAGCAGGTTTTACTCCCCGCTCTGGGCGTCGCGGTTCTTATTGGCGGCATCTACGCAGCCTTGTCGGGACATATCTAGAGTGTCGAAACCAACACTGGGGGGATGTCTTCTGTGCCAAAGTAAATAGACAATCGAATTCACCCCTGCGACCTGTAGTTTTGGCGAATTATGCAGCAGTGGAAATCACGACATGCTGATAATTATTTGCGTCTCGTTATTTTGAGGGCTACAGGACCGCATCCAAACGTCATGCCGACCGGCCCTTCCCATGACGCGTTGGTGGTACTGCGCTCGTGTCTCTCCGGCGCAAAAGTATTTCCGATCTTCAACGGTTTCTGTCAGGTACAGGTTACCAATAAAAATGGGGCCGACTCACAACTTCTATGACTGGACGAGGCCCAGCTTGCTCGTTTCATCCACGTCAAGGGCTGAAACCAACCGAGAAAATATGTCGCCGGTCTGAGCATTTTTATCCGTAATGCCATTTAGTTCCGTTTGACGCGTTTCCGTGAAACGTTGCATGAAAATACGCAAGGTTTTCCAGGCCTGGTCTAGAACCTTGACCCTATGACACGATGCGTTTATATGTTTATATGTACACTCAAACGAAGGAGCTTACTTTCTAATTGGTAGTCTGTAAACCCATCTGGGCAAAACGAGACGGGTGATTGCGGACTCGGAAACACGGGTCAAAGACTCCCCAAAGGACATCTCACCGTCGGTTGTCGGGACATCGCCCCAAGGCATCCGGAACCCGAATCCACATCTTGCAATGATGATTAACGCGAACTGTTCGTAAAAGAACGGGAAAATAAAAAGAAAGAGAATGTTCAACTTGCACTTACTTTTTGGGGAAGGTCATTGACGTTTGCCACTTCAACCGACTGGAGAGCCTCCCAACCCTCGGCAGCCAGCATCTCCCAATATGTGGCTATCGTTTCTGCGACAACAATGGAATACCTGCACAATATCTAGATAAACAGGTTGAATTAGACACCGTACTTTTCGGGTGAACGCAGGGGCCATTATCCGTCGATGACGCTTCCAGATGTCCCCGCTGGCGGAGATGACATTATCCCCCCAAAGACTGCAATTTCACTCCTTTAAATCGAGTATGGTCAAGCATGGGGTAGCTTACCCAAGGGAGCGTGAGCCATCGCGGCTTTACCAAACGAGTCTTCGACTCTTGTTAAGCAGCTGCTTGACGGCATCCACAGAGCAAGTGTAGTAGAAAGGCTCTCCGATAAGGAGGGGTACAAGGGAAACGACGTCGTATTTGTAGCTGCGGAAATCTGCGTCCATGAGGTGAGAAATACGATCACAAATGAGCTGTTGCAACTCACTGGTCTTTCGCCATTCCCACACCCATTTGAGCCCGGGATTCCACCAGCACGTTGGGATCACAGCCCCCAAAAGCCCCAAGGGCGAGAAGAGCGGGCGCATCCCGGGTTCATAGTTGACGCTCTATAATGAATGAATTAATGAGCTGGATAACCGCTCGAGCAGTTGGAGATTCACGTACGGCGAGGTTGGTGAGGAAGCGGTAGACAATGACTGCAGCCGCGGCGGAGACCATAACGAGCAACATTTCGAGGCAAGTTTGGGAGGATCTAAGTATGTGAGACGCGAATGCATGTGGGTTCAAGCAGGTCCAGCATCAACGGAATTTGGGTCATCCGGCAGATTGCGGGGTTACCTATTCGGTGCGCACCAAAGTTGCCCAGCGCATCTGAAAACTATTCTTGTTTGGATTACATAGCTCAACGGCGAGGAAGTCTAGTGTTCACAATCCCCAACAACAGTATAATCAGCGTTGACGGTTGGAGTGGTTTGAAAATACAACTAGAGGCAGGGAGAACATTTTCAGCTTTATGGAATTCAAGATCGATATAAAAATACGGCAATGACATACGAGGGTCGAACGGTGATTAGTGGATTTCGACAAGCGTCACCTCCGTCTCAGATATTAGCTCGGTAATTTTCTCCAGCAGCCACGGTTTTCGCTCCTCTGAATCGGCTCCCTCCAACTCACGAGCCAGACGACGCACCCCTTCATCCAGCACATTACTCGTTGTGAACAGTGGAAACCACCGCATGTAACACATCCCGCCGTGGCTTATAAACGCGCGGTGCAGGCCCAGCCGCCCGCCCGCGAGATGTGCCCGCGCGAGCTGGTCGTCGTTGCACGGCTCGTTGGGAATGCCCCACGGGCCGCACACGTGCACCAATTTGTCGAACCCATGCAGCTTGACCTCCGCGCGGCCGTTGGAGTAGTCGAATCCGATGTAGAACGACTGATCGGGGTGGACGGCGAGGAAGGATACCTGGCACTCCAGGATGGAGTGCTTGGAGTGGAGGTAATCTTTGTGCAGGATGGCGCGGATGAAGTCGCGGTCGCGGGGGCGGGAACGCGCTGTATATAGTGTGAATGAGAGGAGGCGGAGGGGGAGACGGGGTCGTACTTTTACAAATGCAGCGGATGAAACAACCGCTGCGGTGGCCGCCGGTGTACCAATCGCGACGCTGGCAAGCGCCGGAACAGTAATAGTGCCGCATGCATCCGGCACACCGTCGCAAGGCGGCTCTTTCAAGAATAGCGCCGCACTGGTCAAAGTTTGGGGATCAGAGCCACGTGGGTAGGTTGAAAAAACCGACCTCAAGATTATCGCAGGCCCTCGATAATTTGTACTCTTCAGAATCGAACACATCCATCAACGCAGCACGTTCATCAGCCAGGTCCGAGAACTTTTTCCAGTCCTCCCAGATCGGTGATTCTGCGAACTCGGGGGTAGCGGTTACATCGTGTATCTCGGCCATAGATACACGGATCTGGCGGAGAACATGATAGTGTATGGAGCATGCCGGGAGGTCTCGCCTCAGGAAGGCGTGGATCTGTGGCATATCTGCATAAACCGCCGCACAGGATACAATTGCGCGCAACAATCCCGTCTTTAGCGCCGTCCTTAGACGATTGAGATCCGATTGCGTTAATCCGCCAAGGAGGTGAAAGCAGATGTCCAGCGCCATAACAACACCCTTAGCTGCACGCACAGATTCAGCGTCGCGCACAGCGCAGATGGTGTCGATTAGGACGTCGAGCATGCCTGCAGAAACGAATGTTTCGGGGGCCCACAGGAGCCCGCGGAATCGGGCGTCCCGCAGAAAAACGACAAGGCCGTCAAGCAACTCCTCGGTTTGTTCGGGGTTGTCCGGAATGAGGTCGATATGGTTCACGAGCAGTATTGCCAGGTCGTCCACGGTGCCGCCTGCGCCTTCAACTACCTCCTCCACGTGAGCAAGGTGGTGCGCCTCATTGACGGGCTGGTGGCATAAAGCGAGAGTTTCGCGGCCACGGAGGTATTTGCAGACGCTGGACAGGCCCGAGATGTCCCCGTAGGTGTGTGCATGGTGCAAGAACACTGCCCAGGCCTGTGCCACCAGGACGCGCACCCCGGGCGTCAAATTGACTGCCTCGGCTGTTTCGGGGGCAGAATAGAATCGGTCGAGGATCCAGAAGTAGCAAAGGCGATTCTCCAGTTCGCCAACAGAGTCAGAGGCAGGCAAAAAATAGGAATATCTGTCGAGCCATTCAGCACGCATCCCGAGGTACCTTCGATCATACCTATCGAGGCATTGGATCCATTGCCAGCAACGAGGCCACAGCTGCGGTAACACCTTCGCCGGAAGACTTTCAAAGCTGGTTGAGTGCCAACAACGAGATAAAGGCTCTGGTCATGGCGGTGGCCACGCTATCGTCGAGTGATGGCCTGTCCAGCGCGTCAGCGCTTGGAATCCCCGCGGGGTCGAGATTCGCGTAGAATACGGGGATTTGAGGATCCGTCTGAGAAACTGGGCCATTCGAGAAATTCCGCTGCAGACGACGGAGACTGTCGATGGAGCCATGCGCAGCGGCGGTAGCAATTCTCTACGTATGTTGGTGTAATTTTGGAGTGCGAAAGGAAAAGGTGCTTGCCCTGATAGAAACGGGAAGCCGCGAAAGGGTCTCAAGGCGGAGACCCCGATCCAACACCTCTTCGGGACGAGTGGCTAGCATGGAAGGAAGCCGAAGGAAAGAGAAAATTCTATGCCACGTGAATATTTCCATGTGCACGACGGAACAAACAACGGAAGCAAATTCACAGGGCCATTTTGCGCTTCGTGTTTTATATGTAGTAGAGATATTTCTTGGTGGATGAGCACTCTTATACACGTTCAATCTGTCTACAGTGCAACTCATCACATCACGGTTCCGCTTTTGGCAGTCAACAAGTCAAAACTTTCAACTTGTAATTACATTTTTTCAGAAACACTTATTGGCTCAAAAACTGTTGCAATGAGCTTAGAAGGATCTACTCTACCCAACTTGAAAACTTGGTGGGATCAATTTTGAAATTTTGTCCATCTGAAAAGTGAAACAAACCCTACGCTAGGGTCAGGATCGTGGGAATGTTCCATATGTGGATACCCCTATTTGACTATCTGGCCACCCCAAATTTATCATCACCTCAGAGACAGTGGATGTTAAGCCAAAATACATCAGAAACACCTCAGTAGCTCATTGAAACTTGCGTGTGACTCATTACATTCTTTAAAGAGCCATGTGAAGATGTTTTATTTTTTTCGCCGGCCGAAAAAGTGAAACACCGTGGGAAAAAATGAGATCTCGGTGTCAAATGCATTCTTTTGGCCAGGTTCCTGGCCAGGAAAATCACAAAAAAATCACAAAAATTTTCTTCTATGCATATGGCACGTGTTGGAGATGTGCCGCCTGGCACTGTATCACCGACTCATAATCCTCGGGTTTGAACTTGACCTCTAGTCTCGGGTGCCGGAACAGCTTTGCTTCTAAGTTGTAACGATTGAAACTCTCAAAATCAGCTTTCAAAAGGAGGACAATACTCGTACAATTTGGACTCCTTTCTCATCGAAATCAGTACAAACTTGCATGCAATGGCACTTGGTCCGACGAAACAATTGTACATACTGAACCGGTCCGACAATCGCGTCCACCACATTGCCGCTTTGCTGCTTGTGAGAAGTAAGTTTTCTCAGTAGGCACATATTGCGGCGGAGAGAGGAATGAACCCGATGAATGCCGATCCGAAAATCAATTAAAACTTGCTGAAAACCAACTGAAAACGCTCATGGAATTTGGGTCACCAGGAGAAATCGGACCGATCGCCGGTGCATTGCCACATCGTGATGGGGACGTAAGCATTTGCTCTTGTTTTTAACCCCCATGCGAATCTGAATGCACCCTTCCCTGCGGCCCGAAACGCTCCCGTACTCTCTCCAGGTAATCAGTCTCGACTATATTTCACTCCAATTGATGACTTGCATAGAGGACGGCGGACTTTTTACTGGTGGGGAGCGGTGTGGTGAAGGATGCAAATGGCAGGGCTCTGGGATTCAAGGCTAAGGCGAGGGATATGCAACCTTTTCTCCCGGTATTCTTCGCGAATCTTGACCCTGTTGGAATTCCTAGCCCAGACAGGATTCACGACATGCAGGCTGGTGGTGAGGGGATCGAGGCTGTCGTTGGGGCCGCACGGTCGCTGGGCGTAATCGCCGGCCTAGAAATACCCTCCGATGCCTACCCCGACATATGGAAACGTATATGGCCCTGGATCCGATTCATTGACACTTACCAGGAATATTTACTCGAAATTCCCAGCAAACGGGAGCTTTACGCGACCTTCGTTTTATTATTCGTGCGATTTCAGACTGGCGGTTGTCTCGAGCTCGTTGCATCCGCCCCTGACGTCCGTGCCGTTGTGGCAACTGCTTGGGATCTATTCGTCGACGCTCCTGACGAACGTGGGGATTCACTATTCCATGTAGCTGTTTTCATCCAGTCCGCGCGGAAGATATCGGATACTCGATGGCTCGAACAGTATCTGGAGGGCAGTGGCGGAGGTGTGGAAAATCTCGCTACCATGATCGTCGAGCTTCTAAAGCGGGCAATCTGGGACGCGAAACCCAGGCAAGGGGATAGACATTTCAAAGCGGTGGTCGGCATGCTGGGCGACTTGGACAGCCAAAAAGAGACAGAACTGCCCGGTCAACTCATTTCGGCACTTCTGCGTCGTGGGATTCTTCGGACTCTCACAACGGCCATCGGCGCCTTCAACTCTGTCGCCATCGTCACCGACATCCCCACGCTGCTCCTAGGCCTTCATGTTTTGGCACGCTACGCGACGACGCCCCCCGGTCGCATGTGGATATCCGAGGTTCTCAGGGCTGGTCTTTTCCGGATTTTGGTCCAAATGGCCGCGCATCCTCTCAGCAGCTCGACGCAATCAACGGAGCTGCAGCGGTTTGTGGTATCAGTGCTTCCGCCGTACACTCTGTATCACAGTGTCCTCCTCGACATAAAGCTTTGCCTCCTCGATGTGGACGCACTTGTGAAAACCGAGATCTTTGCGGCTTCGGAACTATTCGCACCATGGCAAAGATTCTATGCTCTCGTCCAGGAACGTCTGCAGCTCCTCGACAGTTTCGATTCGAGTCGCCCGACCGTCTATAAAGCTTGTGATAATATGACAGTGAAGTGATCCTGTATTCGAGTCTTTTCGGATTTCTGATGTTCGTGATAGTGCAGCGAAATTTGCGTCAAGTCGAAGCTCCAGCGGTGCTCAAACTGCCTCGACTTATATTACTGCTCTAAACAGTGCCAGAAGGTGGATTGGCGAGCAGGTCATCGGGAGGACTGCGCAAAATTCTGGGCTCTGCGCCGATTACCAGGTATGTCTCTTGCTCCAATATGCGTCCAAGGACCGACCACGCACTCAGAGGAGCGGCAGTGGAACACGCAAGACAGAGCTTTCCTGCGCGCCCTCATCCGCCACGACTTCCTCGCAAACCGTCCGCGGCTCTTTGCGCAGGAAATAGCTATGCGAAAGGAAGATCCCACCCAACTTTCCTACGTCGTATTCGACTATATGAGAAGCCCACGCTCCGTCAACCTCGTCCACTGGCCTCGTAGTCCCGGCGAGGAAGTAGCTCTCCCGCGTGCCGTTCTCGACCGATTCCACGACCACGGCCGCCGCGCGGCGATGAGTGGCCTCCGTCTCGACGTACATCTCATGGTGATACCCAACGGGCTCCAGAGCCACTGGAAGGTCGTTCCGATGCGCTCCCGGGGGTCGGACCTCTCCGATGCGTTGCAGGAGGTGGTACGCAAAACGGCTGACATGCGGAGCGACGATTCGGCTTTCGAGGCAAAGGTGGCGGAGGAGGTTCGCCCGCTGATGGAGATGGAGCTGGATTTCATATACGAGTGAGTAGAGGACAGGAATATATATTGGTGTGTGGTTCGTCTAGTTCCTCATGGAAGCAACGAATCTCTACTGCATACGCATGCAGTTTCGTCTGCAGTTTCGTCTCATGGCGATGCCTACAGCTCTATTCAAGAACGACAGCCAATCTTAGGAGGTCTTTGGACTCTCAAGGCACCCTTGATTACTTGTTTTGGCCACCATACAGAATCAATGTCCAATCTCTGATTCGTCCTTGGGCGCAGCGTCGGAATCCACTTACTTCAATTTGAACGATGGTTTTCTTTCGTACCAGTTTATATACGGGGGGAAACAGAAACACTGCTTTCGGTGGAGTACGTATACCCGTTGTGCGTATTGCGCTACTCTATTTTCATCTCGCCGTGCCTGACTACCTTCCTGTAGTCTCTGGATGCCGTCTCTGCAACATATTAGACGCATTGGCAATTGCTGGCACTACCATATCGACTGCGACATTATTCCCTGTGTTCCGACTTTATGGTTTTATGCATTTGTATCTCGCTGTGCGTTCCTGCGCATGTAATCACACCATTAATTGGTATTTTCCCCTGAAAACGTTCGGAGAAGGAGATTTCCATCCTGGTCCCAGAAGCGTGATTGATGGGTATTGCCCTTTCCTCGTCAATTGCTAGCCTTTGCTCCACATCATCCACTGAAGCCCGCTCTAAGCCTGGCACCTGTACTTATCCAGCTTAGTTTGACTCCAAGTATGTAGTCGGTTCCTTGTCTCCGTGGCATCGGCGATACTATTCGTCATGCACGGCAGCAGCAACGGCAATGTCGGATTCCCGCCTTCGAGCGCGAGGTTCGCAGTGGAAAATATGTGGTTGGTACCGCACAGATCTGCAAACTATGTGATCAGAGAAAACATATAAAACAGTTGGTAAATTATTTCACCCAAGGTTGCATACTCAGTGACAACGATGGCGTCCTCGCCTACAATCACGGCTAAGTAGTATCAAAAGCTAGCGCCCATCTTACTGTGATCTGGCTGTACGCCAATATCTGTAGCGCAGAGAAACGAAGCGGCGAGAGATGGGGGGAACTGTTCCCGAACGATTACTTTCGCTGGCAAGACTGCAAGTTCGGAAACCTTTCTCGACTGGTTCGGACACACTGAAATTCATGATCGTCGTGTTTTCAAAGCCCTCTACAAAAACCGTTATTCATGCATGTGCTCCGGGCGGCAGCCGCTCAACAGCTTCTGGACTGAAACGTCAAGAACTCCGAATTACCCGGCAAAAAGGGGGACCGTGGACTTCTAAGCATATTTTGCACGTGGTGAGCTTTTTGCCCTTGGTTTTCGTGGTTGAATTATTTTTTTGGCCGGAATGAGCCGACTTTTCGCTTCATTAGGCCCACTTCGCAGCAATTCTAGCTACTCCGTGGAGGCGAATTTCCGTTGAAATGGTTCCGTAACCAGCTGGGCTCGAAACGTTATATTTGCGCTGCGGATTGGTTGGAACCTGAGAGGGGTCCTGGAGAGTGCGCCGAGGAACGGGATGCATTTCCAGCCGGTACGATGTATTAAGCAGGTGCGGTAAGTCAACTCACGGACACTTGTCTTAGTTAATCGGTTAGTGTCGTTGATTGATTAAGCCATGCGATGGATCAACTACACGACCACTAGGGCGACCTGGTTGCCCGTTGGGCCCGGGCTCGTTGATTCTTGGGAACCTTGATCCTGGGCAGGCGGTGGCGAAGATGCAAGGTCTACAATTTGATCTCATTTCATCTGACGGCCATAAAGGCATAAATTCCCGTTAGCAACTTCAACGAGCAATGGCACCACCGTCTACTCTGATACAGCTTTCTGAACTCATTGCAGAGTCCGTCGCCGCCCTTCAGGTCATCTGCGACACGGACGGAATCCGAATCCCCGACCTTGATGATGGATCGATCCCTATCGAGTCACTGCCCTTTGGAACCAACAATGCTGCGACTAAACTGGGGAAAGTGATCGCTGCGGCAGGGTTGCAGCTTGCAGCACTTACCATGCCTCCTAAGGAAGTATTATTGGAGGTCATGCATGGTGTAAGTGTCCCCCACTTTCCCGTCGCTCGCAGTGCTGACTTTCCTGCAGCCACACCTGGCGGCCGCACTTCGGGTCTCCATCGAGGCGAACGTTCCTGATATCCTCAGGGAAGCTGGCCCGGCTGTACGTACTAGTACTGAGGCAAATACGGATTATCAATTTCCCCAGGGCTTGGACGCACACCTGATCGCCGCGAAGAGCCACATTGACGGCAATAAGCTCGGTGCGCGCAAACCATTTTTCTCCTCTGGTCATCGCTATTGAATGTACCGAAGCCCGAATTATGCGATATCTTTCTTCGCACCATATATACCGCGAGGTTAACCCCGACACGTTTGCAAACAACCGGCTATCCGCGGTGCTCGCGACCGAAAAGCCCGTGACGGAACTTTTCTCCAAGTGGGCTGTTTCATATTTTGTTATGAATGGCAGTTGATTTCTCATAAAGTCCCGGGGACAAACACGAGAATACTTCCGGCTTCGCGGCATACGCGACGTTTATGTGAGGCTTCCCGAATTTACTTTCCGGGTTTTCAACGGTCCGGTTAGGTTGGATCTGGGGAGCAAATCCACCTGTTATCTATGGGAAACTGTCTCCGATCCAGCGGTAGCCTCTTCATACAAAGTTGTCGATAGCTCTTTTCATCGGATGCTGGGGATAGATGTCCCTGTCTGGAAGTTCTGGGAACAACCAGAACAGAAACAAATCCGAAGGCTGTTCGGGATTGGGCTCAAAGGTGCGTGTTCGACTTCTGTGACCTTCTGGTTCTAGCTGCCGCCATATGTGACAACAAGCTCTAAGGTTCTGGAGCTACGTATCCCGAAGGCGTGATTTTGGAAGGCAAGTCGGCTAGAACGAAGAGGAGTGTAATTATGTAACCCCTCTAGCTTTCCCGTGGGCCGAGTTGCCAGATGTGCGGTTGTGGTCGATGTCGGGGGCGGAGTGGGATGGGCAAGCCTGGTTCTGGCAAGGAAAAACCCGCATCTACGGATCGTTATTCAGGAGCAGGCAGAGGTAGTCCAGCAGAGCATAAAAGTA